>VNJN01009202.1:220893-248090 GCA_008042485.1 Drosophila mayri
GGGGGGGGGGGGGGGGGGGGGGGGGGGGGGGGGGGGCTTAAGGGGGGGATAACTGGGGAGCTCTGGTTGCAGGACATTCGCCAAGAGGAGTTTGTGTGGAGCACTGTGACAAAAATGTATGTAAAATATAAATTTTTTTGAATAAATAGCCAAGATTTAATGGAGTTTGAAACCTTTTCAAGAATTTTCAAACGTTTTCCAAGCCTTTTTTTTTTAAGTATTTCAAGTCTTGGCCTAGTATTTCTCGCTGTGCATAATCCTAGTAAGCCAGAGTAGCCTTTGCCTGCGTGCTTGCTCCATGTCCAGGGCCCTAATCTTATCAGAATTGTGTTTGCTTTCTGTCTGGGATTGGAAGAAGAATCTCCCTCTCTCTCTCTCTCTATTTCTTGTACTGCTCCTTCGTCCTGGACATCCATTTCCGTGGCCCTAGCTCTTTCTGTCGCCTTTTCTCTCTGTTAATTGCTTTTGTATGCAGCCTGACTTTTGCAAGGGAATCTAAGAGCCAGGAAGCCAGACTAAACGGGATTTGTGGGTGGCCAAAACGGGTCATCGAACATTTTTGGTAAGGTAATGCACTTCAGCTTTTTAAATTTAAATTTCCGGCAGCCTCTTCTTTATTGCCTTGAAAGCAGCCTTAATTTTTATGAAAATATCCTTTTTAAAGGCTCTGCAATTTATTTCGCTGGCCAACGTGGCGTATGAGCGATGTGAAGTGCTAGGAAAACAGCCTTAAATGGCAATTGTCAATCGTTCAAGCCAGCAGTCACTCTTCTTTTCACTCCTGGCCATGATCCTGCTGCTCCTGCCTTTACCCACTTGAGCCAACAGAAATTGCCATAAATTCATGGCAACAACAAAAAAATAAAATAAATAAATAATCTGATTAATGTACACACACACACACACACACACACGCAAGCACTGTGCCACTCGACCACTCGAGCCACTTGATTCAAGCCCAAACCAAAGGAATGGGCCAACTGTCAATGGTATTGGACCCGCTCCTGCTCCCACTCCCGCTTCCTGCCAGCAATGGGTGCTGGCAGCCGGATATGCGGCGGCGATAACGGCACTTAATCAGCATTTGACGCAGCGGCAGCCTCTTAGGGAAAAGGAAAAACCCCTACCCAGTCCTGCCCACTCCCACTCCCTCCATTCCATTCCGGCCCATTGGAAATAATCATATTTTGTGCGTGGCCTAAAAATAGAGTTGTGCCAGTGACAGGCCAAGTGTCGTCAACCTCTCCCTTTGCCTGGGAATATTTTGGCTGATATTTTGGTATACAAGTGAAGGCATTATGGTTTTACGTCAATGTTTGCATGTACATAATGGCTAAAGCAGTTCCTCCTGAATATATATTTAAGACTTGTCTTTATAACAGAAATTATGGTTAAAAAAAAAACTGTTTAAAATGTATTTAAAAAGGGAATTGAGATAAAAATAAAATAAATAAAATAATAAATAAAAAAAAAAACATTATTCCCCCTTAAGGATCCCGATTCAATCGCTTGGGCACTGGACCTTGGCTTTGGCTTTGGATTTTCCCCGGGAAATGGTGAAAAATTCGCCACTGCTGCGAAACTGAAACTTTAAACTCGCCCGCAATGATTCTCGGAATTTGCCGGAATGTGCGGCACAGATGGAGGCAACATTTATCACTCCGAAAAATAAAACTACAAACAAGCTTGCTGCCTGGCTGGTCCACTCACCTGCTCACCTGCTCACTCGCCCAGGAACTGCCAAACTACACAAAAACTGTTTCCATGTGGCAGGCAGGCAATAAAAAGCGAGCAAAAAGTCCTGACTGTGGGCGTAAAGTTTTTTAATTTTAATGGCCATTTAAAAGGTTGCAGGCAAATGCTTCTGGCCCCGGCTTAAGTGCCGCCTCATTACTGTCCCTTTTCCTAGGTTCCTAGGATTTGGACTGACTCAAAAGCCAGAGTCCAGAGCCACTTGAACGGCAAATAGAGAGCGGTCGGTCGACGGCGATGCTGCCAAAGTGCCTGCAAGTGGCTAAGCAAACAGGCTGCAGCCAAAGCTGCAAATACCCGAAAAGCGAATCGCCTGGCGATGTAATCAAATCGCTGACGATATATCGCAGGGATCTGTATTAATATTATACAAAAATTTTAAATTATAAACTCTTAATCATAAATTTTTATGATATTTTTGGTATAATAATCATTCATCTTCAATACCTAACTATCGCTTGTTAAGTCTCTGCTCATCCCTAGTAGTGCCCGAGTTTGGGTATTTATGCGATGCCTCTGCAGACTACAGACTGCTGAGTGCTGAGTGCAGACTGCAGTGCCCTGACCCCCAGTCAACCTCCTTTGGGGCGGCAACAATTTGTTGACTAAGCCAACTTGAATGCGCCCAAAAGCAGGAGGCAGCGCTTTGTTCGCAGCACTCTGATGCGGTTAGTGTGTGTGTGTGTGTGTGTGTGTGTGTGCGGGGTGTTCATATAAATCCCTGTCAGCCAACGAACCACACGGAACCGCAGGCCGCACATCAATTCAAATAAATAATCCAACAGCATGAAATTGGCCGCCGGCAAAAAGTTTTCAAGCTGCTCGGGCGAACGAACGGATGAACGGATGAGCGGCGGATGGGGTTTTTGGGCCCTTTCGCTAAATGGTTGCTATCAAAAATATGGCCTGCAATCTTCTCCAGCTTTGCCCCGGCTGCTGTCCTTCCTGTCGCCGGTCGCCTCTCTTTTTCTCCACTCTCCGGCACGCATGCGAAGTTAAAGCGCGCACTTCCGGCCCGGGATTCGGGACCACGGACCGCAGCTTTTCGGTTTCTGGTCGCATTTTCCCACATCCCACATCCCTCTCTCTCTCTCTCTCTCTTGCCACGCGCGCAACTTGAATAATTAACACAGATTTTGATTTGGCCAAAAACCTCTCGATCCCAGTCCCAAATCTCAATCCCAATTCCAATTCTGGGCAAAAGATTCAATCAGCAAGAAGCGGAACACACTCTGCCGGATGTTGCCTTCATCGCTGGAAAGCGAATATATTATATTATCATTTCCATGCAGATGGCTATATAAATATCCAATATCCAGGACCAAAAATATGTCGCCAAGGGGCTGGAAAAGTTGTCACAAAATAAAATTTCCCTTGACGCTAATGACAACTAATTTGTTGCGCTGAAAATAAGCAGCGGGGAAAGGAATCTCAAAGAGGCACACTTACACACATATAATATATATATATATACATATTTATATGTATATATATATATATTTTTGTATACATAAATAAGCATCATCTTGGCCTTTTGGGGGGCAAGTCCGAGGCTATTAAAAATGGCGCACAAAAACGTTAAAATTGTTACGACAATGACAACGGCGTAAAGGAGATGCTGCTGCTGCAGGGCAAGCCAGAAGGAGGCACACACACACACGCACGCACACACACACACACACACATTTTTATACCCAAAGCAGACAATAAACTTAATAAATAAGTCAATTAATTGCCCTGTGCTTATGATAGGGCCAGAAGCCAACAGGAACCAACCAAGCATCAAGTGGCAGTCACCGCCCACTAGCCTCCCACTTTATCCCCTCGCATTTTCCCCAGTGTATATATATATATATGTGTGTGTGTGTGCGTCTATTACGGCAGCCAGTTCAATTAACTTTGTCTGTCGGCGTGGCATAAGAAAATGTATGCGAAACTCGTTTAATAGTCGCCTTGCTCCTGCTCCTTTGACACTGCCACCTCCTGGTGCTACTGCTGCTGCTCCTTGCTGCTGCTCCTTGCTGTATTGCCGTGTTGCCGTGGCAACGGTAACTTTATTACCAACGCTGCAAAATGGTCTATGGCTGCTGCAATACACTAAGCGAAATCTAGAAGCAATAAGGCCATGAAACTCTCTTATAAAAAAGTTAACCAAAAGGTGTTTAGGGTGTCAACAAATATATATATTTTTTATGCCAAAATTATTACTTAAACTTGAAAAGCAAACAAAAAATTAATAAAAATATTTCTTAATTATGATAAAAATATATTAAAAATTAAAATAAAGAAAAACAAGAAAATTCTAAGCTAAAGCTTTTCCCTTTTTATTTCAATTGAAGCTGGCAAGTGTCGAGTTTTCAGGACCTGTTCCCGGCAATTTATTGTACCGATGCCCTGCTGCAGTCCTGCAGCTCCTGCTGCAACTCCGACACTCAGGCTCCTTGTCGCACTTTATGTACATGAAATATTAAAGGGAAATGGCTGCCAGCCGCGACTGCAGCATTTTGGCGACATAAACAAATTATTTGATGACTTTTACGCGCCTTGGTCCTGGGGTCCTACAACGTCCTACCTCCTTTTCGGGCTGCATGCCCGGCCACTAAGTAAACTTTTATGGCAGCCATAAAATAGGCAAAAAGGGGCGCAACGAGGACGCACAAACACGTGTGTGTGTGTGTGGGTGTGTAGCATAAAACCAAAGCCCACGAATAAGTAGCAAGGAGGATCAAGCAATCCTTAGCAGCATCATTTTTTTTTTTCTTTTTTTTTGTCTGCAACCGCTGTGACATTTTTATGCTAAGCAGTCGCCAAATTATGAAAATTCATAAAAAGCCAAATGTTATGGCATACTTCCAGACAGAGATAGATGCAGCCACGCATAGAGATAGCTTTTCGGTACCAAAGTCCTGGCTACTGGCTACTGGCTCCTCTTTCCACTTCCAACCGGCTCCTAAGGCAGCTTTGCCAATTTGAGGCAGCAGCCTTTTGGCCCGCTTTCCTTGGCTTTATCGCTTTCCAACTAAACTCGTTGGCGCTGTGACTCGTTTATCATCCCGAAGCACCAACAACAACAAAAACAACAACTACATCTGACAAGGCTGTGGAAAAGCCAGTTAGGAAAAACGGCTGCAGGGATAACTCGATTAGCGGCCATATCCTGGCACTCTGGCAACGCATGAAACATATTAATCGAGAAGGTAAAACTGGAATTTAAGCTAAATAAAAATAATAAAAAATATATAAAATGGATTCAAAAATATTTAAACATAATTTCATCTGTAAACTTTCCCTTAAAGTTTATAATTTATTTTCCATTTGCCAGGACTTTGACAGCTCAAAAGGTAAAGAGTTTGGTTACTAAAAATACTCATCTACCTGAAAAGTGTCACCTTTGAACTGCGGCAAAACCCCAAATCGAATGGAAAAGTTGCGAATTCTCACACAATTCACAGCACTGACACACATCACGAGCCTCTCTAATGAGACGATAATGAAGCTGTCCGAGAAAACCGAGAACCCAAATCAGGAAAAACTTTCCCTCTCAACTTGCCACTTAACTTGGCCAATACACGGCATGCGGGGGCGGTGGTGGCGGGCCATTGGCAACTATTTTCTGCACCGCATAATGTTCACAATTTGTTACGCATGCCCGACCTGCCACGCCCCCCCCCATGCCCCATACCCCATACCCTCTCTGCGGTTGCCCACCGAAGTATCAAAAATCTGTTTGAAGTTAACAGAAAAAAAAATATAAAAATAAAAAAAAATAAAATAAAATAAATAAAAATCCTGGCAAGAAGCAGGGCCAACCGAAACGCACCCTTCGAAGGACAGAGACAGGACACAGAAAAGGGTTGTCAGAGGTCCGCTGTGTGCGCTGCTTTATTTGGGCAAATTTTCTGTGTCTACTTTCGGTTTTATAATTAATTTTAAAAAGCTTTTAATGGCTGGCACGCGTTTGGCCTAGCTCCTAGCCTAGCTCAGTTCTAGGACCTTTTCTAGGCCCAGTGAGGGGCGGAGTGCTCCTAATTGACTTGCCAATGGAAAAGGATTTGGATGCTCAGGATAATCAAGCAAGCAGTTGCCAGGACGAAGCTATATATATCGAAACGAAGGCTATTCGATGCCTTTTTCAGAAAGTAAACCAAATAATAGTGATTCCAGGCCAGCGGAAAGTATATCCTTGCTCCGGGTTATGACATCAAAACGGCAGCTGCACTCAAGGGCAACACGCCGCCTGACTCTGTCGATAAGCGAAACACTATCTTCGTGGCGCCCCCTTATCTGAATGACAATATAATGGGGGAGCTCATCTCCGTAACCCACTTCCATTCCGCCCACCTGGGCTCCACCTTAGCTCCGGGAACAGTTTTTCCTGCCGCTGATGATGATGCTGCTGCCGCTCCTCCTGTTCGGATGAACATTTTTGGGGCCACTTTCAAGTCACTAACAATTTGAGTGATGCCCGGGGCCGTCAAACTTTTAATAGCCAAAATGGGGAACAGCAGCCGCAACAGGAGCAGCAGGGATCTGGCTTAGGAGCGGGGACTAGATGAACACAGGGAAGCACAGGACTCGCAACGTGCGACACGTGCGCCAGGGCCCGGGGTCCTTTTCGGGGTTCGGGATTCTGGTCTTTTTGGGTTTCTCTGGGTTTGCTCTGGGTCCTGGCAAGATGCATTAAATTGAAAACACACGCACATGCCGGGCCGGGTGGCAAGGTCAAGGCTCCAGCAACTGCTACAAAGTAATTCGTTTCCGCTTCCGCTTCATTACTTCCGCCGCCTCGCACTCGGAAAGCACTCAGGGAAAAATAAAAGCAAAAGCGGGCAGGGGGAGGGCGAGGGGGAGAGTAAAGTAAAGTAAAAAAAAATGAAATAAAATAAAATAAAATAAATCGAGACTGGTAAATAAAATGCGCAATTGACGGGCGTAAAGGAAATGGCAGCAGGCATAGACGAACTCTCGCCGAGCTGCGGCAAGACGGGGTTTATATATACACACAAGGATACACAAGGATATACCGACACAGACGCATCGTCACCTGCCATTGCCAAATGTTTATAAGCAAATACAAACAAACAAATATGCACAGCGAATGCCTGGCGAATGATGATGGCGAAGCTGAGGTCTGAGGAGGAGATCCTGGCGTAATGGCGGCTAATTAACGCGTCCTTCGACTCGAACTTGTTGAGTGCACACCAAAGTCCTTGGCTACCAGGCTCTGGGGGGAGGGTTTGGCTCTGACCGGAGATTTTTTTTTTTTATTATTTTTAATTAAAAAAAACGCTGCAGCCTTTGGCCAAGCAATCAGACTGCAGAAATTGAAAGTTTCTTAACTGGAATATATTCCATAAATACATACTTTGAAGCGTTGAAACAATTCCCTGTGGATCCAAATCGTGTAAGAAGTGTGCTCTCCCCTGATTTGTACAAATAGTTACTGCCTGCCTGTCGCTAAGCCGAAAAGTATGCTACATAAGGTTCTACCTAGAAACACACACACTCACACTTTGGATATCCTGGATATCCTTGTGGCTCTCGCTTCCCATATCAGCGTGCAAACTATAAAAACCAGAAGCTCAATTATCAAAATGCTACGTGTGTTTGTTTGTTTATTTGTTTGTTTGCCTTTGTCTGCGTATGTATGCCCTGCAACCCTCCAGTATCCTTTCCATCTGCCTGCTAACCATTCTCGGGAAGCAATCCTGTAGATGGGGGGGGGGGGGTAAAGAGATGTGGAATGTCCCTTTGTCCCTTTTGGGTTTTCTCTGTGTGTGTGCGCTCGCCTTTGACTGTGCAAATAGATAAATTTATTTATTTTATGCCCTGCTGCAGAAACCGCACACAAACAACGAAAGCATAGATATTCCCTTCAGTTCGCCATTCTCTAAAATAAACCAGAAGCCACAAAAAAAAAGAAAGAAAGAAAAGGACCTACTAGGTGGTGCGGTGGGGCCGACAGCTGACTTTAAATGCCTTTATGCTCACAATATACATAAATTGAACATTTTTCGAGCAGAAATAGCCAGGCGAGGGGGGCAGAGAGACACACTTTCGCTGAATTGGAAATCGCTTACACAATACCCTCCCCTCCAAAAAAAAAAAAAAAGAAAGAAAGAAAAAAACAGAATAGACTTCGGGCTTTGGAAAAATATTAAAAAATTCAATGAAGCTCGAAGAAAAAGAAAAGAAGACAACGAATCGAATATCGAGGGAAAATCCAATTCAAAGCAAACTTTCCAAGATTAAGCCATAAATAATTCGACAAATGCTACATTTGTTTGCGAGAAGAGAACCCATTAAGTATACATAATAAATGCACAGATCTACTTTGTGGCAATGTGGCTCCTACTGGCCTACTTAGGCGAAACCCTAATCGATGGCGGAAACTTTTGGCGCCACCGGTAAGGAGGATAACAATGGGAAAAACATCGTGAGCCAAGATGACAGCAGCAGCAGAAAACTCTGATTCTGCCTTTTTTATTCGTATATACACTTATGCTCTCAATACCCAAAAATACATTATAAATTATAGTTCAGCTGCAGGCGTACGTCGCGTATACGCAATGTGCCTGACAATGGCCCACGTTGCGTATACGACAGGATGCCGGAGAAAGCTGTAAAAAAAGGAAAACAACAAAAAAAAAAAAAACATAGCCAAGGCACGTATAAGTATATTCCCCAGCAGCAGGAGCAGTCGTGCGTATGTCTTTATATATATATATATATCGAAAAGTTTTTGCCACTTTTCCTTAGCCGAAGCTCTCAACTTTTGTTATGCTCGCTTAGCCCCGGTTGCTACGCTTCTGAGTCTGAAATCCGTCTGAGTCTGTGTGACTTGGCCCCAGCTATTTTTGAACATTTCTATGCTGCTTTAGCCAGACTTTCCCTTTTTCACATACACATACAGCCAGAAGCTGCGTGTGTACAAATATGTTACACTCCTGGCGGATGAGCCTCAAGGATGAGCAGAGAAGGCTCGAGTTTCAAGCTCGTGTGTTTGGTTTGCCTACTTTAAACGCAAACCGATCGGAGCAGGAGGCCATGTCAGTTTCAGCACCACCACCCAATCGTCCTTTTTTTTTTTTTTTGTTTGTATGTGCTTTGTGTGCTACAAATTGTTTGGCCTGGGAAATTCCTTGCGTTTTTGTTGAGGTTTTTATGGAGTCTGTCTCGGAGATGTCCATGGAGAGATAGAGTCTAAAACTAATTTGCGGCAGCAGCAGCAGCAACATGGGGAAAATATTGTTATGGGGCGGGGTGTCCTTCGATTAGGTGCCCCCAGCAAATAAAGTAAACCCTCAGCCTCACCTCCGTCTCTGGCCTATTTGCAGGTAAATGGAGCCTGGGCCCTGCCTGATGTCGTTTGTGATTTCTATATAGCCATGGATGTGATATGTTCTACTTCATCGATATTCAACTTAGTTGCCATCTCCATAGACAGGTGAGTGCTGATCAGAAGGTGATCTGGAGCCCTCTAATCTCTCCGATTTTTTAGATATATCGCTGTGACGCAGCCAATAAAGTACGCCAAGCACAAAAACAGCCGCCGCGTTTGCCTTACGATACTCCTGGTGTGGGCCATATCGGCCGCTATTGGCTCCCCGATAGTCCTGGGCCTCAATAATACACCCAACCGCGAGCCGGACGTGTGCGCCTTCTATAATGCCGACTTTATCTTGTACTCCTCCCTCAGCAGCTTCTATATACCCTGCATAATAATGGTGTTTCTCTATTGGAACATATTCAAGGTGAGTCATTCATTTGAATAATTTGAATAATATTCAAAGTGCAGAGAAATATTACCTACAAAATGGTAATTTTACTATTTATTTCCAAATGCAAATGATGATGGGCAACACTCGGTTGGCTCTTTTAGAAAAGTGTTCCACAGACTCGTAATTGGTATTGAAAAGAGAGAGAAAAAAAAAAGCCAAAGGATAAGGGCCATTACTCAAAAACCGCAGCCAATCAAAATCGTATTTTGACGAGGCGAATGGAATCAATATCCTGCTGATCCCTGCTGACTCCTGCACAATTCACAATTTGCAATCCCTGTCCAGGAGTTGTTGATTCGATTTTTCTTTTTTTGTTTGCGCACATTAGCTGCTGACTGAGGGGGGTGTGTGGGGAATATCCGTAACATCCGGAGGATGCAAGCGCAGCATGTCCTGGCTCTAATTCCCATTCTCCTTCTCCCTCCCTTTAGGCACTGCGCAGCCGGGCGAGGAAACAGCGGGCGGCCCGAAAGCCCCACCTCTCGGAGCTAACGGGCGGCAGCGTCATCGAGAATATCGCCCAGACCCGTCGATTGGCGGAGACGGCACTGGACAGTAGTCGACATGCCAGCCGGATCATGCCGGACGAGCCGGCCACTAACACGGCCAGCGGCTCCAATGAGGAGGAGGATGAGAATGCCATCTCGCCGGACATCGATGACTGTCATGTCATTGTGAACGACAAGTCCACCGAGTTCATGCTGGCCACCGTTGTCGAGGAGACGGGCAAGTGAGTAGACGTAGACTCCTTACCAAATTGGGTCCTTAGACTAAGAATTTTTGTTGTGCTTTAAATTGTTTGCCTTTCTGCAATCTTTATTTAAATTAATAATAAAGTAGAGCAACTATTTAATAATATCCATTAGAGGGATAAGTGCTATGTAGTCAGAGTCCTTGGCCCAAACCCAACAGAAGGAGGCCTGGGCTGTGCCTCCCTTTTTGGTGCTATCTGCGATGGCCCTGCAAAAAGTTCGGTGCTCAGCGAATTGGGAATTGACTGGCAACCTTGGCTACCTTGGGGCACGTGCCACAAGCACGTAATAGATAAGCCAACTCAGTCCAGCCCGAGTCCTGTTCCTGCTGAGTGGCCTGTGCAGACTGCAGCCTTCTACCAAGGCTTCTACGAAAATTGTCAATCTAATTGCTGGCCTCGTTCCGCAACGGCGCCACTCAATTGTCGGCATAAAAGGAGCACTTGCAATGGCAATTGCATTGCCACATGCATTGGCACTTTTACTTCCTCCTCCTCCTCCTCCTCCTCCTCCTTGGCACCCCATCCAGATTCAGACTCAGATTTGCTGTATTCCTGTCCTGGCCGTAACCGCGATTGAGTGCGAGCGTTAAGCGCAGTCAATTAGCATCCTGATGGCATGCTTAATCCAATAAGGACACGAAATGAAACCATTAATGACAGCCCAAACGGCTGGATGCTCAAAGAGATGGAAGAGACAGCCAGGAGGAGGGCGGTGGGAAAAAAATAAATCTGAATAATTCAATTAATGCCTCACTTAATTTAAAACTGAATCTTGCCTTTGCCTTTAATTGACATTGCGCCCCGATTTCCTGTCTTTTTGTCTCTCATCAATGCCGCTTTTGCCGATGCCTCTCGATGCCTTCCGATGTCCGTGTATTGATTGATTGATTGATTGATTGATTGTCGCCCATCGCCATGGACTATATCCGCACCACAGCAGCGTTGTGGCCCAGATCACCACACAGCCGCAGCTGGTCATCGCCGATCCGAATGGTAATCATGATTCTGGTTATGCAGCCTCAAACGTTGACGATGTCCTTGCAGGCGTGGGCGTCGCCGCTGGCTCCAACGCCCCCGCCTCCGCCGCCATATCAGCAGCACCAGCCAGCAGCGGTTCACCGCCGGATAGTCCGCTGCCCAGCGGCGCCACCCTTCAGCGTTCGAGTGTGAGCAGCCGCCGGAATACCGCCGATGATTCGCCAAAGCGCGGTGAGCCGGCCCTCAGGTCAGTCGGTGTCGATAACTCCAGGTATTTTGGCTAAACAATTTCCAGTAACCAGTAGATAGAGACCATTCATGCACTTGGAGCATGTTTTTAGATGCACAATTCAGCTGATTAAGTCCCAGAAACCAACCTATTCCTAATCCCTACAGAAAGCTAGCTCATGCACCTTCCCTCTAAACGAAAAAAAAAAAAAAACAAAACAAAGCCACAAAATGGTCTATGTGGCAAATCTGGCAAATCTGAAAATAGTGCCTTAATACCGTAGTTTTCCTTGGCCAAGATTGCGTTTTCATTTTTTCCGGCATTGCCGGCTTCCTTCCGTTGTTCACAGCGTTGCCATGAAGCCATTGTCCTTTGTCCGGTATGGTGTGCAGGAGGCCATGACATTGGCACGCAACGACTCAACGCTATCGACCACATCGAAAACGTCCTCGCGCAAGGATAAGAAGAACTCGCAGGCGTCAAGGTGAGCAATGCCGTCCGTCGCCCCCTAATTACAGTTATTAGTAAACTAGAGTTTGGCCTTACTTTGGTCTCCATTTCGGAAAATGCAATTTACCATTGGGCTTATTATCCTTTGCGTGTCCCCAGATTCACGATATACAAGGTGCACAAGGCCTCGAAAAAGAAACGCGAAAAATCCTCGGCCAAGAAGGAGCGCAAGGCCACCAAAACACTGGCCATCGTTTTGGGTAAGTTCATGGGTTCATGGTTTTGGTTTTGGTTGTGGTTTTGATTTTGGTTTTTGGTCTTAACCCTTAACCCTCGAAACAGGTGTCTTCCTTTTCTGCTGGCTACCCTTCTTCAGCTGCAACATCATGGACGCCATGTGCGCCAAGTTCAAGAAAGACTGCCGACCGGGCCTCACGGCCTACATGCTAACCACCTGGCTGGGCTATATAAATAGCTTTGTGAATCCGGTGATTTATACGATCTTTAATCCCGAATTCCGCAAGGCCTTCAAAAAGATCATGCACATGGGGTGATTGAATGCGGCGAGCAGATTAAATATAATAATAGCAATACCAATCAGGATGTGGCAGATGGAAATGGAAAACGAGTTGAAGATGGAGAGCTACCGGAGGGGTAGAAAAGTGTGCCAAAAGCAAGCAATCGATGCACCAAGGATCTCAGCCCGCCACTCAATTAGGCATTGGGTTTTAGTTTAGTTGGTTTCTTCTATTCATTTTCCTTTTCTTTTGTTTATGTTTTTCAAAATAGCAGTAAGCACAACGGTTCAGCTACATTATGTAAATAGATCTGTATATACCACAGGAGATAGCATTACAAGCTGTAGGATAGGTACAATTTTTAACAATTACACTTAGCTAAACCCCCACATATAACATCTTGCTAAGGCGCTAAAAAAAAAAAAAGAAACAAAAAATAAAACATAATACAAGCCCCAAAATAGTAGCATTAAGTTGTGGTTATAGGATCCAGCTAGCACCATAAGATACGATTTGCTTTAACCAAACAGATGTATGTAGTAGTGTTTTTTGTAAGCTGCTCCCGGACCTGTCACATATCACGAGCAGCAAGCTATGCCCACCACCCCAAGCCCCCATCCTGCCCCCCAAATCAAAAAATTAAAAAACAAAAATTAAAGCCTAAGTGTAGAAAAAACCATATCTTTAAGGCCATATCGATATTTGATGTCGGTGCCTAGGAGCTAGTTAGTTATCGGTTAAAGGTTATCGGTTAAAGGTTAAAGGTTAAAGTCTAAGATTAAGTGGCAAGCGGGGCCTTGGAGGTCAGAGTCCTTTCACCACACACACACTCGTACACACACACACACACGATTTCGATAAATCGAAGCCCTGTAATTGAAATTAAATAGCATTTATCGATTGACTGGCATCGTTATCGTTCAAAATAGAACCCGTTGGGAATCAGAACTTGACGGCTAAACACGCACACACACACAGACACGAGCAGACATCACAAACCAAATGAGCCCCACAAATCAAAACGTATTCAAAGGACCCTGACCCCGATGATCCTCCTCCCCCCGCTTACAGAGCACATTTCCGTTTGACTTTTCAGTTCCAGTAGATATATAATATAATCATATATATATATATATATATATATATATATATACAGGCATAGGAAGGACACGATGTAAGCGCATTTAAAACCCAAAGGTCGTACCTAGGCTAGACACAACATGTAGACTAGGACTTAGCTTAAGCAGCGGCGTACCTAGTACGGCAGAGAGAATATGTATTCGTTACCTATATCAGTTAGTACCAGGAGCAGCCACGATAATGCATAGCAGGAATGAGGAACGACTTGGGAGATGGGAGAGAATCAGGGTACGTAGAGCGTTGCTGGAAGCAATGTGCAAGGATGGGAGAGAGAAGCTCCTCCTCCTCCTCCTCCTTCAGCTGAAAACCGAAACATACATGCAGGCCCATTGTGTGTGTGCGTATGGTATATAGTGTATAGTGTGTCCTAGGGTAATCAGTAATATCAAAACAGAGTTTTTTGAAACACGGACCAAGCCCCCCCCCCTTCCTCCTCCCCAATACCCCCGCAGACTGGCGATGCCCCCCTGGGATCTGGCCTAAACCAGCATCAGCTGGCTAAGAGTGAAATTCGAAAGTTTGGAGAGGCAGAGGTCACTGGGCTGCTGGGAGCACGCCCCTTGCTCTCAACCAGGATCAGGACAGAGCGATGGACGGAGCAGAAGGCCAGATCCAAGCCGGGCATCGGCGCCCCGTCTGTGGACCTTTGGCTACGGCTTTGTCCCTTTTGGTCCGTGCTTTCAACAGCCGTCCTCTTAACTGTTTCTATGTGACAAATAATTGATAGAATACTCACTCCTACATGCATACATGTGTAGTACTTTATACAAATTCCATATATGATATGAATGAATATTGTGTAGCCATAAGCTCGGATTATGTGTACTTAGGCTTAGGCAATGCCCCCCGGCGCCCGTTTCCATGGAACTCGAGGACAAACTCAGCTCAACTGTTTTTATACTTTCCTAAGAACTCCATGTGTATTTCGGTGTGCATGTTTTGCGTGACTCGGAGTGTGTTTGTGGATTGTTGTGTTTTTTTTTTTTTGTCTTTAGGCTAAGGATATAGGGTTCTAGCCGAGTTAGTTAATTTAAGCCTAGAGTAAAACTAAGGAAACGGCTCTACTTTCAGATCAGTGCGAAAGCCTCCTAAGTTAGGTTCTTCCAAAGAAAACGCTTATTAATTATAGCTAATCGGTAAATGTGAATGAACTTGTACACCACCACAGCAGCACCCTCCTACAAAAAAATGAAAACCTTTAATGTTGATTTATCGAAAGTGCAGCCTAAGTTTCCGAGGCGTTGAATTGTTATCTGTTATCGTTATCGTTAATTTGTGAATGATATATTATATATAGCGTAATATTAAGACCCCGCCGCATAATCATCGGCAAGGACATATATGATACATGTAGCAAGATCTCTGTACCAATTAAGCATATACTCATATATGTATGTATTCTAATATTAGCGAAAATGGAAATGGAAAACTGATGGAAAAACACTATTTTAAAGCAATGAGAGAGCAAATTTGTTTACTTTTTTTTGTCTAGAGAAATTAATGAGAATTATAAACTAATGAGACGTAGGCTAAGCTCTGAAGAAAAGCAAACTATTTCAAGAATAATTAACATAGCTAAAGAAAGTAATAATAGCGAATGAAAAACAATAAATTACGATACCAAAACAGGAAGAATAAGAATACTTCACAAAAATAAATAAAGCGAAACTGAAAATATTTCAAAGCAAAAAAAAATATATATATATATTTGCAAACTTTTCATTTCGGGAAATGGGGAAAACTTAAAACTGTCGTCTTGGGCAAAGCAGTAAGTACGCAGATTCCACATATACATATATACATTCAGGCATATATATCAGCAGTTTTATGGCGTTTATATGAGCTGATAATAAAATTCCAATAAGCATGAAAAGAAATAAAAATACTTTCGGAGGACAACGGAGGGTGGTGAGTGCGGATAGTGAAATCAATTCGAACAGCGCTCACGGCCGTCGCCACCTCTTGGGAAAACCAAAACCGTAACTAAAAGCGTCTAAATAGATAAACGCGAGCGGGCCACAGGATGTGGCAGCCACCCAACCACTCCCCCAGTCCCCCCCTTCCTCCTCCCACCACCACTCGTCATCGTCTAATGGGCACTCAGTCAGACAGCTCGAAGGCGGAGACCCAGACACAGTCCTGGAATGAAAGTGAGAATGGGAACGAACTGAAGTGAGTTTGTCCGTCTGTCCGCTGTCCGCGTCTTAATATGAAGTGCCCTTATACACGGCAAAAAAAAGGGATTTTAATTTTTAATTTAAATTTTATATTGCAGAATATTATTATAAAAATGTAATTTATTTAATTTTAATTATTATTTTTGATAATTTTATATTTTTTCTTTATTTCCCTATTAATTTTTGACTTGGTTTATTTTAATAATTTTAAATTTCTTGCAGGATATTATAATTTAAATGTAATCTTTATATTTTTATTATTATTTATTAAAATTTCATATTTTTTCTTTATTTCTCCATTAATTTTTCTATAGGTTTATTTTAATAATTTTAAATTTCTTGCAGGATTTAAATTATAATAAATGTACTCTTTATATTTTCAGTATTATTTATTATAATTTTATATTTTTTCTTTATTTCCCTATTAATTTTTCTATCGGTTTATTTTAATTGTTTTAAATTAATGCCAAAATATCTCAACTGATCCTTTTTTCCCTTTCTTATTCAAAAACCCCCTGTAATCCTTAATTTTCTTAGTTAATTTCCTTAAAATAATTATACAAAAATTATTTCCAGTGTACAAATGCCAATTTTGTTTTTCGCCGTCTTGGAGCTCTCTCTGTGTGTGTGTGTTGGCCTGACCATAAATACAAATGTAAAAAGGGCAACCAGGTCTCGACCCCCGGACTCCTCCTGGCCTCTGGCTGGCGGCCACTCCTCCTCGCCGCCACGAAGGCGCTCTGCCCCGGAATTCCAGCAAAGTTGTACCATTCGATTCGGCGAGAGAGTTGTGTTGTGTTGTGTTGTGCGTGTGTGCTCTATGTCCATAACTAATTCGAACTAAATGATGTACTAAAGTGTTGAGGGAACAATGAGGATACTGGCACAAGGATAGACTCCTGAATATATGTATACACACATACACATATCCTGGCACAGTGCGTATGAAATGTTTTGCGCCTGGGAGCGATATCTTATCGTTACACTCACTGGGTGGCGATAATTGACAGACCATTAAAGTTTGGATTGCAAAAGCTAAAGTACAACCTACACACACACACAGGCAGAGCTACAAACATACATTTAAGGATGTTAAAGGCATATTGCCAGTGTCGATGTCGATGTCAATGTCCAGAGAACTCCCTTAAAGCCTTAAAGACGCTGACTGGCTTAAACTGCTAAAGTGAACCTAACCCAATCTAATTCCCAACCCAAGTTGGGGTTGCTTGGAAAGAGGGTCAGCATTTGACCCGGAATGGAATTCTGGCAACCGGAAACTCAACGGTGCAAAGTCAAAATCGAAAAATATGCACAAGACCAGAAATAGTTTAAATACAAGGCCGAATATTAATATGTCCATGTAGAAAAGGATGTGTGTGTGGATGTGGCCGAGCCTAGTCCCCCAGGCAATGATGGGGTCGGTGCAATCAAGCATAGCTTCTCAGTGGATTACAACGACTTTTCAGCCAGCCAATGCATGAAAATGGAGTTCGAGGAGTGCCCTGGAATCCCTTTAAATTATGAGGAGAGAGAGCACTCATTGACTCGTCCTTCGGTTCGGCAAGGGTCAATAAATATAATTTGACTGTCATCCGATTATTATGGTTGCTCGACGAGATCGATTCCAGTGAATTGAATGAGTTATACCTAAAATATAATTCCCTTTCGATTGTAGCTGGCTTTGGGTTTCAATGTCATGTGAAAGTTAGTGTCGGCAACAGAACAAAACAAAAAAAAAAAACAACAAAAAAATATATGTACATGTCAAAATTGACTTAAACTCAAATCTGGTCCCTGGGTCATTACCTTGTCGACAGCCGTCATTCACCTCATTCCGACACTCGAGAAAACTGAACACCCCAAGCGTCATGGTGGAGTTCGCCTTTGATCTCAAACAGCTCTTCCCGCAGGCAATCATTCGGGTGCAGCCGCATCAACTGTGCCCCGGAGCACCTGGCTGCAAGCTGAGCCACATCCTCAACGAGATGGGCCAATTCTCGGCCTGGGCTCAGGGCTTGCGCCAGCCGGTGACCGTTGCCGGCAAGCTTGCCGGCGATCAGATGGTCTACTTGATAACCGACAAGGAGTCGGGCCACTTGGCTGTCACCGGACTGCTCAAGATCGGCACCAAGGACCTGTTCCTGTACGATGAGAAGGGTGTGATCCAGCATCGCAAGCGTACACCAGCCATTTTGGACTTTTATGTCCACGAGACTCGCCAGCGCCGTGGCCAGGGCAAGCGGCTATTCGATCGCATGCTGGCCGATCAGGGCTGGAAGGCGTATCAGTTAACCGTGGACCGGCCGTCGCACAATATGAAGGCGTTCCTGGGCAAGCACTATGGCCTGGTGCGTCCCATACCGCAGGCCAATAACTTTGTCCTCTATGAGGGTTTCTTCGATGATCCGCGTGTCCCGTCGCTCTCGGGCCGGGTTCGTGACATTTTCATCGGCGGAGGCACTAATCAATCACAACCGAATCAGCACAAGGATACACGTTGGCCAGAATCGGGATATAAGCATACAAATGGACGTGGCCAGAAGCAGAATTCGGGTGAAGTTCAAAATTCAGCACTGCTGGCATCATCCACAGTGGCGGATATAATGGGAGTCGGCGAGCGGATTAGCAATCGTCCTGCCATAAGGCCAGCATCTTTCAAAATTAATCAGCCAGGGCAGAGCTTTCACTAAACAAAAAAACACTACTGTTATATTCCTACAAAAACAAATTTGTTATAACAATTTGAATTGTTAATAAATGCAACCTGTACGGGGGATATCCTCAAAATATAAATATAATATTTATATATAAATAAATTCCCAAACCTTTTGCTTACAGAGTATAAATATTTCAATCAGAGGCCCCCCTCAAAACCCATTTACGGTCGACCAGGACTGATTGGCAAATGACCAGCAGTTGGTGGCACACACACACACACACACAGATATATATATATGGTGTATATATATTTATAGAAAATTCACCAGTATTTGCATAGTTTCATTTTCATTTAACTTTTATTTGCCGTCACGTCGCCAAAAATTGCCAAAAATGCAAAATGTCCAGCCAATGATTGTTGCTACACCCTCAGCCTCAGCTCTCAATGTCCTGGCTGAGTCCTGGCTGCTGCTGTTTGCTGTGGATTGTTTGTCACCGCGGGTGTGGTGGCATGTGGGCTATGGCTGTTGTTGATTCGTTTGCATTGCCATAATATTTAATGGGCAGTCAAAAGTTGGGTTGGTCACAAGCAGGCTGGATGGGATTTGACTGAAACTGGTTGCTCTGCCAGTTATTATGTCGCATCATTTGAACAAAGTGTCCGCACATGCGAAGCAAACAAATTCCCAAAAAAAAAAAAAAAAAAAAAAAAAAGGGGGCCCCCGGCGCCTTATCGATGAGGCCGGGTCCAGCGAGTCATGGAACGATTTTGAAGAAACAATGGCGGCGGGGCGGAAAACCAAATGAAATTCAGTTTAGCGCACACACAAAGCACGAAACACAGTGGTGCAAATATTAAAATTCAAAATTTTTGTCACGTGTCAAATGCCATTTATGCGCTTCGTGATCGCACGCGGTTTGGCTAGGACTCGGAAGCTCGGTCTCAGGCCAGGGACCAGGAGCAGACCTATATCTATATATATAGATTTGTGGATATATATACAGAGAGAGGGGGTGTCTCGGGAAAACAGACTTCAGCGGGTTAAGTACATTCCAAATCGAAGGCTTTAAACTCCTAAAATTAAGTAAGAAATCTAAACTAAAATAAAACTGGCTTATGGCTATGAGAACCACTGTACCCAAAGGTGTTAGAGGCGATTATAATTTTTATTATTTTTATTTTTTTAGTGGCATTATAGTTCATATATAGGGGGCCCGTCTTTATAGCCATTTTTGAGTGTGCACCTTTCTGCCTCTTATTTTTTAAATATTTATTAAATAACCCCGAAAGTGTGACGTTTTATTAGCATATATCGATTGCACTCGTCGAACACCGGCAGAGGAGGTCTATTATGCAAACTAAGTAACTTTTGAAACGGCAACGAATGAACTCAAACAACTCGAAAAATGTTGTTTGCTCTTTGTTTACTTTATTGTTTTTAATTAATTTATAGCTTACACACACACAAAAACTTACAAACTTGTACACCCTGCGGGGGTGGGAGGACAAGGAAAAAATAAAGTGATTGCAAATTCGATTTTCATTTATGATTTTAATTCGATTTATTTCAGAATATTTATTTGCCAACAAAACTTGTCTTTAAATTGTATTTTTTTATGTAAAAATTAATAATGTTTAGCTAATTTCCCCATTTTATTTCCCTTTTTAACCACCACTGCGTATGATTAATATTGCTTATACGCAGTACTTTTTTTTTGCTAATTATTGTTATTTTTCAGGTAAAACTCCTGCTGGCTCTCTAGACAGCCTGCTGTGGGAAACCAACACTGCGTATACGCAATGTAACTTTATTTATATTGCGTATAAGCAGTACTTTTCTTTGCCAATTATTGTCACATTGCGTATACGCAGTGTTGTCTTCCACGGCAGGCTGTCAGTTATAAAAGAGAGACAGCAAGTTGGCAAAAGATAATTTCACCTGAAAAACATAGCCGTTGCCTGGCGATTGACTGATTGATTAACAGTTGAATAACCAAAAAATAAAAAAAAGGATACATTTCTGCCCCCACAGCGCACGGGTGCAGTTGACAAAAGCCAAAGGCTCATCGTCCCCAGGACCCGTCGCCTTTGTACGATTGTGCAGCCAGAGATTCACGATTCTCAGAGCCCGCTTTAAGGCCGCTTGGCGCTTGTGGCCCAATCAATTTACCCGCTTCACCTTTATGCCACAGTGCAGCAGCTTCGGTTGAATGGGGAGAGGGGAGAGGGGAGGGCCAGGCCACGTGTCACTGAGTGACAAATGCCATTTGTTTTCGCCTTCCGCATCCTCCGACCCTTGTCCATAAACAAGTGTAACAGGGACCGCGTTTAAAAATAGCCAAGAAAAACGGAGGGATGAATGAATATTAAATTGCGATAAATAAGCACAAGAGAAGGTCTGCTGCGTCAGCCAAAAATAAATATATACATATATATAGATATATGATGTTATATACAGAAGGATACAAGAACAAACTTTAACCTAAAATCGTAGGATCTGTTTTTAAATTTCTTTAATAAAAAATTACAAAAAACTATATAGTCAGTGATTAAATAATCAAATAACCATTTAAGCAATTAAAGTCTACACTTAAGTAAATTTCACTTTAAAGCATAATAAAAGCTGCCATTTCTGGCAGATCTGAAATGAATGATTAAGGACCTACGCCCGTATTTTTAAGGGCTATTTCTTGTAAGTATTACCCTAATTGATGTCCCACTATAACTATTGCCGCGAGTGCAAAGTCAAGTCATTGCCTCGAGCCGGAAGCAGCTGGTATCCCTGCTGCACTTCAGCAGCAAAAGCCATGTAAATCACTTAAGAGTTCTCCATGGCTATGGAGCTGTGGCGGCAGGTCGCGCTCGGTGCGCTCTAAAGAGCTCATAAAGCAAAAATGCTGTGAAAATCATTTGTTACACTACGCGTATGGATGACTGTAAAGTGCCACCGAACGCACTGGCATCGCTCTGAGTTGCCAACTCAGTCGCAGACTCTACCTCAGCCTCAGCCTCTTCCTGTTCCGCCATCTCCATCTCCATCTCCTTGCTGCTGTAACAATAATGTGCACTTATTTTTTATGGCAATCATTTAAGACAAAAATGTAGCAGCGGCAAAACGAAGCTGAAGTAAAACAAAGGCAGCCAAGTCACTCAAAAAGGACGAACAGAAAGTGAAGAACCTCTTACAGAAGTATTTTTATAAAAGTCCTTCTATATATATATATATATATATATATATATATATTTTGTATAAGTATATATATCTAAATGGAGCGTAGGTATGTGTGTGTGTGTGTGAAGCAACAAAGTAGCACAACGAACGAAATGGCGCCGGAAATGTTTGCTGAAGTTGGCAAAGCAGCCCAATGAGAAGGCTCTCCCAGGACCCTCGCCCTCGCCCGGCAACTCTGATGAGCGTCAATCAAGGAAATTGCTACTTTTTCAGCAATTTTTCACTCGTTCGCAGTGCGTTGAGCCGCCACCGCCGCTGCCATATTTGACGTCAGCCAACTCCGTTTGATTCTTCCGTCCGGAGGGAGTGTGTGGTGCCAAGCAAGGATTATTCTGGATTCCCAAACCAAACCAAACCAAACCAACCACTTGTTGCCTCACACAGGTTAATATTTATATAAAAACGAGAAAGAAAGAGGGTTTCACCTAAATATTTCCTTGGAAATTAATTCGTGGTAAATAAATAAAAATATATAAGGAAAACCTCTAAACTTTAAACAGAAAATAAAACCTTTTACTCAAAGCAAAAAAGGTTAAAAGCTCACAGGATCGACCTTGTCCTTTTGGGACCTTAGCGGGCTTCGCTCTTTGCCAGCTGAAATGAAAGCCATGCCCAGGGCCAGGACACCCTTTCAGTGTGTCACTCTTGGCGGAAAATTAATTTGCGGCTTATCGAAACCATAAAAATTTTCTAATCCACTTTGCGTAAATAATCATGAGAGTCAATTCAATGCCTTACAGTCATGCCCCATCCTTGCTTTATATCTGTGGCATACTTTTGCCGGCTCCAACTGCGAGTGCAGTGCGGCGGAAGATGAGGGAAAACTTTCAACTCTGAGGCGCCAAAGTCGAAAAGTAACTTTTTTTTCCGCTGTTTAGAGCAACGTCAACAAAAATTGTGAGCAGTGAACATGTCAGGGGGGGAGCGGGGTCTAAGCCCTAGACAATATTACATTTGTTGACCTCAGAGTCTTGTTGAAGTGGGTAACGTCGTTGCCTTAGGTGGCGCCGGGCGCTGGGCAACTTTGTTGGCTGCTCGAATTGCAACAGAGTTTGACAGCAACGCAAAACAAAACCAAAAAAAAAAAGAAACACAAACTAGCAGCAAAAGCAGAAAAAATTATTAGTTTTGGTCTGCCACATTTAAGGAAACCTCTAAAACATGGAGAAAATCCAGGCTCTGGAGAACTATCATATCAGACCCCATCTTTCATTGAAAATTCGTGCTAACTAATTCCTTTTTTTCTCACAGTGCAAGTTGCCTGTGTCAGTTGCAGTGCCATTAAAATTTTAGCCCAATCAAAAACGAAGCAAAAGCAGCAAAAATGGGATAAAATTGTTGTTTAGAAGTTGGCCAAAAAGGCTCAAAAAAAGAAGGCTAAGCAAGTCTGGGGACACACACACGCAGGACCTGAGACAGCTGGCCAAGTCCCCGGGCATATGTGAAGGCAAATAAGATAAAAATGTTTGCGCTCTTTGGGGAAATTTGGGACATTGCTATTGAGTGGAAGTAATTTCTGGGGAGGCGTTAATACACTGGCATTTTTATAGAAAATAAAACTGGAAATGGACTGTTGGACAAACTGGTTAATGGAGTGCGATGCCAAGTTGCCTTCTTCACTTTCCTTAGAGAGCTGGACAGAGGTGACACTTTTCTAATAAATTTGCGGCATTTGTTAATTAAATTCTAGAGCCAGGATTCGGCAGTTGGATTTGCATATATGCAAAAGTTTTCACTGAGATATGAAAAGTTTGTGTTGTATGTTGGCTTGTTTTTCCTTATGGCCACTGGGCACTTGTGAAAAGTTCTCCTACCCAACCACCAGCCCCTCCTTGGTTGTTGATGTTGATTTCATGATCCTGAAATTAATATGGCGTATACGTAAATGCAATAAAAACGAAATTGAGCCCCCAGAAAGGTTCTCAGAAATGGTCTCAAAATGTCCAGCCAATTATTGTCTAGCTGGTTGGGTCTCTGCCTGGAGGGGCACTTTAAAGTTCAGCCAAGGACCACACACAGTTCATTAGGCATCCCTTTTCACTTTCTCTTTAAAATCTTTTATAGTTCCTTACACTCCACTGCCCTAAGACACTTCCTTAAGGTTCAAGTTTTTTAAGGGATTTCAACTAATTCAAGCTTAAAAACTTAGAGATTTCTGATTAGAGTCATATGGTTTTTAATTTTGGTTAATATTTTTACAACCTAAATGGTAATTCATCAATATTGGGGGGCCAGACGAGAGTTAAAAATTTCATTAATACCAATTCGTTGGCCCAAGACTCGGGACCATCAAACTAGTTGGTATTCCAAACGCGTTTGGTTTAACTTTAATAACTTTTCAACTTTCTGCTCGACTTTCCTTTGTCGACATGCTTTGATTACTACTTACGGGGCAAGCCGGGCTTAGGGCTCAGGGCTCTGGGCTCTGGCTCCTTCGCCTGTCTCCTACTACCAACAGAGTTTTCCAGAGCCACCATCTCCACCTCCATCTCTCCCTGTCAGCCATGTCGTGTGTTCCCTGATTGTCGCCCCTGACATTGATGGCCGTTGGTTGTCTGCTGGCCGTGATTTGTGTCCAGCATCCATCCGGGGAGTAGTGCCATAAAAAACAGCGCAAAACTTGTGCAAAAAACTAAAAGTGGACTTTGGCATCACTTACAACTTGGCCATAAATACACTGCCCGGAATCCGGCAATCGGGATCCAAGGGCAACTCTAATTACTGGCCACGGTTTTTCGTGTTTTCCATGGACCAAGTTCTGGCGAGTATTAAGCGATAATGAAGATAAATAACTGCAAGGGAAAATACCTCAATTACGAACTTGAAGCGAACTACTTCGGTAATCAAATGAGCGATTAGCGAAAACTTTTTTCGGGGGGGCCCCACAACGGCCTCCTGCTTATGGAAATTGATTTGTGATGATGGTTCGGGTCCTCCTCCGAAGTTTCCATCGAAGCCCCGCCGCCTCTGGTTTCGCTTTCTTCAACTTCGGAGCTCGATTTGCCCCCTTGGGCGGACACCAATACCGTTTAACAACTTTCCATAAATTAGTGGAAGCGCACTTAACTTTCATGTTTCAATTTGTTGTAATCCCTCCTCCCATTTTCCGTAACAAACAAACCCAAAAAAAAATAAAAACAAAAAGGCTTCAATTGAATTTGTTGCCAGCTTCTCACACGAGCAGCCAGGTACACGGCGAGAATGAGTTGCTAGCAAGTTATTTTTAGAAAAAATAATTCAATTATTCAATTACAAATTATACAAGAAAAATTACCAATTAAAAAAAAAAAAGGTAAACGAAGTCAACTTTGCCACCCACAAGAGTGGATTGTATTCTTAAAGGAGCTTTCACGCTCTTAGGTTCTACTTTTAAAATCAAAACAATCAAAGTCAAAGGCGTTAAGAGAAAGAAAAAATACAAAACAAAAGTAAACAAAGGCAGCAGCTCTTCAGTGCCAAGTTTGCCATCCAAAAGAGTGGATCGTATTCTTAAAGGAGCTCTCTCGCTCTTAGGTTCCAACTTTAAGAGAAAAACAATCAAAGGCAAAGAAAAAAATGCTCGCACGGAGCCAGAAAAAGTCGAGGATAAACAAAAGAGAAAATAGTGTTGTTTTAATTACTCTTACATTGACTATTGACACTGATCCCACACGGAGAATTGGTGAAAACGCAAACCAATTAAACATAAAATAGGAAAAATAAACCTATGCATTTATAAATTTTCTCTAAATTCCATTACATCAATTTTGTACACAATAAAATAAATTAGCCAACGAATATGCACTGATCTTGGCTATTAATGGTTACCAAATTCGGAAAAAATAAATAAAAACCACCCACATTTGAAAATTACAAAAACGAAAAAAAGGTAAACAAAGACAGCAGCTTTCCTATTGCCCACAAGAGTGGATCGTAGTCTTAAAGTGGCTCTCTCGCTCTTAGGTTCCACTTTGCACGGCAAACCCAGTAATGGCAAAGAAGAATACGAAAGGAGCAGGGAAAAACGAAAATGTGCAGGCGAATATGCAGAAAGACAAGGATAAAAGAAAAAGTACAATACTGTTGTCTCACTCACCCCTGTGCATTCGTTGTTGCAACGGCGAATAAGTGGCCATAAGCAAAATTGGCTGCACTTTTTTCACATTTCACATTTTCATCACACGCGAAAGCGGCCCGGCTTTTTTTTTGGGGGGCTTTCCCAGGCCTTGCCCCCCACTCACTAAACACTTTTCACTGCCGGGACCACTTTTTACTTTTTCGACCGATCGGCAGGCAGCAGACGTTTTCCGACCATTTTTCCGAGTTTTCACTTTTTCGACCGATCGACCGAGCCTCCGTTTGAAGCGAACGAGTTTAAATTTCACCAAAAACGATTTGTTTTATTAAAAAAAACGGTTAAATTACGAAAAATTACGAGAGTAACGCGAAACACGTGCTGCCTCGCCGAGTTTTTTTTTGTAATGAGAGAATTGGAGAGATCCGTGCACTCGGCGAAGGAGGAACTGATTGTTGGAATGTTGCGGGAGCAGCTTGCAGCCGAGTGGGAGAGTGAGAAAGAGAGAGAGGGGGAACAGGGCTTGTGGGTGAGCGAGAGTGAACAGTCAGTTGGAGACTTCCAAAATGTTGCAAAAGAAAAGAGAGAGGATATACAGCTGAGGGCGGAGGATGGGAATTCCAAAAAAATTTCCCCTTAAGCGCGATCTAATTTAGAAATCTAAAAAATATAAAAAATAAATAAGTATAATATATAAAGGTGATAATAATTTTAAAAAATTTACGAAATTATTCCATAAAACTTGTTTATTTTTTATATATTTTCTTTTTTTTTTAATTTTATAATTTATTTGTAATTTTGTGTAATTTTTTGTAATATTATTAATGTTAATATTAAAATATAACCAAAACCAAACCAATCTGAATAAATCTATAATGAGCAGAATCAGCACAAATTGTAAAACTTTATCGCTCAGTGTACGGATCCTTTGCAGGCTGCAGGATGCCCTGCAGTTGGCGCATTCCGTTTGTTCTGGTCGGACTCGTTGCTGGCTGCCGTTTCATTCAATCAAACAGTCAATCAAATAAATTGCATTCGTTATTCACCAGAACTCAATATGCTTGGCAAGCAGTTGAATGCTCGAGGGGGGGTGAGGGGGAGGTGCACTCACACACATAACCGAATTATGAGCAAACACGCGCTGTTGCTGTTGCAGTTTTCACGCTTCACACACACACACACACATCCTTCCATCCCTCTGTAAATGACGCCATTTGTTTTTTCAACGCCATTTTGTTTGAGTTTTGTGCAGGATCGCTGCTCTGCCATTTTCCGCTCCTCCTGCAACTATCAAAACGAAATTGTTGGCAATAAAAATGTATACAAATGCAGATAGACAGGTGGGGCGGGGTTGGTTTCCAGGTGGCAAGGACATGGAATTGTATCTGCAAGTTTTCCTGCTCCTTTCTCCGTTGTTGTTTGTTCCTTTTCCGCTTACTTTTCTTTCGTTTTTTTTTTTTTTTTTTTTTTTTT
>VNJN01009202.1:248101-281614 GCA_008042485.1 Drosophila mayri
TTTTGCCAGCAAACATTTTTTATTGGCTCTGCTTACGGGTGTTAGCCCCTTTCCACGTGTGTGTGTGTGTGTGCGAATTGGAATTTATTTAAATATGTTTTTCGCTGCCATGAGCTTCCGTGTTTCGTGTTCTTTGGCCCCTGGCTCCTGGTTTTCACATCCTTCCTTCTCCACCTGCACCGCCCTGGGCAGCATTTTTATGGCCTGCCATTCGCAGATGCTGCTCTCCTGCCAGCGCCCAGCATCTTCCCACCTTGCTTTATGCTTGGCAGCATTTTTATTGTTCGCTGTTAAACACCTGTAATACAATATTTGGGCTTGGTGGGCTTGGGTATTGGGTTTTACCAATTCGCAACTAGTTGCAGGTGAAGGCATGGAAGATATATGTTTGATGGTTTGCTTTCGAGCGGGTCAAATGTCAAGGCAATTACATCAAAACCAAAGCTTAGCCAAGGTTTTTGCACTCGAAAAAAAGCTGTGTTTATTTCATTAATTTAAACAAAATCCAAAAGGAGTAGATACCCAAATCAAGCCGAAAAACCGAGCCATATATATATCATATTTGTTTTCAGCCCGAATAGCTTCTCCTTATTGTTTTTTTATATACCCAACACTGCAGCCAATATGTACATATCTGTATCTGTATCTGAACCTGAGCCCTCATCCGTATCTGTTTTTGCGTTTAAATCTGTATTCGAAACTGTCAATTGCAAGCCGAGTTGTCTGTTAAAAGCCGGGCACGCTCCGGCAATCAGGACATGGCAGGACAAGGGACAAAGGACGCGTTGCCAGCATGAAGCCAGGCATTAGCCAACACTGCCAATTGCAATCAGGCCGAATGGCATCGAGTTGCTCAGAGGATTCCCCGCCTCAATGCCTGGCTTTGACTTTGACTTCACTCATAACTCGAAATGGTAATGGCAAGATCGAAATATATATGCATTACGACACGCTGAATGACTTTTGGAGCAAACATTTTGATGTTATATTCTCAAACAAGCCATTCCCGTGCATTTTAAAATAAAAATAAATTATTTAGCAAAAGCATCGATACTTTGTTATAAATTTTTGGACTCTCTTAAAGCCTCTACTTACTATAATTTACCATTATTCGAAGCAATCGAAATCCCTGAATGGTTTTCACAAAGAAATGGATTTTTCCCAGATATATGGGCGGAAATGCGGAATATCCATGTCTCAGTTGAAAGTTTTTTTGGGTGGTTTTCCCCTCAAAGGATTGCTGGCTCCCAGCTCCATCAGCCTTCATATACATATATGTATATGTATATGTATTTGTATATCCCCATAACTCCAGCTTTCAGTGGTTGTGTTTCAACCCTCCTCCATCCCATTTCCTACCCATTTTGGCATCTGTGTAGCAAGTTTCGACCGGGAGCCCGTGTCTTCTACGGCGGTGTCGGTGTGAAATCAAATCTCATGCAAATTATACGCCTTTTTACGCATTTTCACAATGATAGTGGGGATCCAGGGGGCGGCGGAGGCGGCGGTGGTTGGCGCAAGAGAAGTGCTGATGAGTGAAGGGGAATCCCATTTAAATTCTGACTTCAATTGCCGCGCGCTTTCGAATTTTGAGTCCTTCTCGCTGAAAGGAGGCGGAAAACCCAACAGAGGACTGATGAAGTGCCTCCCCCCCTACAAGTACGTATGCTCTTCATCCCCTTTTACGGGGCAGGATCCCCAGATTCAGCTGTACTCGTATCCTGCCTCAGTTTTACATTTCATATCTGATTTTTTTTCGTGCATGTGTGCTTGTGCCAGGGAAAATTTAATTTGTATTTCATCATACATATCTGTCGTCTGTCGTCTGCTGTCTGTTGTCTGCCCGGTGCCATGTTGCTTCATCCTCCGCATTCCCTTCCCCCCCGCACACCGCAACAAAAGAACAAAAGTTAAAAGCAACAAGGACGAAGGCAAAGGCAAAGGCGGCGGCGGCAAGGAATTTCTTTTCGCCAAACGCCAAACGAGCAATTGAAAGTCGGGGTTTATGTGGGCAAATGGGCGTGGCAAATGCGTTAACACGCATTCCCTCAACGGTGTATAGGGCCACACGAAGCGAGGAAGCTGAAAGCTCGTCATTTCATATATCAAATCGATCGGATAAGGAGAGATTCTTTGAATATGCCTCAAAAAACTGGGCAATTATATAGAAAGCTAACATTTTTTTGCACTAGAGAACAAATATAATAAATATAAATATTATATATCATATAAAAATTCTTGAAAATGCCCTAAAAACCTAGGCAACAGTCTGTATATCCTTTCTATATCATTTTCCCCTTTTGAAGGAAAAATTTAATACAAAAAGCAATAAATAGTGGCAAGTTCTTGGAGCTGAAATCTAATTTAAACCTTTGGCACTTCCAGCTAAGGATTCGATGTTGCAAATTATATATTATCCTTTTTGTTAGGAGTCAATTTTAATTCGAGAAAGAGTGGAAATATATATTTATTATATCCGAAAATGGAACAAAACTTGTCTTCACAGAATTCAACGATTTTTAAGGGTTTTTCTTTCACCCCGACCTGTTCTTCCCTAAGAACTAATTATAATTATTATAAAACTATGAGACATTTTCATGGACTTGTACTATTAAAAAGTTTAGAGACTTACTTTTTGCTATATCCTTCAAAGGACTTTCTTCTGAAAGCCTTTTTAGGTCTCAAATCTACTTCTTAACTTTGCAAGTGAGTGAGTTTCATCATTTCAGTTCCAAAACCATCACAGATCAGAATTTTGCATTATATAAAATATAAACTTTTCAGGAAAATTTGTTTTATAGTTTATAGTCTCTTAACTCCAATGAATTTGAAATTCTGGTTTCAAGAAAAGCCACAAAAAAATTATGCCTAGACCTTGATCTTTTCTTTATTTAAACAACCGAAAAACAAGAGTAAAAATCTAGCAAAAAATATATATATATATACATGAAATAAGACTGAACGTTCTACGATTTTCCTAAAGTTCAGTGTTACTGGCATATATTGAATTTAATTTGAAAGTCTGGCGATGTGGACGCGCGGCGCACGGGCCAGGAGACGGCCAGCAAACATGTTGCGTGCGGCGGAACGGGTGATGCGCACTGCCATGGCTGGCGGCGGTTTGGGTAAAGCATAGCGCCTGCGGTAAATGATTGGGTTAAGCAAATTAATTTTGGCAACTGCTCGATATTACTCCAGAACTCACCACTTGGGTATGGAAATCCCGAATGTGGCAACCTCTGCGAACTCGTTTTCATTTCGACAAAGCGGACATTTAAGGTAGTAAGTCGTTGCAATGGACAATTCCTGGACGCATTTGCGATGGAACCATCCGTTTTGGCAGCACGGCGCCTGAAATGCCAGAGCCGGGCTAAAATCTTTGCAATCGGCAACTATCGGTTCCAGGCACAATACGCAGTCTTCTTCAGGTCCAGGACGACTGAGGTTATCCGGCACATGCTGTGCGCAATACGAATCGAAGTGGCCGCCATATTGCAGGATGGCCATATTCTTCACACCGCACTTGGTGTGGAAGCTACGCTGGCATCCCTCATGGCTGCAGGTGAGATTGGCCCCAAGGCGTGGGCAGTACGTGCACTTGATCAAGGCAAAGCGATTCTTCTCTACCAATATGTCCGTCTTGAGGAAATTCCACAGGCGGAAACCGGTATTTCTATTCTGCACGAATTTTCCCAGACAAAGGACCTTCTTGCCGGAGAGAGGAAGTATACAATAAACAAATATATATCCTGCACGGTGGTGAACATACCAAGCAGTTGCGATGCATCATATTTGTGTCGTGAATATCAAATTCACCAAAGATCGCCTCCTCCCTCTCGCTGCTGCCGCACAGCACGCAAGGCAGCTCCATGTTTGAGCCAACAAAATTTTCACTGAACTTTGACAAGGACAGTGTTGGCAAACGTTTAAATCATATATTTATCGCCTTACTTCTGTGCAATTTACACAGTATTAGCAAAGGAAATTGATTGATTTATTGCCTTTGGTTAAAAAAAAATACTACATTCTTATTGATAACTACTATTATAATATTATTATCATTTATAAATTGATCAAAATTTCATACAGGCTTCTACAGCATTAACTTCATGTTTTCACTTCCTGTTTTCAGTATCAATTTGTTATCGAAATGTTTAATATTTTTGACTACTTAAACAGCTGGCATGGTATAAAGTTTGATAAAAAGTTGAAATAAACATTAATAGATAAAAGATTAAACTGTTTAGTGTTTATTTTCTAAATAAAATGGGATTTCATGTAGAACTTAGTTCGTTTCAACAAAAAAAAACTTGCTCCTATTTTTTCAAACATAAACAATTTTGTAAATGTAAAAGAAGCAAATCAAAGCAATTCCATTTTCTATAAATTATAAATTAAATAAAAACTATAATTTATAAATTCATTCCACAGAGACAGTAAAGTTTTGCCGTTCCAAAATTTCCCAATTTGTTCCCCATCCAAATTTGATGGACTTATTTATTCGATGGCTTTTTTTCGATAAAACTCCAAGTGAAAACTTTATCGATAAAACTGCAAGTTCTGCTTCTTAACAATGAAAACTTTATCATTCATCACGAAAAAATTAAAACATAATAATAGCCAACTAGGATTTGAAATTTGGTGCAACAAACTAATGAGGGGAGGAATGGAAAATTACCGGAAAAAATCGAGAAGAGAGAAGCTCGAGCAATTTACCATAAAAAGTAAGCTTCATAATTAATTCTTCAGAAAATGTGGCCTAGAAAAGCCCTTTCCTGTCTCACTTAAATGTCATTATTTATAATATTGTTAATAATTATTTAGGTACAAAAACCTACTCACTCCGCCAACGCACATAAACTATGCATATCCTTTATGCTCCTGCCCAAAAAAAAGCTTAGCTCGCGCTGGTTGAAAGTCGTGTAAAACAGACAAATAAGTGAGCAGGGGACGTGGAGGGTCCTGGGGGGGACTGGGTGACTCTCATTATGAGAGTGTGGCATGCAGTTTATCAAGCTATTAGCCTGAGCTGCTGAGCAGATGCCAAGAGCTGAGAACCAGGAGCTGGCAGCTGAAAGCTGGAGCTGTAGAGGAATGGAGCCAGAGCTTGGAAACTGGCAGACGGGCAATTGGCAAGTCAAAGTGCAAGATGCACTTAAGCACACATCCTTTATGGCGGGCATCCTGGCCAAACAAGTGTGCGAAGCCATCAGCTGCGAGTGCGGAGTGCAAACAACTTGAACTGCATTTGATTTTTCACAATTTTCGCTAAATTGGTGCGAATTTATTTTTCTATTTCCGCGAATAAATAAATTACGAAGGATGGCAGAGGATGTGCAGAGGATGCCAAACGTTCCGTAATATGCAATTTAACCCCCACTGTGTTGTGGGCGTGGCCTGATAGCATTTATTCGATTTTTTAATTAAAGATTCCACGCATCGCCTCTCCTCTCCTCTCCTCGCCCCCTGAAAACACTCGTAAATTATGCGTTAAGCCCGCGACTCTAAGCTGTGAGCGTGCGCTTGTGGGTATCATTTTCGAATTTTCACATTTTCCGCAACCATTTCCGGAAAACTTATGCTGGCTGGCCAGCCCCCGATTAGCGGGATGACAAATGAATGGACATGCAATGGATGTTGCGGGATGTTGTGCCCCTGCATCCACATATAATCCGGGTTAATCTGGTGTCACGTTGATAATGCAGAAAAGAAGGCTAACGCTGAACCGAGAGTGCATTTAATTTGATTTCGGAAAATTGAAATGCATCACCGCATGCATGTTCGCAAAAGTTAATAATGAAAACACAAGCAATTATTTAGCAATTTCTGTTAAGCTTAGATTGATAGCTATACCAGTTCTGCTGACATTTAAAGAGAATTATAATTTTAGGCAAAAAAGAATCATAAGAAAAAATATGATACTCCAGGAGAGTAAATAAATATTTTTTCACTATATAAAATTATAAATTTCAAGGATAAACCCTTTTTGGCTTTACAAAGCTAACTTTGTATTTGGTTTTCAAAGAATTACTCAACTATGAAATTGATTTGTTCCATTTTGTTAGACTTTCCTAATAATGATTGAGTTGTATTGTTCCAATATTCAATATCCCATGCCAGCTTTAAGATTTTAAACCATAAAATCCATTTTAATATGGCTCCTTCCATGCATTTTGTACTCCTGCCGTAAATTATAGTTTCTACTCCGATTTCTTGTTGTGTCCAGTGAACCCATCAAAAGGACACTCGGCCATTTCTTGAGTCTGTCCTTCAATCTACATTCCGTTCCGTACCATATCGCAGGACGTAAAACAAGGCGAGTCCCTAGCGAACCGAAGCGAAGCAATTGTCTGGGCTAAGCGCCTATCAGCCGTGGCAGCTGCACTCCTTGGCCAAGGACCTGCTGCCGCCCATCTCCCTGTCCCATTCCCAGAAAAGACTGTAATTTATGCCTATGGCCCCAAAAGTATGCATTGATATTTTGATGCAAAGCAGTTGAGTTAACAACTGACAGGCAGCTGGCACAGGACTCACAATCAGACCCCACTTCAAGCCACCATGAGGAGGAGCAGGAGCCAAAAAAATAGACAAAAAAAAAAAAAACTATGAAAAGTCTAAAGTTTTACATAACAAACACAATCCAAGGCGGGACAAGATACAACGACAGCGACGACGAGGGGCTAAAAAAGCAAAACTATAAAGCCAGGACGAGCAGGACGAGTAAAAAACAAGCAAGACCGACAGATATATGAGGCTCATTTGCATGCAGCAGGCTGAGCAGAGGCAGCCAGACGCAGGAAGTTAGCCAGATGGAGTAGCCCCCGGACGGGGTGAAGCATCGAGGATGCGGGACAGATGGACTCGTTTTGCAGTTGGCACAAATTTTTTCCGCTCCGACGCAAGCGCACCCGCAAGGACTAGAAGAAAGCCGTGACTTGGGACCCGGAGACTTGAGATGCTATGCAAATATGTGAACCAGGGGGGGGGGGGCAGGGACAACAATCAGGAAGCCAGGATCATCAGTTTTTGGGGCGTCAGCTGCAGCTGCCCGGACGAAGCGAAGCGAAGCACCTTGGCCCTGAGGAGGTTGACTCGTATCTACAGTGAGCCAAACTGAAGGGTTAGCCAGTCGAAAAGGATATTTTTACCTGTCTCAGGATATCAATATACATTTTTTAAGTTTAGTTTAAGTAATGCGATGCAACAGAGTCGTCAGTGGCAGGGAAATCCTTTTCTTTTATACGCTTTTCGGTAGCAATCAAACAATATTTTTTAGTTTTGTTTTCTGGTTTAAATGTTCACTGTTTAGGCATCCCTAAATATTGATCTATCGCCAGGACATCCCTTCGTATTTCTGCTTTCTTTCAGTGTGCGTGTATGTGGGCTCATAATCTACATAAAAGTATGCATCATAATTCGCATTGTGTGTGTCCCCATACCCATCCCTGTCCCTATTCCTGTCCCTATTCCTATCCCTATCCCTATCCCTGTGTTTGTGTGCTCGCTGTTTACATGGTAAGCTGCTTAAGTCCAAATCCTTTTAGGTATGTCATGTGGCATCGACGCTTCGCATCCGCTCGCTCCTTCGTGCCCATCGCCCTCGCGTTGTCCTGGCAACTTGCTCCGGGATATTTTGCATACTCGAAAGCTAGAATCCCTGACCTCCTGTACAAAACTAAACAAAATCATATATCGATTACAAAAGAGGGCGAGGCTGAGAGGGGTAGGAAAAGCAAGCAAATCAAATGGGATAGGCTCTCAATTTGGGATGTGTGCGTAAGTGGCTGGCCAGAGGATGAGCCCTCACCAGCTCCTCCTCCTCCTCCACCTGCTACTTAGGGTTGCCAGGCACCCGGGACCGAGATAAGGATGTGGCTTCGAGAACCCCTTTCCCCGGGCTTTAAATTGGTCAGCAGATTGACTTTCAGGCAGGTCTACTGTTTGTTTATGAAGCTAAATATTTCGTTAGTTCCATTTGCAACCTCAATTAAGCACCGTTTTTTCGTAATGGAATTGCAATTTGCAGATTTTTGCTCATGTGCTGTCCCCTCGGCCATCATTAACTTTTCAGCAATTTGACTGCCGAACATTAGCTGACGTGTTAATTGATGAAAGGGAGCCCCTGATAGGTGGCCACAAAAGGAGTCTGCCTTCAGCTCATTAGCGATATGCGGCAGGAATAACAAATGAGTGATTTCTCGTGTGTGTGCAATGCCTCATCGACCTCTGGCCTGGCATCATCATCATCATCATCATCATCATGCAGCGCCATTTGATACCCAACTCAGTGGCTCAGACTCCACTGCATTCATGGCGGAACGAACCGAAAAATCCCACCCAGAGAAACCTCAAAATGCAATTTTCAGCGTATCGCATCGTTCTGCCACAACCGCAGCAAGAAAGGGAGCACCAAAGTTTCTGTTTTTTTTTTTTTTTTTAACTTGAAATGGAACAGGGAGGCAAATAAAATGCATATAACACGCCTCATCAGCTATAAGCTTCAACTGACAGCAAGCACAACAAAATAACTTGCACACACTCCGCACACTCCAGACTCCGCCTGGACTCCTCCACTCGTTACTCATTGTCAGGGGCTAGAGCAGAGCTTGAAGAGCTTGAAGCTGCCTTTCAACATCCTCCACGAAAAGGGCGGAGACACGAGGCCACGATGATGAGTGACTTAGTGAAAACAATTTCTCTGCAGCTCCGACGTAGCTGGGAATCCGACTACCAGCCCAGCCTGTCACTCCCCCAGTCACTGGTCTTCAGTTGGTTCAGATAATACGGGTGAGGTAAAAATGTATTTAAATACATTTTAAAAAAATAAATAAAGTTTAACAAAAAGATGATCCTTACTATAATATACATATGATACATAAATTTTTAAAGAATCTCATATTAATAAATATATAATTGTTATTAAAATAAGTTAATATTTAAGGCCAGTGTATGGAACTGAAGCTAGGATACCATAGCTGGATGGATGGATACATTTTGTAAGCATTTTTTGCATTTCCTGCATACTACACCTGCATCCTGCACCCCTAAAACCCCCATCCCGAGATCTCCACGCATCCTCGCACCCGCCTCCTTTGGGCCTTTGTAAATATTTATGAAAAAAAAAAGGAAAGAAAAAGACTGTGAGAGCATGTATGATTTATGACAATGATAATCTCGCATGCTCAATGACGTGTAAAAAATATGAGTTGATATATTCTAGGCAAATATTTAATTCGCATGGCTTCCAGTTCCCCAAGGCTGCTCCTGGCATCTGTTGACTTTTTATTAAGGCAAATTCAGGCGAAGGAGGTTGTGATTTGCCCTGGTAATGGCCACAAAGGTCCGGGAAAAAATGGTAAAATATCGAACAGGAGCTAGGGGGGATTAGGGAGGTGTTTCGCCTAAGAAGCGCGTGCTGCATGGGAAATCAACTCAACTCAAAAGCAACTCAACTCAACTGAACCACAGCCACTTAGGTGGCCTCTCTCCTCCGCCTGCTTGTCGGAGGAGGCCGGGAAATCGGCTTCAGCTGCTACTCAGAAAAACGTTTACAGCTTTGCTTTCATTTGGAATTCATGTTTCATTTTACTATTCTGGCATTTTTGCACCTGTTCTTTTTGGCTTCAGTGTCAGTCGGAGTCCCTTGCCCGTCCTGGTTCCCTATTCAATTATCGGATTCCTATTTGGGCATCAGTCTCTGGGCTGCTCTGAAAAATATTCGGCCATTAATTGCGTTCGAATAACTCAAATTGGCAAATCCCCTTTACGAAGGCCATAACCATATTTTCTACTTAACCAAATCCATTTTTGGCCCCTGTAAATTGAAGAAGGGTTGAGAGCCTGAATCAAAGATGAGGCAAGCCGAGGCTCATAACAATATAATTTATTCAAATTTGGGGGGTCGTTAGCAAAGCCAAATGTATGTGGAGAATTGATATAACATTTACAAAATTTCAAGTGCTTCTTGAGGTTGTTATTATTATTATTATTCCCCAAAAATTATAAATCAGTATTAGTATTGGGTAATAATCAGTAATTGCTTTTCGATTTTAAAGAGTTTAAAGGGTGCCCAACTATGGTATAAAAATCTATATATATATGATTCCCCTTATTAAGCCATCATCACATCTGTGCAGCCGCCCAAACTGTAGCTTCGTTCAGGTTGAGATACTTTCGCCTTCGTGGCTGCCACTGTTTATGCAAATAGCCGGCACACAGACACAGGATCAGGCTCCAGCTCAGACAGATGGATAAGGATAAGAGCACAAACGTATATACGCTGACAAATCGAAGTGGCTGAGACTGGGACTGAGGAGCGGAAAACTTGCAAACTGTTTAAAAGTCAGGCCGAAGCCAAAGCCCAAGTCAGCTGGCAAGGAGCCTTGTAATTTGTTGCCTGCATATGTTTTTTTTTTTTGGGCTGAGGCTAGGCTACACCCAGAGAAAGGCTCTTTGAAAATTCAACCACTCATGGCCTAAACCTTAAATAAAGTGAACACTTCAGTCAAGAAGTGCCTTCATTGATGGGCAAAAGTGCTTACTAATTGCTTGACAAACAAATTTCAAAAGGTGGTTGACAAACAGACAATTTAAGCACCATATACACACACACATATTTCTCTCAGTGTAGGCATGTCTTCGAGGCAGACATTCGCTTTCAATGGCTTGACTTGGGCCGCCGCATCAAATTCTAAATATGAAATATGCAAAACTGTTGGCACGTGAAATGCGATGCGCGTTGTCGGAGTCCCAAGTCCTGGGAACGGCTTAAGGAAGCATAGAGCCTGACAACAACAACAACTTGACTGGGGATTTGTTTGAATTGTCGAATGTGGCTGCCGAAAATTGAGTTGATTGTCGTCATTCAGAATGTGTGTGTGTGTGTGTGTGTATTGGCCGCCGTTGTTGCTCCTCCTTGATTATGCCGGTTTTGCGGTGACTGCGCCTTGGTGATTCCCGGAAGGACTCGAATTCAACACTGGCCACACGCACACAGGATGCATATGCGTTGCAAAGTTTTAAGTCAACTTTTTGGCGGCAACGAAAGCTCCTTCGCCTCCCGCCTGTTTTACGGCTCAATCTAGGCAAGGACCTGTGTCGCCGTCGTCTGCTCCTGATTGGAGGCGGTAACACGGCTGTGGCAGCGAGTGTAAGCAGCCACAGGGATCGTGCCTGGTTAAGCCATAGCACAAAGTGGCGACACTAAGGCGGCGCCAGGCTCATTCTCACACTTCCTTGGTGAGCAGGACACCTTTCCAAGGAGCTCAGACTTACGACATCCGCTTCGTGAATGTTGGCCACAAATTTCGAACATCAAAAGGATGCGGCTAGCCGACGCACGACGCGCAAAAGGAGGAAAAGAAAAATTAAAGGGAAAACCCCAAAAACAATTAGTGCGAGCATGAGGCATCAGGATCGATCGAAGGAAGTTAAGCAAGACAGGAATACCCTTTTTGTCAGGACCTGAATTTCTAAAGGATAATTAGCTAAAATCTATAGATTTCTGAGGGTAATTCTTCGATTGAAAATAACCTGTTGAGTTTTTGTGGGGTGTGAAAAAATATAAAGTTAATTATATAATTTATTAATTTTCTGTTCATTGCCAAGGGTATTTCCTTAAAGGATATTCCCCTGGGTTAACACGCTCTTTTTTTTTGGGAGGCGTTTGCAAATTCCGGGCGAATTAAGTCATTTAAACTTTTGAAGCGTGTGATTTTTCTTTCCGGCATAATTTCCACAGCCCAAAGGCAACAACAAAGGCAACAAAAAAAATGGCGACAACAAAAATAAAAGCAAAGTCGAACAATTTTTATTTATGGCAAGTTTATAGGCATTCATCATCGTGGACCGGCGGAAGCAGAAACCACGAAAAGGAAAGAGGATGCGATGGTCATGTCCCTGGACTCCTGTATATGTATATATGCGTGTGTGTGTGCGATGCATTGTCTGGCGGTGTGTGTGTGTGTGTGTGTGTGTAGGAAAAGCTACTTAGAAAGCCTGTGTGCGTGTGTGTTAACATGAGCAACACACGCACTTGACATTTATGTGCGAAACGCAACATTTCTTTAGCATTTTCCTCACGCACAACCACAACGCACACACCCCCACACACACACCCTACACCCCATCCCCCCCTTTAGCCGCTTTCTATGATTTATTTGTTGCAATTAAGTTAGCGCGCCGTTTGAATTGACCAAGAGGCGCGTGACACGGCAGAAACCTTACATCCTCCTCCATCCTCCATCCACACCCATATCCGCATCCGCATCCTGATGTCCTGCAGGCGACGTTTAATTGCGGGAATCCCACTTTCGGCGCACACACACAGCCTTTGCTAATGCCAAATTTGATTAAGGACTTGGGGCCAAAGAGAGGCCGTTGCCCAAGAGTGGCGCACACTCTCTTTGCAGTTAACAAAGAGCGCAGAGCCGAAGCTAACAGCTTCGTCCTTTTTTCGAAGTTCGAATTTCGAAATGTGTGAATTTGTTTATACGCGTGGAGGGATGCTGTGTGTGTGTGTGCGTGTGTGTGTGGAGTGTGCGTGCTGGTTGCCATTTCCTTGGCTGCTTTAAATCGCAAACAAGCCAAAAGCGGAGACACCAAAATGTATAGCATACTTAGGTGAGTCCCAGAGTTTGCCCCGAAAAAAACAAAAATGAAGAAAAAGGGAGGCAGGACTCGGCTGGGGCTGGGAACTGTTTGTTTAGGATGAAAAAATGGTCGGCAAATCATTTGCGAGTTAGTTAATATTGGCAGAAGATTTACTTTTCATGTATTTGCCCCTGGCAAATATTTGCTCATATTCGTAGTGATTTCTTGCTGATTTAAAGATTATTTTTATGTTGGTTTTATTAATTGATTTTTTGCGGCTTTTTGGCCAAATTTTGCATTTTCATATTTTTTTTAAGTCAAAATCTAAAGTTCAATTAAAATACAGTTCAAGTTCAGGTAAATTTTTAGCAAATAATATTCCCTTTAATTCCAGACACTGTAAATATTGCACTGGCAGGACTCCTGCCGAGTCCTGCCCCTCTCTGAGAGGGCTATAATTGAGTTGTCTATGCTGATAAAATAAACTGCGTAGTGTCGAACGAATTTATTGCAAATTTACAAAATGGAAATTGCTGCAAATTGTTGCCCAATGAACATCTCCTGCTGGCTGCACTTTGCACAGGCAAATTCAATTGATAAAAATGTATATAAATTGGTGTCTGGTGCCGGGCAGCATTTTTGTCGTGCTAAATGACCATGATTGGCTCTCGATTGCTCTCCCCTGACAGACAGATGAAGATGGATGGGGAGCTGGGAAAGGGAAGAGATCTATATAGGGGGGGGGGGGCTTCAAGTCCCCCCCCCCCCCTTTTTTTAAAGACTCTGATCAGGGCAACTTCTAGCCGAAAGCAGGGAACAGGAACTGAGGAACCCACAAGCGGAAACGGAAACGCAGTCATGGAGCACGCTTCGGTGGCAGCAATTACCAGGACTTTTTGCATAGAACCACCAGAGCTACGGTGGGTCTCCGCAAACTGTAATGGCTGGGCTATTGGCAGAGTTTATGGTTCCAATTTTTCGTATTCAACGCACACACACCCCCAGCACACACCCACAGAGAGAGAACCGCGGAAGCCATGGGGCAAAGACAAACGCACGTGCACAATTTTCAATTTCGCTCATTAATTTTAATTATTTTGTAATAAATTGAAGATTTATTGCTTACAAGTTGCATGTGGCATAATTTTTATCACGTACTCGCTTCGGTCCTTGGTTGATGGGGTCCTTGCGCTACAGCAAAGTCAAGTGGATCCATCGAAGTCGATGGATAAATAAATATCATAAATCACCTTGTCGAAAGTCTAAACTTTTTTAGAGAATATTCTTAAAAAGTTTTTATAAGAAATTGAAGGTATTTCTTTAATGGTTTCTTGTTAAATAAATAAAAAATTAACATTATTAAAATAAAAATTAAGAGTAAAACAATGTTTACTAATCGAGTTGTGTTACATTTTATTATCTTTTATATACAATATTATTGGAAATATTGTTTTATTTATGTATTATATTGAATTATTAAAAAACCTATTTTATTTATTAGCAATTGTTTAATATATCAAACAGAATGTTGAAATATTAGGATAACAATTTATCGACAAGAACCTCTTTTCATAATTTACATTCATTTAACATTCGCTTAACTTTCTTTTAATTAAGCCTTAATATTGATTAGCATGTTAATCCCCACAACTTATCGCTTATTCCTCGATAAATTAGCAATCGAAAAAAGGTCGATAACAATTTATTTATTTATTTTTTTTTTTTTTTGCATGTGTATACATTTATTGAGTGTTGGGCCAAGAGAGCATTCCTTCAGTGGGCTTTCAAAATGTTTTTTCATCATCATTGAGCGGGTGAGCGGACCCATCATCATCAACATTGGCCAAAGACAGACCGGGTCCTGCCGCAATTACAACTGCAGGATCGGGACCAAACAAGACAGCACACAGACACAGAAAGGACACAAAAGAAAATTGTTGTTTCGACTTCAAGTTGCTTTGCTTTTTTTTTTCGTGCAGCGGCCAAAGCCATCACTAATGAGACCGAGACAGCGTCTAAGGTCCTTGGCCAGGACCCGGGATAGCTGGTAACTGGTCTCTTTCAGTGCGGAGGGGCAGTTAAATTAAAGCGGCATTTGTCTGGCAAAGGAAACCGCACGAGCTCAGGGAACCAAGGAGCTTCTAATTATTTGTGGACATTAAATGAGCCGCCATTTGGAAATTATAGTCCTGCGTCACAAATGTAACAGCCAAGGAATTTGCAACATACTCTGAAAATCGTTTCTATTTTTTTTTACATTCAGCGTAAAATTAAAGCTAAAATCTTTGGCTTAAGAACTTGAAAAATAATCTAAAAAAAAAGACAGAATCGAAATATAAGATGAAATATAGGTAAACTCAAGGGCGTATCTCTGTCATCCCCCTGGGCAGCCATCGATGATGCTGGGGCGTAGATCCGTGGGATGGCCACCTAATTGCGAGTTCATTTCGAAGGATATATTCGCTGACCCCTGCCCCTGCTCTAATTGGTGACCCGTTACTGGGCCCGTGGCCGTGCCTCTTTGCGCAATAACCATAACCTGAAACGCTCGCTTAACCCACTGATGCCCGAAACCACAAAACCACTCTGGAGTGCGGCTCATAAATTTGTGCTGAACAACAACAACAACAACAACAACAACAACAAGGGCGACAATTAAGGCGAACAACTGATGTGGGGCGTGGCTACTTGCAATTTCAAGGGGGCTGGCTTTTTGGGAGGCGGCTTAAGGGTGCTTAAGGGGAGCGAAGGCGGAGGCTAGTGGCCAAGTTGAGGTGGCAGCTGTTCATGTTCATTTCGACGCCTTCCTTGTTTTAATTGTTATCGTTGGGACAACAGCAGCACCACCACAGCAGAGCCCAAGCAACATTTGATAATTAGATATTAAATAATGAATGACATAATTGTTTGTGTGTGCGTGAGTGAGTGTGGAGTGTGCGAGGCAAACACACTCGGCCACAATGGCGCACTTCCGCTTACACGTATCTCAGTCATTTGCGGTCGCCATTGCCTGTCGGCCATCTTGCCCCCCCAAAAGCCTTGCATGAGTCCTTCCCCGGCCGCTTTGCAATTGCAATAACTATTTGCGGTTCTTTGGGCCCAACTGACCAGAAAGGGGAATTTAATTTAGCTTGAAATTCAGCACAAATGCCTAGCATTTCCACAAGCCATACTCCAGCATGAAATTCAATCGAATTAAAGCCATTGCCAAGTGCCATCTCCGGCTCTTAATTTGTGCAAAATTACGCAAGCATAGCGAAAGGATTTCATAATCGTTACAAATTGATTCGACAATTTGTAGTCAAGCTTCATGTCTACCAGCATCCCAGCATCCCAGCATCCCTGTCATGTTAATAGCAATGGCCAAGGCCTAAAACTAAAACTATGCCTGCCTTTGGGGCTTGGTCGAGGAATTAAGTCAGCGCCTTGGGCCATGATTAATTACTGAGACACTGGACATTCTCCCCCCACCCAAAATGATTTATGTCTTTTTAAAGATAGCCATCAACATCAACGCTCAAACGCTGGGCATGGAGATAAGAACCGCCACAATGGACCGCCTCCACTCTCGGATGCGAGCCGAGGCCATCGCCAGCGCCTCCACCGTCACCAGGCCGACTTCCGCTTCCGGCAACTGACCCACACCGTTGCTGACTCTATTTCCCCCATGTAAGTGAACTCAAGTCGGGGCCATGATTTGCGCCTCGAAATTGTCTATGAAAATGTAAATGTGTAATTATTTGGAAAATGGCAGGGCAACGAACAAGGAATAAATCTTAGCCAGAGGGACACTGAGCAAGTGGCATCATCAGGAAGCTGATTTAAATTGTGTGACAAAACATTAAACACTCAATCGGTATAGATATAGATGGCCGCTCAGGCAGAAGTTGGCACATTACGCGAACATTCCAACGATTCCTCAGGGAACAAGCGAAATTCCGGAATTCCGAAATTCCCTGCCTAAAGCATCACCAGGGATGCACACATATTGATATATTTTGCTGAAGATATTCGATTCAAAATTTTCCAAATTAAAATTAAAACTTTTGCATGCGGTACTAGAAATTTCCCCACAAAAAGTTCAAAATAAACTCTAGTAAAACCTTCAGATCGTCACAATAGATCTGCAAAATATCATCATAGGCAGGAGTCGGGAGTAGTCGGTGTCCTTTGCTAAGCGGATCATTCACTTCTGCCAGGCTGAACAAACAGAATGAACTCTCGAAAACGTAACCGAAAATTGTGTAATATTTTTTAGCAGAATCCTGTTGTCATTGCATTTTCGACAGACCAGCGAATGGTGGAGAGGTGGACAGGTGGATGTCCATGTATCTCGGCTTATTGTTTGCGTGCCAAGAGTGGGCGGGAAAATGTGGGGAAAAGTTGAAAAGTCATTTGGCATACAATTGCGGATTCACTTACACCCGCACACACGCTTGCACACAGACAAAAGGCGACCGAATGAATTTGATGTGAAAACTTTTGCTTGGCCAAAAAAGTTTGATGTTTGTGCATCCGTCCCACCTGGCTTCTTTCCTTTTGCCAGATTCAAGCTTCAAGCTGCCACCTGCCGCCCACTACACTTCTCACTTACTTAACAGGTGTGACAACGGCAACAACAACGGCTAAACCGAGGCGGCAACTAAAGCCAAGTGAATAACTGTGACGATGACAAGGACGAAAAGCAGGGACACGTTTTAGTAGATAAATGCCAGGCACTTAAGTCATTTACAGCCGGCATTTAGATGTACCAGCGACCGAGGCGCAGCTTAGCCCAGCTCCGACTTACAGTTGCAGGGACGGCTGACTGACGGTGACTAGTAAAGGGACTGGAATTGGAAACTGGAACCTGGCACTGGCACTTGGACACTTGGACAGGTATGAGGACAGAGGTGAGCCATCTTACCCTCGAGCCACAAACAATCTGATAATTCCTACTGCAACTTGCCGCCTGATTTGTAACCAATATCCTGTTAAACATTTAACAAATTCGTAACTAATTTTTATACTTTAAAGGATGCAGTAAATAATAGTAATTTTGTCTTTCCAGGACTTGTAAATCGATAGAAGTTCTTAAAGAAATAAATTGCAATAAACATTGCGTATACGTAATATTACGTTTACGTTGCCTTCCTTGCGAGAATAATAGAAAAATATAAATTATAAAAAATTTAATAAGTTTATAAAATACTAAAATAAATAATTAGTTAGTTTAGTTTATTATTTCTAATTTACAATTAGTTGTAATTATTTATTTTAGATTTTTATACATAAATTTCATACAAAAAACAAAAAAATAGTTAAAGCAATATTTTCAATATACAGCAATTGAGTATACATCGTGTGTTTTTTTTAGTAAATATTGAAATAAAATTTTTAAAACCCGAAAAAAAATTTATTTACATAAAAAAAAATTGAACTTTGGTACGAAATTTAATTGCGTATACGTAATATTACGTATACGTTTAGTTCTTTTTAAAAAAATATTAAGGCAGGACCTTTAAAACTGTAAAGATTAATGGTAAACTATTATTTAATAATAATAAAAAATAGAAATATTTAATCGTCGTGTCTATATATACATATATATAATATTACGTATACGTCACGTTGTCTATGGGATATATTACAAAATCAAATTATTTATTAAGGTTTTGCCTTCATGCCATTTATTTGTTATAGAATTAACAATATTGTAGTTTTGTATACACTTCAATATATATTTAAAAATTCTGTATCCACCATAATGATTATGTATTCTATAAATACAAAATATATACCATATCATAGCCATTAGCTTAGTATTATTAAAAAAGTATAAGAAGATTTAATGGTTAATATCCTCCTCTGAATCATAAAAAGTAACCATCAGATTTTCCCTTTTATTTATATATTATTTAAACTTCTCTCAGATTTTGCTTTCCCCATCTAGACCCAAAGAAAATAAAGATAAAACCTCTTAAATGTGTTGCAACCCCAACTATGTATATGCGTTGGCAAATTATAAATAGCAAAAGGTCATGCCCAGATCGGAATCAAAAATGTATTAACACCACCTGATCCTGAATCGGAGGGTCCTGTTAATGGCTTTCGCGCGAGCTGCTCACCCTCCTCCATACCTGCAACGTGCATGAGAACAGAGTTCCGGCGTTCCATCTGGGATAGGGGGGGGAAATGGAAGCAACCTTTGGGGGGGAGGTTGACTGATGGGCAGCAGCGTTGTTGGCATTTTGCATTCGGCACTCGAGCCAGCAGGTCGACAAGCTGCAGTTGCCGCCGCACTCGAGAATGGCGCAGGTGACTGCGACAATAATGATGATGTTGTCAGTGCGAACTTTTGGCCAGAGAGGGCGAGGGGCTGCGGTAAGTGGCAATAAAATAACCCCCATAAAGTGCTTAACACTTGCCAAAAGGGGGGGTAAACGGTAAACGGTAAACGGCTATATCAGCATCAGCAACGGGATATTGATTCAGTGGCATTTGTAATCCTGAAGAGCATTTGGCATAGTTTTGAGATTGCTGATGTTCAGAAGTTAATTTCTTAATATTTTTTAGGATTTTCATTACGAATAATAAAAGAAGTCATTTCTAAAATTATTTCCCTTTCCTCTTTTCGGTTAAAGTTCAACAAAGGATGTAGGGATTCAGGTGCAGCAAGGATTCAGCCTGAAACGTTGTCACAGTCACAGACATACTTGTAAACTGCTTAAGCGGCAGAAAGAGAGTACAATGTGTGATAAATGTGCCGGCCAGTCGTCAGACATTAGTGTGCTTGCACCACTGCCCTAAGCAGGACTTCTCCTCTAGCTTTATGCACAGAAAGAAAAGTTTCCTTAAAGATTTCTAGATTTAATTTTCTATGCCACTCTCCTTGAAATATTCATTCATTAAGGATATAATATTTGATATAATAATTGTCATAATTTTCCCCATTTCCCTGCAAATTCTTACCTAGAATTTTGTCTCTGTATTGACCATGTCAGTTCTGCTGGCGATGTTGCCACTGCTGGTGCACTCATAGATGTAAATGGCACTCGAAAATTCCTTTGGGTCCTTCGCCTCCGACTGTCAAGTGAGTGTCTGAGTGTGTTTGGGTGTGTGTCTGTGTGGGTGCAACCTGTAATTGCACTGAGTAAGCCACACACAAACACTCACACTCGCACCGACACACAACGACTATCACATGGCATTAACATAGAGAAACACTTAAGCAACTTTGACGGATGGCAATGGCCAAAACCGCCAGCTTTGCTCCTCTGGGTTCTGGCAGGAGAAAGTTAAAAAAAAAAAAAAAAAAAAAAAAAAAAAACATGCAGTTACACACACTGGCTTATCATTTTTATGATTTATGTGCATAATATAAGTGCGTCCCTTTTGGCTTGGCAACAAACTTAGCAATGTGCCGCCGCCTGCTGCAATTTATTGGCCAAACCCCAGCGAAGGCAGCACTTGGAGAAAAATTCAAGTATTTCTTAAGTTTATTTCTTAGGCAAGGAGCTACACTAGAATTTTCAATTGGTGCCTAGAAGTTGGGAAATGTACTTCTTCCAGGACTTTCCCACCACCCCCAAGGAGTCATCAGTCAGGATCCTGGAACCTGTCAAACAATTGAAATGTCGAAGCTGTCAAATTAAAAATAAAGGCCCAACATGAAATTGAATTTAAAATTCAGAGTCGCGGCCTGCAAAATTGTTTTCTTGCTGTCCAAACAATTAGACAAATGTTGATGTGAGCAGGGATCAGCAGGAGAGCAGCAGCAAGTCCTGGCTGGTCCGAACTCAATAAACAGAAAATCAGTTTCCTACAACCAGTGGCCAGTGGAAAAATCAAGAAAATCGAGAAAAAGAAAAGAAGGTTCGAGAGGGCAGAACAAAAATTATCATCTTTGTATAATTTTCTAAGAATTTAATTAAATTTTACGTGATTGATTGCACTTGGCTGGATGGCTGGAAAGCGGGCTGACAGCGGGCGGGTCCCTTAGGTGTTGGACTCCAAAATGATTTTATAATTTTTCGCGACAGGCGGGAAAACAGGAAAAGAAATATATATATATATATATATATGTATATATAAGTCCAAGTCGAAGCGCGGGGAAGGCATAATTAAAAATGAAAGCTGCTTAATAAGTTCGCAGAGCGTTCGCCTTTGATGAGTCCATCAAACAAGGCCCACCCTTAAATAGCAGCGGGGAAAATGTGAAAATGCTAAGAAAACGCAATGGGGATTGGTTTGGTTTGCTTTGGTTGGAGGGCGTAGGCATAGGCCTACAAATTAAGAGACACTTTTATTTTTATGCGTCACCCCCTCCGCCACCAACAACTTTTGGCCAACATGCGTGCCAATTGTGGCCCCTCTTCCAACTTGGCCAAAATAAATGCCAGGGCTTTCGTGTTAATGAGGCAATGCGTCACTGGGAGCAGAGCTGCTGCTGCTGTTGTGACAGTGCCCCAGGCCTGTCGAGTTCATCAGCATAATTATCAATGGCATTGACTTCATCAGCTGTCGCATTGTTGTTACCATACACACACACACATACACAAAGTTGGCCAAAAGGAAGCCGAGACAATGCCGCATAAAGTGTGTTAATTGTAGAGATTTGGACCCCCCAAAAAAAAAGGACAGTACAGAGGCACAGCTCAAAAAGATAAATCGAAAATGGGCCTGGGGATTATTATCGAAGGTGGGTAGGAGCGGGGGGGATAACTAATTGGTGGCCATCACTAGAGGGACAATTTGAAAAAACATCAACTAAACCAAAAGCTTCACTAGATTATGTCCCTGAAATCCTCATAGAGAAATATTCGGGTATTCAAGAGAATTAATAACAAAAGCAGGGTTTAATTTTAAACATTAAATAAAGTGTAATCCTTCAAAAAGAAGTTAGTTTTCACCCAAAAAAAAAAACAAACTACTTGTAAATTTAACCTTTTGTTTTCAAGGACCAAAAATAAACTCGGCCTCCGCTTGAGGACCCTCTGGCCTTTGGGTAGTTGAGTTGATTAGCGATAATCAAATCAAATCCGAACCGAGGCTAACCTTTTGTCACTTGGAACTTCGGCGCCAAGTCAACTCAATATTTCAACAGCAAAAGCCATTCGGAAACAAAATGCAAATCGTTTGTCACACTCGCCCGCAGAGAGAGAGAGACTTGCACATATGCCACTTATTTATTCCGCATTACGCATTATTCAGATAAAAATTTCTCAGCTGACAGGAGTCAGTCTTGTGCCCCGCCCTGGTCCTTATCCCGATCCAAACCCTTCTCCTTCTCCTCCTCCTTTCAGTAATTGTGTGTGTTGACTTTTGCTGTGCTTGGCAAAAAAAGGAAAAAAAAAGGAAAAAAGAGTGTTCAAAGCGGGGCAGACGCAACCCTTCAATCAATCACCAGCGCTGACAGTTACGCAAATATCAATCAAAAATAAATCGCATGTTGTATGTAGCAACTTGTTTGCCCAGGTGGGCGTGGCAGTTACCGCAGACAGGGGCTGAGGCGGGAAGGGGGGAGGGAACTGGCTGGCGGATTAGAGCCAGCACAAGATGGAAATGAAATGGCGGGGATTGACGACGATCGGAATGATGATAATCACGATGATGATGACGAAGTTGCCTTTTGGCACGTGGTTCCAGCGCAGTCACCGCTGTCCCGTTGCCACGCACGCTTATCCTTTGGCCTTGGCCAACACCCACCGGAAAGGGTAGGGGTTGGAAACGGCCATGTTTCCTTCTTGATTTTTTTCGTTTTTGCAACGCCAAAATGTGATTGCTTTGCCCCACTAAGACGGCTTTTAATGAACGAGCTGACAAGTTGGCCGACTTTATTGCATTGGCAATAATAGTTGGCAGCAACTTGAAGGGATTTTCTTTTTGGGAAACAGAAAAAGGGAAGAGCAAGAGGTAAGAGGCTTGAGGTTTAAATTCAAAACAAGGAAATTTATTGTTTTCTTTTATATATTTTATATTTATGGTTTACAGGAGAAACGAATTAATATTTTTTATAAATTATTCAAAGATTTTTTTATAGAAATTCCGGACTAAAACCTGCCTTTCATTCAGCACTTTTGCTGGCCACCAAAAAGGTGTCCAGGTGATGGAATGACGTCACTGGGCTCTTAGCCTTCTGCAAGGACATTTAAGTTGCTGACTTTCTGCCATTTTTAGCCTCATTACCAGCAAAATATGAATGCCTGCACCAACAAATGTGGCAACAAAGAACGCGCACAGCCACAAAGCCAAAGGCAGTACAAGTTTGTCCTTTGAACGGAGAAACCCTTTTTTGCGGCCAAGTGCTAATTTATGCGGTTAGTTTTGTTCTGTTCTGTTCTGCTCTGCGGTTCGTAATTGGCCTAATGCTGTCCACAATTAATATTGTTTGCCAACCATTTTGGCCCACTCGTCGTGACCTCGTAGCCAAGATCTGCTGGGGGGAGCTTCGCTTTTTAAAGTGGAGAATGCGCTGCTGACGTTAACATGAAACTAACACATTGGGCTGACATCTTGCATGAAATATGCAAAGGGGACGTGTGTGGGGAGGAGCAGAAGGCAGCCGGAAGAGCTGAAAACTCTTTGGCCAGGACACCGTCACCGTCACCGTCACCGATGCTATGCGAAGCAAAGGACCCCGGGGCCGGCGGGCATCTGAATAATTTATGTAACAATTGCGACACTTTTTTCTAGACAAACTCGGAACGGGGGGCATCTACAAGTTTAATGGCATTGTTGCTCTGGGCCTCGGCCCAAACGTGTCGTAAAAGTAAATAGAGCAAATGCGAATGTGTTGCAGGAGATGCTCACGAAGGGATTCGTTGCCTGGCATCCTGGCCACCCATTCAGTTAGTGGGAAAGCGCAGGGGCGGCGACGCAAAGTGCAGTGGTGAGAGGAGGCGAACCAGGGGCTAAGTGAATGAAATATGGAGGCCTAATAAAAATTTTATGAAATAAAAGTGATGACTTTCACTTTCGCCTTTTCTGTCGCCTTTGTTGTTGGCCCCCCCGCCCCCCTCCCCAGCTGCCTCGGATGTCGTCTGTATCCGTATCCTCGGGTCTGTATCTGTATCTGTGTGTGGTCACACCCGCTCTGGATGCGAGCTGAGCTTGGCTGGCACAAGGCACCTGTTGCTCTCTCGACCTTCGTGTAATTCACAGCAACGGCAACACAACTGACATGCAATCAAAATGCCAAAAAGAATATTTGTTATTTACATAACCACCCTCGGCAGGTGGGTGGCTCCCAAGCCTTGGCCCAAAGGGAGACCTTTCAAGTTTCGGTGGCAAGCAATTGATGACTGTCCTGATGGATAACAATTTGTGGAAGGGATAAAGCAAAGGCCTCCAGGATAATGTGTGGGCCGGATTAAGGATGAATGGCTGTGCATAAAAATCAAAGTTCTTTTTTAACTCTGTTTCTCTATATATGCAGCTGTGGTTTTTATAATATTCTAGTTACAATTTAAAAAAAAAAAGGTTTCTTTATACCAATTACTATAATTTTTGTGTATATATTCCATTTGTTGGTCTCAATTATCCCCACCAGATGTGACCCCAGGCAGGTGTCCTGTAGCCTTCTTTAATATTTTATCTCATTTCAAATGAGGTAAATAAAACTACATATTTAAATTGAATTTTAAATTTAAAATCTGTTCAAAAATCCTGTTTTTTTACATAGTTTTATGATTATTGTCAGATGTTTGTGTGTGTTTGTATCTTCATTGCATATTCATGTGTTTGTTTTTAAATTTTTTTGGTTATTCTCTCAACGTCCTTGGAAGGTAAAAAAGGCATAGATACAGGGGTCCTTCCAATTAGAAGCCATTTAGATGGGGACATGGGCCACGCTGCGTATACGCGATGCCAGCAAAAACAGAACTGCAAGTGAGAAGTTTGCTCATAAAAGCAGCTTGAAAATAGAGAAAAACACACACACACACACACACACACACACACACTGGGGCTCAGCTTTAAACAACAATTTCCCTCTGCCATTAAATACGTTTTAACTTTTGTTTCGCTTTTTCCGCTTCCGCTTTCGCTTGTCGCTTTTGTTGCTCCAAGTTGCATGTTGCCGTTGTTGCTGCCCCATTTTGGTATGCAATAAATTGCGCCACTTGAGCCAAGTTAATAAAGTTACAAATAGTTTAAATATTTATTTACAGTTTTTTGGTTTGGCCAACAATTTGCGCAACGTTGTTCCCAGTTCATTGTAGTTGCGCCCGCAGTTGTTGTTGGTGCCTACGTGACATTGCCAACAAGCCGCACTGCGGGCTTCGTTAAGAGAGAGAGAGAGACAAAGAGGAGAGGAGGGGAACAGGGAGAGGCAGGGACAGGGGGCACAGCATCAGCCACAGGACATGCAGCCCGGAGAGCATTATACCCTAACCAAGCTGGCACACACACATAGATTTGTGCCTCAAAATCAAAAGCATGCAACAAATAAACCAAATAAAATCCTAGACAAGAATATTTTCCTTCAGAAGAAGGTCCTGCATACTTATATGAGCCATGGCCCTGAGGTAAACATGACAGCCTGGCTGGTAGACCCAGCTGGACACCCTGCACTCGGCAGCGACTGCAACCGCGCTGCCCTTGTTTGGGGCCAAAACTTAAAATGCGTAAACAATTTTCTTTGAAAAGTGCCAGCTTCGCCACAGGAAAATTCCTGGCCAGAGTGTGTGTGTGTGTCACTACCGGGTCAGACATAATTAGCCAGAAACACGATTTCCATATGGTCAGGGATTTTAAGTGAGTCTTTGCCATGTCCACACATCAAAGAGTCTCAAAAAAGGCCCCGAAAATATAACTGCAAATTTATGCCTATGATCCCAAAACCCACTCCCACTTGCACTGGACAAGACACACGTGTCTTTAAATGGAAATTCGCTTTCCCGAAATATGAGTTTTGCGGCTAATGGCACACAGTCCCAGCTCTCGGATTGCTATTCATGAATGAATCCCCCAGAAGCAGTGGAGCAGCTGTGTTTTCAGGTTTTAAAGTTGAAAATTCAACGCAGAATCGAGGGGTGACAGTTGCAAGGACTCTCTGCTCTATCTCTTTCTCCCTGTGTCATTTATAGTCTGGACTGAGGAATGAAAAATCGCATAAAGGAGTCGAAACCGGAGTCATTTCCGCTTGGCTTTCACAGCTGGCTCCAGCAGCTGATTTACTAAGGGAAAACTAATATGATGCACACCACTTCAGCCAGGCTACACTCAAGGAAATCAGTGGGGGAAATGGTAATAGAATTGGAAAAAAGAAAGCTTAGTACTTTTTGGTACAGATAAGTAATAAAACTTTACTTCCATAACTTTTAAATTTTAAGAGAAACTTCTTTGTGATTAAAACATCCTCATTTTGGCATTAATTTTATTAAAGAAATAAGATACATAACGAGCATACATTTATCATATTCTGTAGTAAGGATTTCAGGTCTCTGCCCATGATTTTGATAAAGAAAAATAAAAAGAAATATAGGTAATATACCCCATACCTATACCCATGATTTTGATAAATTAAAATAAAAGGAAATATAAGTAATATACCCTATTATAATGCACAGTGTACGCTCCCCCTTAGACACACACGCGAAGCTCTACATAAATCTCGGTATTAAAAATTGAAAGTCTCAGAGAGAGCTAGGGGGCGGAGGGCGAGGCAGGACCAAGAGTGACCCACACACACACACACACACTACATGCTCGGACTTACACACACACACACACACACAAACATCGTATATCATTACACACACCCGACAAGGGGCTAGGAGGAGGGTGTGTGCCTGGCTGGCCTGGTGTGAGATATGGGATGTGCAACGATATTTTACAATATAATTATGTCAACTACAGAGCATGACGACAAAATCTCCAACGAGCTCTCTTCGGTGGCAGGCGAGGATCGGGGGGATGTCCCACTGGCGCCAGCATATATGAAATGATGTCACCCGCCGGGATTACAAGCGGACTTTGAGATTTCACAACCCCTGTCCTGTACAGTTTGCACTCTTTGTTGGAAATATAAATTTAACCCGGAATCTGGCCACGATTTCGATCCGCCGCATTATAACTTCAACTCTGATTCGGCAATGAAATTAATTCAACTTGATGGCCATAAATAAATTGCATTGCCCGTTGTTCTTTTCCAGTGTTTGCATTGTTCGAGTGTCTACTTAAATGAAATTAATGATACAACCCCGCACGGAAATCGACGAGCCGCGAATTGAGATATAAAATGGGAGGGTAAATAAAATGTGATCTCAGCCGGAGAAGTGTAAAAGCATTTGTAAATTTATGCTGAATTCATATATAAAAATTTCAATTAATCTGAACATGTGAGTCCTTAAATTATTATAAATAAGAATTGAATTTTAGGCTAAAAATAGAGAACTTTAATTTATTTCAAGAGCTTTTCTTGGCTGTAAGATATTATTGTACAGATTTTACCGGCGGCCCTGTCTCTCCCTTTTCCACTTCGCCATGTCAGCCCTTCCTTTAGCTTAGCTCAGCAGCAATGAAAATTTTAATTACTTTGCCACTTTTGGCGGCTGACTTTGCGGTTAGTTGTTTAATAATCGCTCTTGAATCAAAGCCCATTTGTCTCAGGCAACCGCAGCAGGCACTCTCGCACACACAGCAACCGCAAATGCCGCAGAGTATGCTACACTTATTTGCAATAACTCTTTTATGGGACAGAAAGGCGGCGCGGAGAAAGCCCATCCATCCAACCAGCCATCTATCCATCGCACATCGCACATCGCACTCCATCATCGCATTACTCATACGCCGCATGTGACCAAATATTTGCCCAACTCACGCAGACGCAAACGCACACAGACAAACAAAGGTTCTGTATCCGAAAGATACAGATACTTTGATACTCTTGGCTGGGACACACATCAAATTAGCGCCCTTCCATCCAGCAAACAATTTGTTTGTCCAACACTCACTTTTTCGGAAGGCTCCCTTATCCTGAGGGGGGGCAGCTGGTTTTACCTGCCATCACACATATATGGGTGCAGTTTAACCCGTAAAGGCAAGGACATCCCCCGAAAGCAAACGAGACTCAGCCAAAAGGCAAACAAATACAAATCCCATTCGAATTGTCGGCAACTATTTGAACTTGGCTTGGACTCGGTCGATTGGAATTTAGCAATGAATTTGTACATAAAACTTATGGATCGTATTTTCAAGTCGGACCTCCATTGTGACCCAGAAGCCAGACTGAGGCTGAGGCTGAGGCTGGGTAAAATGGTAGACAGTGCAGCCAAGCCGGGGGCTAAGCAAATATTAATCTTGCCAAGATAGCGAGTCCCTTCGGGTTCGCCTCGAGTAAGCCAAATCAATTGCAATTACAACAAACAAACAGACGGAGGACGCGGCGCTGGCGGAATGCAAATCGAAATCGAAATGAGAGTCACGTTCCGGGGCTGTGCAATGTCTCCAACATTTTCCTGATTCCGCTTCCGATTCGGTGTCTGCGTCTTTCATCCAGCTTCCTGCGAGTCTACACAGAGCGGAAAATTTAGCATTTGGAATCAATTAAAAAATTTTAAAAATTCCTTAGCTCAAGTTTGAAAAGGTTTTTAATTTATGTTGAAATTATTAATTAAAGCATTAAAAAAAATACAAATTATAAAGATTTTAAGATATACTCTTTTCTTTTGACCAAAAATCAAATCAAAATTTGACTTAGTTCCTTGGCCAATAAGAAAGTTCTTTCAGAGTTTTTTTTAGTTTAAAAGAAAGCTCAAAAGAAAATTGTATTATAAAAGTTTATAAACTTTGTCTGCTTTATTTTATGCACAAATAATCCATGTTAATCGTTGTTTTTTTTTAAATTGTAACTTGTTTTTTAACGTGTATTCCCCAGATCTACTTTCCCGTTTCCCATTTCCACTGCACTTGCAGTTGCTCCTCCAACCGGAGTTTGTTTGCATTCGATTGCTTTGCTAAACATGTGCAATGAAAAATTCGTGCATAAAATGAAAGCCAAGCTGGGAAAATAACAGGGAAAAGGGGACAGGGTGGGGAGTGGAAATGGCAGAGGCAAAGGAAAATAACATCAGCTAAAAGCTAATAAATTGCCACTTCGGCTTAAGGTTTGCGGCTGCTGAAATTCATAAATTTGATTTGTCCTTTTCAATTTGGGTGAATGAAAGTCCTTTATTTTATTTTTGGTACTCACAAAATAAATATATATAAATGTCTGAGGATGCCATTAACAAATTTTAGCAAAGGTTTTAGTTTAAATATTATAAAAAATATATTTAAAGAAATAAAGATATTTGTTTCGATCACAAAAATGCGATACCAATTTTTGAATAAATCCCAGGACACACGGAAAAAATTCTGTTTATCGCAGGGCATAAATAATAATTAACGTTTTAAAGTCCTGGCGGAGGTGAAGTGACAACCAAGTTCTAGGCAACATCCATCATGCCCCCAGCATGTCCGAGATAAACCAAAACAGAAGACAAATGAAAGTTCATAAATTGTCAAGCAGCCGGAAAAAAAAAGAGGAAATGAAAACGAAATTCCATTCTCTTCTCTCGCTTAGCTCGTATTTTTCAGCTTTCTCCTTCTCGGGACAGCACTAAAAAATAATTTCATTTCTTGTATTCCAGGCCAGAGTCATGCTGGTGGAGTTGTTTGGACTTACGATATATATTCCAGCACTTTGGAAAGTTTAAAATTAATATTAAATTCTATAAAAAGAAATGTGTACTAAATAATATTTGATTTTCCATCAAAATAAACAAGAAACTACTGAATTCTATAATTATGGCTGACATTATCTTAATTTTTAAAATAGTTTATTGCTATTCTCTATAATCAGCTTCAATTTCGATTCACGTTTCACCCTAATATCTTTATTGGATCGCCCCAGAATATTGCCCTGGGATAGCCCTCGTTTTACGTACCATTAAATCAATTTTTCATGGTTATTTTCCCTGCCCCCCCCCCCCCCCCCCCCACGATATCCCCCCTGCCAGGCTCTCCGGTTAATTGGCAATGCAAAGTCGCGGCCGAAACAAAAGGAAGCCACTGCCAGCCCCCTGTTCCCAGAATGCTAATGAGCCTCAAGACTCGGGCAGGACTTAAAGTTTTAAGTGTAAATCGCTTCAATGCCAAGGCGAAATTATTATAAAATCAAACAATGAGCCTGGGGAAAAGGTAGATAATTGGCAGCCATGAAAGGGAGGAAAATATCGAGTCCTTGTGCCAGTGCACCCTGAAAGTGCATAGAACAGGTTCGAAATATCCTCGAAACTGTACAAGATTGGCAGCTGGAGGCTGGTCTGCTGCTGCCTGGCCCAGAATTTAATGAGTTCTTTGTTTATGTATTCTCATTTATCTGAAATTACCACGCGCTGGGCGGCGGCGCAAATGTAATAATAAAATTGCAGCTTATTACCGCGAAAGGTGCGCGCCATGGCGGAAACGGAAGTGAGCCGTATTCGCCGGCGGTGTCCAGGGTGTTGACTTAGGACCTGGGTCCAGCCATGCTTTCATTACCCACCAACACTAAGACCCACCTCTTCAGCTGATCCCCGCTTATGCTGACGACAAATGGCCAGCCGGGGCATACATTTCGAAATGGCTTCCCTTTTTATGGCTGCCGCTGTCGAAGCAAAAGCAACAGTTGATGAATAGCTGAAGTCCTGTTGGGGCTTTCAACGAATTTTTGATTAAGTCCCCGCACCTGAATCACCGCAACTCCTTCGATTCCTTTTGCCTGCTAATTAAGAAGCTTCAGATTAGTAAAAGACAACAAAGGGGGGAAAAAAAACAGAACCGAATATGAAAGAGAGAGAATTGTCACTGGAAAAGTTCTAGCCGAAACTTTGGCCAAGTTCCATAAAGTCAGTGAAGTTGCCAAACCCATTTACATACAAATTCGAATCCGAAAAAATCCGAGAAGTTGCCTCCACATATCACATGCTAATGCCCTTGATGTCCTGTCCTGCAAGGGACGTGGGATTTGGGATTATCAAGGCAAAGCCGCAAAAAAAACTTGCCGAACAAACCCCTGCCATGTCCCTAATCTGGCGAGTCAAAGGAGCGGAAGAGACCGAAGCTCCGCGTGGAAAGGACGAATCCGAAGCAGAAACAGAAACCGAAAGGCTGGCAAAACAATGCGAGTGAGTGTCCTGCACTTGAAAGAAATTTGAGACACACACACGCTACCTCCTGAGAAGCCACACTCTGTGTTCTGTGTGACATTTCTCTCAGTGTACTTGGGCTCAAACTTCGATTGTGGTTCGGAGTCGTAAGCGTATTTGAATTTCCTGGCTGGCTTCTTTTTTTTTTTGTGGAGACGCAGAGACGTCGAGAGGCCAGTGTAATGAAGACAAATAAAGGCAATTCCTGATGCGCTATGACTTCGTGACTTCCACTTCCGTTTCCGCTCGCCCGCCCATCACCTGCTGTCACGCTCGCTGCATATTTGCTTAGGTTCCGCCCCCCCCTCCCGAGCACAGAGTCTGAATCAGAATCTGGTCACAGCGGATGTGTGTACTCGAACAGATAGCCATATTTATATAGCCCGAACAAAGGCACTCGCTCGGTGACCGAAACTAAAGTACTTTATTAATTCCCCGAATCAGGATGGCAATCTGCCTTAAGAGTTAATAGATTTTCATGCAAATTGCGCAAGAGTTAAACCTTTAAGGTTATGGATTTGTGTCTGAAAACGTACTCAGTGGGTGCAAAAAAATGGGAAAATGTGCGTCACATCGCCGAATCGATGGCCAAATGTCAATTTACGTAAATTTCATGTTTATTTGCCCATTGATTAATGACGACCCTTCCAGAAGGGGGTCCCAGGGTCCGCAGGTCTTCAATCATAAGAAGTCGCCCCTTTTTTTCCTTCTCTCTCGACGGTGTCCCTTTTGCTTTATATATGCATACAATTTATAGGCTGAAACCAGCATATTTGTGTCATTAGCCGCAAATTTTTGACCCATTTGTCATTAGAGCTGAATGCAGACGAGCAAGGGCCAAGGATTTGCATAAAACAAACGGACACGGACACGGACATGGACATGGACCCGAGTGGGTGTATGTGCTGGCCATTGTGCCGTGCCAAAATGTGTGACCGACAAGATTTATCAAGTAATAACAGACATTTCGGACAACCCATAGACCCATTAGTCACACGCTGTTTGACATTGTCTGAAAATATCATTTTAATCACAGACCACACACAAGGAGAGCACATGGAGAATAGCACCAGGACACAGCAGGACAAGGACAAGGACAAGGACGAGGCGGATGCGGATGCGAATGCTAGGGTCGAGACGAAGCCGGAGGTGGCTCCTTCATTGCCATGGTCCGCTGCTTGCCAGCCGCCTCCATTCCGATACAGTGCGTTGTGTAGCTTTAAGGTCAGCAGGATTCTTGGAAAGGAATAATGCTTGGGAAAGTATCAAATCTGGAAGACTATCTATTTAGTTTCAATGGATCAAAATACCTTAATTTGCAGTTAACTCAACTTTAATGAAATTATGATTATAATACGGACTGTAGTTCTTGAGCCCCCATTAAATTTTAAGCACATCCCAACGTCCACACCGTGTGCGTGCATCCTCGACGCATTATGTTGTCGATGGGAGTTATAGTCGCCATAGCATTCAAATTTATGGCTTGGCCCCGGATATATGCAGTTGATTTACATAGTCAATGAACTTGGTTTCGAAGACCTCCTCAAAGACCAGAGTTTTACCGATCAGTTGGAACTTAACGCTTACAGCGGGATTGTCGAGATCCTGCAGTTTGCGACTGATCTTGTCAAGGAACTGGTGTATACGCTGAACGCCGCCATCGATGTCCACTCTACGCTTTTGCTGTGTGAATAGTATAGATTAGCCTAGTTTTCAGAGTGAAACAGAGCCACGGGGTACGCACCTGCTGCAGGTTTTCCATAGACTCAACTTCAATCGGTCGCACCACCTGTCCATTGTCATCGAAGCCGGCAACAACAATCTGATTGGCGCCACTCAAATAGGCCTGTCTGACCCAACTGGCGTATTGATATGTTGAGCGCCAGAAAATGTGCGACTTAACGACCCGTATGGTGGTCAGACGACACTTGTCCAACTCCTTTGGATCGGTGCTGCAGGGGATATTCATTATGTTCTTCAGAACTTTGGTAATATATTCGGATTTGCTGACTTACAGATCACCAATAGGCTCGGTATTGGACAATCCGGTGATCTCACCAGAATAAAGCAGCCGGAACTCGCCGACCTTGGCAGAGAACATGCCGTACTGCTGCATCCTTACATCAATTGGTGTATCCGTGTCGGGTGCCTTGCCGAGGCACTCTATCCAAAAAAATCAGATCACGTTTAGCCAGTTGACAGGGAGGTCAGAATGTAATTAGCACTTACCAGTCATTAGATACTGCCGTGCCTTGAAGGCATATGAGGTGCGTATATTTGATTCCCCCTCAGTGACCTTGACTAGCTTTATATAAATGCAGCCCTTGAACCGAAAGGCCTCAAAGGCCTCATTTCCATATTGAGTGGCATTCATAAACAATAATAGTGTATGCCGATGGAGAATAAAGTCAGTTTCCAGAAGCACTGGCTCCGTCTGATCCACATGCAATAGGTAATGCTGCACCATGTCGAAGTCCCGGGGATATATGCCATTTCGATGGACAAACGTGCCGTAGCCACGATTTAGGTCAAGCGGGTATTCCGACTGTTCCGGCCGGCGGAAGTACTTTAAGGTTTTTGTCTGCTCGAACGTCCCTTGGATCGGATCGAACTGAAAAACGCTACGCAGACGAATGTCAGTCAACTCCATCTTCGTTGTTCGCTGTTCGTTACTGGTGTCCGCGCTGCTGGCTAACAAATTGAATTCAGAAACCATTCAAATTAATGTGGCAACTTCGAATTGACTTAAGCTATTTCCCCCCCCCCCCCC
>VNJN01009202.1:281901-552338 GCA_008042485.1 Drosophila mayri
AAAAAAAAAAAAAAAAAAAAAAAAAAAGAAGTAAGGAGAGTGGCAGCAGCCAAGAGGAAATCTCGGTAACTTTTTGATTTGTCGAGCTACCCCGGCCGCGCCCTTTAGTTGGGCCTCAACCATCCATCCTGCCGGTCTTCCTTGAGTTTTAATTAAAAGAAACGTGAACAAAATTACAAAATGCGAGCACTTTTGATTTGTCTGCCGTTCCACGCCGTCCACAAATAAGGCCAAAGAAAGTCGCTCGCTCGCGTCCCATTCACAACTAACACTGAATTCTGAACTTAACCCAGATCCATATACATATACTTGCAGATAAGCTGGTTACAGGAAGCGCGTCTTATCGCCCTTAGTAGTTCTTCCCCGCAAATTTGAACATTTCAGCTACGTTTGAAAATTATTTACATCGCTTTTAGTGCGTTAAACCACAGTTAGAAGCAATTTCTTTACAAGTCTTTTTAGTCATATCGGTTCTTTGTTACTGGAACACTAAAACTGGCAGGCTTCTAATCATTTCGACAACGCTTATCACGGATTGGATTCGAATATTTTAGTGGCAAAAAAGATACAGTTCCACGAACAGAAGCGTGATTGCAATTTGATTAGATTACAGGGCATTCTTGCTGGAGCTAAAATACAATCCATGACACCATCGATACCATTTGATGTTTTCATTCATTGTCAAGGTTTTTGTTTTTGCAAATATTTATAGGGACTCGAAGCTAAACACTTCACTTTTAGCAAAGATTAAAGAGAAATGTAATTTTAATTGTAATCATATCGGAAATATTTGTGGTGTCAAACATTAATTAAAAATCATTTTAAATCATTTTCTTTATATAATATTTTTGATCTATAAGAAATTTATTCTGGCATTTGAAATGCTCTCTCTTTTCAGCTCAGTTTTCTGGGCAGTGCAGTGCCCTGTGGCTGGTAGTTTGGCTTTGAGCCGTTCTCATATCATATTGTGAAGACAAATTAATTGCAAACTCGTGTAATTGTTTGACGATGTCATCCAAAATCATTCAAGTCCCCAAATGCTTCTATGTAAAGCACACACATGTGGGTGCTGCTGGAGCGGGGGAGTGGATGCAGAAGGGTTACTGAGGGCGAGGACCCACAAGATGTCATAAGCGTTGTGTAGCTTCAAGTGTAACCCAATTAGTTTACAAGCTTTCCAATATGGTTGTTACGTAAAACACCCTCCAGCATCTCCTCCGCAGCTTCTGCTCCGTAAGTACACATTTTCCAGTTGGTATTTCACCAGAACAGAACAGAACCCACTGATTAAGCAGTTGTTTATCAAAGGAAAGAACGAAATAGAAATTCATTTATGAAACATTTCATATCTTATTCCATATTTGCAAACGAACAGTTTGGTAGATGGAAATGAATAACTCAGATGCTGGATTTAATACTTTCCTTAGGTTTTTTGTCATGCTTTCTATTTCTAAAATATTTTAATTTTGCGAATCAAATGTAGACCAAAGTCTAAATGTTATCTTTTTAAAAGAAAATGTATAATCGAACATGAAAGAAATTTTAACTATGTACTTTATAGAAATAAGGTCTTAAAAAAAAATTCAGATATTTTCTCTACTGTTCATTCATCAAATTTAGAAAGCTTAAGTAATCCATCTTTATTTACAAATCACTTGCAATCCCCCTGTTTCAAAAACTTAATTTTAATTGTCCAAGGGTTTTCCATTTTTAATTGTGGATCTGAAAAATCTGCACTGAACGAATTTGGGAAGATATGGCTGAAGAAAGGGTATCTAGTATAAGCAAATATTTTGAAGCTAAAGTAATGGAAATGGAATTTGTTTACATTGACAGATATTTGTTTATCGAAAAGAAATAAATAAGAGATTCGTTTGTACAACTTTAAGAAGCTAAATGCAATGATAACAAAACCAAAGCGAGGGGCATCCTATGCCCTAGGCTCAAGTATTCCGTTCTCTCAATTTGCAAACATAATCAAAAACGATCTTAAAAACGAACCTCGACTCACATATGTATGTATGTAAATTCTTGGCCTCTTGCTGATCTTGTTTTTCCCCTTCCTCCCCTGATACATACCATACATTCCATACATATTATCATATGTACATATGTATATCATATATAATAATGAAATCCCCGAATTTAATTTGATCTCAAAAGCTCTAACTGAAGTTTTTATGTATGTACATATTCTACATTGAATGTTTTACATATGCAAATATGGTATTTACAAATGAATGTATGCATACATATATGTATCATACAGGAAATCCTATGCCACTTCTTATGAATTAAAGTTTCGCGGAAAAGTTATACATTAAGAAGGTTAGTTACTTCCCAGAAGATATATTTACATATGTCTAACTGCACCACATTTGCCAACCAATTTAAATAATTATATTCTTATTTCTGGAGTTTATACATTACCCGATTGTACTCAAACTTCTTTGAATTTAACAAGCTGCAACTTCAACTTCTTTCCTTTCTTTCAAAAACTTAATTTTAATTGTCCAAGGGTTTTCCATTTTTAATTGTGGATCTGAAAAATCTGCACCGAACGAATTTGGGAAGATATGGCTGAAGGGTATCTAGTATAAGCAAATATTTTGAAGCTAAAGTAATGGAAATGAAATTTGTTTACATTGACAGATATTTGTTTATCGAAAAGAAATAAATAAGAGATTCGTTTGTACAACTTTAAGAAGCTAAATGCAATGATAACAAAACCAAAGCGAGGGGCATCCTATGCCCTAGGCTCAAGTATTCCGTTCTCTCAATTTGCAAACATAATCAAAAACGATCTTAAAAACGAACCTCGACTCACATATGTATGTATGTAAATTCTTGGCCTCTTGCTGATCTTGTTTTTCCCCTTCCTCCCCTGATACATACCATACATTCCATACATATTATCATATGTACATATGTATATCATATATAATAATGAAATCCCCGAATTTAATTTGATCTCAAAAGCTCTAACTGAAGTTTTTATGTATGTACATATTCTACATTGAATGTTTTACATATGCAAATATGGTATTTACAAATGAATGTATGCATACATATATGTATCATACAGGAAATCCTATGCCACTTCTTATGAATTAAAGTTTCGCGGAAAAGTTATACATTAAGAAGGTTAGTTACTTCCCAGAAGATATATTTACATATGTCTAACTGCACCACATTTGCCAACCAATTTAAATAATTATATTCTTATTTCTGGAGTTTATACATTACCCGATTGTACTCAAACTTCTTTGAATTTAACAAGCTGCAACTTCAACTTCTTTCCTGCTCTAGTGTGGCCTGATTTAGGTAAAATCACTAATGCCTAAAGCTAAGTATTGGACAATACGTCGAAAGAAAAGTGCTTAGGGTATTCCCCCCACGTTCACCAATGAATTTCTTATGATTTGATATTTACAAAAAAAAAAAGTTTTACAACAAAAAATTAAGGTTTTTTTTATAATAATTTCGAAATATTATACATTTTTGTTAAATGTTTAAATATTAAAATTGTATTTTTCAAAGGGAATGTATCAAGAGATCCGCTTTAGGCATAAATTTCCCCACATGAAAAGTGATTAAAAGCTCGCCGTATGGCTTCGGCCCCCGTTCCCTGATTGTTGAGAAAACAAGTGTACGCATGGGATTTTGATCCCTTCAAAAGAACTTAGGGCTCTAAGGGCACTCAGCCGCAACAATAGGTGGAGCAGGGAAAAGGCGGAAACTTTTTTAATTAAAAGGGAAAATAAGGAACGGAATGGGAAAATGTATAAAATAAATAAAACTTGTGCCACTGACAAAATGTTTCTCTCGGCCATCAACAAGTTAAGCACAACAGAAATTGTTTCCTCAACGTAGTATTTTTTCCACCTGTTTTCTTCGATTCGCTTAAAGCTCATCCCACCCACCCAACAAAGCCCACTTTCTTTTAGTTGTTGTTCTACTTTTTGCGCTCCATTTGCGGCAATGAAATTGAAGCGTTTAGAGAAAAGTTTCTCATGTTTTTGTTATTCAGTCTGGGGTACTTTATGCGATTTATGCCGTTTCGGAACTTAACTTTTCGATTCCTTTCTTCAGTGTTCACGTGGCCTAGGATTTGTTAAATGATGGAAGCTTAAGAAGACTTCAAAAAGTAAAAGAAAATAAATACGAAACGTGTCAGAAATTCGAAACTTCAAAAAGTGTGAATATGTGAAATATTGCTAAAGTAAACATAACTTTTTATTAAGCACCTTGAGACCTTTATTTATTTATTGCACTCAAAAAAAAAAGAATAAAATATGTATATTTTATAACTTTAAGTTTGTTATACATTATTAAAAAATAAATATGCTTCAAAAGCAACCAATGTTCTATTTTCATTTGTTTCATTTCAGACGAAAACCTTAGGGTTAGGAATATGTAAGGTATACATGGATGTATTTACACTTAAATGTACATATGAAAAGTTACATCAATTAGATGGGTGTACCTTAAACCCAAAGGTAGGCAATGTATTCCTTGGAAATGTCCTGAAGCATTCTCCATGGAAAGCAACTTAAGAGGGAATCATATTTTTATTGGCTTTTTCCGGTGCAAAAGAAAGCCAGATGGATGAACAGAGGGAGGTAGGGACTGCTTCTTGGCAGCTGTTCCCATTGTATTACATTTGAGCTCTGTTATTATTATCATTATTGTGTAATATTATCATGATTATTGTTATGGTTTTTACATTTTAAAACAAATGAGACTCGACTTCGACTGCCTGAATAAACAACATACATACATACATACATACGTTTGTATGTATTTATGTGAATGCGCCAAAAATTACCCAAGAAATGTTATTTTTTATGTTCCTTTAACTGCTCGTCCGTTGCCCATCAATTTTACTAACTTCTGAGAAAAAAGAAGGGGTCGGTCCGGACCGAAGAATATGGAGAAACCGAGACAAGCTCGACGAACATAAAAATCAAATTTCCACATAAATTGTTAGCTTAACATTTATACATTTTAAATGGGGAGGGAAAAAACAAATAATTTAACACCGCGAAACAATTAAAGTCTCTTACAGCTAAAATTTACATTATTTTAACATCAATTTTATTTTTAAGCTTATTTTCTTATTTCAGTACTAATGTTTCATGTTCAAATTCCAAAACATTCCAAACGATAACATCAATAGGTTTTTGTTTTATATATGTTATACATTTTCTATAGTCTAACATACGATTCCCACAGAGCTACTATGTACATCTACCATCCGAAATCTTAAATTTCAGATAGGCAAAACATTCCAAACTGTTTCCAACATCATGACTGGTGGAAAGTCAGATTACTTTAACCAATTTATCATTCCGAATGTATTGGAATCTGAATATGAAACAAAAACTTCCATCCCTGGATTGTCCGCCTTAAATCTTCTGATATTTTTATTTATTTTACTTTTAAGACAATCACTAGGTAATAAAAATTACTCAATTTAGTGATAACTTGGACATTTTTAAATCAGTTTTTCGTTTTAGCAGGACCAGTTGAGAATCTCTGAGTGCCTGCTGATAACCGAGCTCGTTCCCAGTGGTAATCGCAACAAAAGAAAAACGGAGAGAGTCACCCTATATTCTTATGCGTCGCCCTGGCCATGCCCAGACTCAATCAGAATCCGATTCCGAGGCAGAGACCGAGGCCAACATCAATGATGATTAGAGCTGAGCTTTGACCTTGGGGCAGATAAGGCGGCGGCAGCGGCAGCGGCAGCGGCAGCGGCAGCGGCAGCGGCAGCATCTATCACATCGGTGAGTAAATGGGACTTGGCCCGGAAGGCAACGTGGTTAGGAACTGCGCATTCAGTCGTTTGTTTGCCAGAGAGACGCCATGAAGCTGCTGCTACTGGTCAGCCTAATCCTTGCCGCCTTGCTGCTCAGCCTGGGCGAAGCGAGACCCTCCGAGGTGGATAGCCCAGAGCCCGATGCCAACGACCTGGACACAGGGAACGAGGAGGAGGCTGTCACCAAGCCGCTGGGCATAGTCTCCATAAAGGTGCGTCATGTCCAGGCGGATCCGCTCCTGTGCCAGCAGCTCTCGCGCTATCATCCACACCACCCCCAGTGTCATGGATACTGCAAGCGCCAAGGCCACTGGATTGGCCAGTGCAAGACGAATAGCTGTCATTGCTTCTCGTAAACTGAATATATATAATATATAATTCCTTTTTTTTTTTAAATCCTATATCTAAAGTATCTTTTGGAGAATGTTCTAGTGGTTTTTTGTGGTTTTTACCTGAAGTTTCTATAAGCTTCGTGATTTTTAAAGAAATGTTTTTAATAAGACTTTGCCATCTTAATGAGAAACCAATTGTAAAGTTGTATTAAAAGATAATGAAATATAAAATAATAAAAACAAACTGCAAGCTAAACTATTTTAACGACTTAACAAATGGATTTAATATTTGAAGACAAGCTGGTTATTTTAAAAAGAAGTTTATCAAACAAGTAAATTGATTTAAAAGTTTATTTAAAATTAAGCTAAACTAATTTAGAGCCACTGTCAGAAATTATAATGAATTTACTTGTATACTTTTGTAGGGTTTTATAAATTTAACTAGAGTATTCCCATATATTATAAATATAGTCTTGATCCAGCAGTTAATCTTTATAAAATGGATACAACAAAATTAATAGAACAAAGGTACCTATGACTCTAACCGAGAGAAAGACTTAATTAGTCTTTGAGATGGACTCGTGTCTACTTAATATATACAAATGTATGTATATATACCAAAACAGAAATGATTAAGAGGCTCAAAACCCTGTGACTATTGTGTTATAAAAAATATACATATATATCAAAAATATTTAGCACTTTATTTTTTGTGTTTGTAACTTTTTGCTTGCCTTGTTCCCAAGCTCTGCCCCTCCTATCTCGCTGGTTGGCTGATGTGAGCACTGTTATCAACTCTTTCATATGCTAATTTTATAGTAAACAGTGACGACAACAAAATGAATAAGAAAAAAACAAAAAACAAAATAACAAAAAACACATATAACAAAGAATATAAACAAACAAAAAGAATGAAACGCTCGGCAAAAACATGACATGAGTGAGGGAGAAGCGAAGGCGGGGGCGGGGGCGTGGCTCTTAAGGAGTAAGGACAAAAAGCAGCCGCAACAAAAAAATGAATTAAGTATGTATGTCCTTATATGTACGTATAACGAGTGACAGCTACTAATAGCACGCACACAGGCACAGGACATGCTGCAGGACATGCATTTGCACACCGTTACCATAACCGTTGGTGATGTCCTTGTTGTTGTTGTTGTTGTTAGAGATGCTGCTAATGCCGTTGTTGCTGGCGCACTTTGTGTCTGTTGGCCAGGCACTGAGAGAAATAATTAAATGCTAATTAAAGTGTAAAATAATCCCTTGAACAAGTTCGAAGGATACACTGTATTTATTCCCAGATTTTTCCTAAAAATTACAGATTTTAAGTGCACATTCCGCTCAGTGTCGCTCGCTGCCGGGGAATATGAATATTCATGAGCTGGATGCTGCAGGCAGAGAGGCTTTTGTGCATCTTTTGGAGGCATCCAGCAGCTGCCTCACCGCCCACCTTGTGCCACTCCAGCTGCCCACTTTCGCTGAATTATCAACAAAAAAAAAAAAATAATAAAAAAAAACATGGCCAGCTGAAAATATCATAATCTTTGGGTGGTGGCTAATGTATTCAGTAATTAAGGGTATCCAGTATATCCTTCCAGGAACCATATCCCCATTACATTTCGAGTGTAAGCCGCGGCTCAACTCAACTATTTTAATGAATGTCAAAGGACACACGGGCACGATGGCAATTATTTGCATTAGCCTGGCATTTGTTCAAAGGATCTGAGGTCGCCGAAATTCGCATTATTAGCCAAGTTTGATTGATTGGTTCAGTGCCAATGAGTGCCGCCACAACCCAAACCCGATCCTTATGCCGATCCCCTCATCAGGGCTTCCCTTAGTTAAATGTGACAAGGAAAATGGGTAAATACGAAATAGATTTTCCCTTCGTTCGTCCCTTTGTTTTGGCATTTTCCCCCTCACGCGTGTTGTAAACTGATTTCGGCTCAATATAATGTGACGTCCCCTCAGTTTTGATAAGGGTTCTCTTCCGCAGGCGAAGGCTGTCAAATGATAAGCAGCCGACAGGCCCAACTAAAGGGATATATATGTACATACGCCTAGGTATAGGCCTAGGAGATACCAAATTGTTATCATTACAACATTTATCCCTTCCCTTCCCCACGCACGAATGCCTGTCCAATTAAAAATTCAAAAGCCTTTTTTCAGCCACTCACCAAATTGGTGAATTACGTGCCAAATCGAAAGCCAGATGGTTCCCGGCTCAAACGAAAAGTATGATTTATTTACGGATCTATTTATGGCCCACTTGCCATGCCAAAAATACTCATCATAAAGTCATAAAGTAAAGTCTGACTCTAATATAAGCAGGTAAAGCCGTTGAGCACTCCTAATAAATAGGGAAATATGATTGATTCAAGTAACTAAAAATTTGCACTTACAAAGCTCAATAATTATTAATTTCTAGGTAAAAATAAAAATATATATAATAATAATAAACCCGGAAATTATAAACAAATGTGATTCCCTTATAAATCCTTAAATACAAAGCGGAGTATCCAGTTCAACCGCCTTTCAATAATGTGGAATGCAATGCCAGTTTATGCACAATTCTTGGAAATTATTATTTAAACAAAAAAAAGTACTACTTTAACCTTTTTAATCAGCCATTCTGGCAGCTCGTTCGTTTCGACTATCCTCTTCCGCACTCAATTTACACAAGTTGTTGGCCAAATATTTATACTTCATTTAGCAAATTTCTTGCTGCCCTGTAACGAGGTGAATGTCCTTGTGGCCGTTGCTTTGGCAGGACCTCCATGTCTTATTAGATGCCGGGCCTTATTAGTTAGATTGTTTATCGTTCAGGTTTAGCCAGCATAACTGCCGCCAGGGGATCCTGGATCCCGAGTTCAGGTAGGGCTGCTACTACATCTAATTATTCCATATACATATTTCGGCGTATATCTTTATAATAATTTGTTTGCCGGCAAAACTCTCCCCGGGGCGCATTTAACTAAACGCTGCCCAAGGCTGCTGCTGCTGCTGCTGCTGGCAGGACGAAGGCTTCGAGGTGGCCCGTGCTCGGGGAAATTATAAATTGTTGAAAATAATTTCATTAAATATGTAAAAAGGCAATGTCGAATAGAAAAGTGTATTAAGGAACTGGTGGCAGCAGGAGGATCCTTTTCAAACGTTCCTGTCCTGTCTCCTCTCCCCCCCAAAAACTGACCTACGTGCCAGCCATTAACATCACTCAGACCTTCGAACTTGGACACTTTCGGTGGCCCCCGAAAAAAAGTTAGTCACTGCCGTGTCCTGGACGGACTAAGAGCCAAGCGAACTAACTAACCTATTAGCCCAAGGGGAAGTCGGCTTTTTGGCACTTTCCATTTGCATTGGAAATTTAATGATTTCGTAAACTGAAATTTCATTTTCACTTTTGCAATTGTTCACTTTTTACCCCGACACACGATGGTGAATAGAGTCCTGCTACTGCAGGAGGTATCCAGGAAATTACATTGCCAACTTTGGGCCATGGTAAACAGAAACACAGAACTTCGGTGGCCAGAAGGTACTCCTAATTTATTACCCACCAAAAGTATAATAACTACTAAAATCAAGGATCAAGCTAGGCATAGATTAATTAACATAAATTTTAATTAGATTTTATTAATGTGATGTTTTTGCAGTTTTAAAAATACCTTTTTCAGGAAGCAGGCGATTCGTTTCTGTGTAGCTGTCAGAGGGAAAGTAAAAAATATCACAACTTCCAAGACTCAAAGGTCAAAACAAATTTTTCCCACTGGAAGTGTGTGTGTGTCAGGCGTGAATTTCAATCAAAAATTTGTGAAAATTTCATTTAAACGCAATGAAGGACAAGAAAAAAGTATCCAGCAAGGCCGCTAAGCAGCAGCGGAACACCAATGACCCGATTAAGAGTAAGGTCATTAAAGAAAAGGTTACGAAATCGAAGCCACAGCCCGTGGTGGAGCAGTCGCCCAAGGACTCTGTACAAACTGCACCACCGGGTGAGCCCCTCGTCGCCACTAAAAAGACGGAAAAGAATTCCGTGCCCATATCGGATGAACGCTCGCCCAGCATGCCCGAAATCGACGATAATTTTGACGACGATTGGTGTAAGAAAGTCTACGCGGCACTTAAATACAGACCAAGTGTCCTTAACATTATGCTGCAGGACGAGAAGAAACATCGCCCGAATCGGCACTATATTCGCAAGCAAAAATATCTCACGAATAGGGATCGCTCCAACCTTATTGACTGGCTGGTGAAGGTGGCGACTAACGACGATCTGGATGACGAAACGCTTTACCTTGCCGTCTCCTATGCCGATCGCTATTTGAGCGTGGATAATGTGCCAAAATCCTATATAAAACTATTGGGAGCAGCTGTCATGTATATTGCCGTGAAATACGAAGAGAATGATGATGCCTATGAATTTCTTACCGGCGACAACTATGGCAAAAATGAGGTGGTGATCATGGAGAAGATTGTGCTGCTGACTCTTTCCTGCGATATCCGCACGCCCACGGCCTGCACCTTCATCTTTACGTACATGGAGATGTGCAACATGTCGGAACAGCTGTTGCAGCTGACGCTGTACATTTCGGAACTAGCTCTCACCCTGATGAACGGAAGGACTTACATGCGCTTTTTGCCCTCGAAGATGGCATTTGCTTCGCACGCACTGGCCCGTCACATTCTGGGCATGGAGATGTGGACACCGGAGCTGGAGGCGGTCTCCACTTACAAGCTATACGACATAAAAAATTTGGCTCGCAAGCTGTCACTGATTCACAAATCGGCCACGAATCATATAAGACAGACAACGCGGCTGAAGTTCTTTTCCTTTGCGCACCATAGAGTGGCCAGCATCCAGGCAGTTGTGCTGACCAATGAAGTCCTGGAGAAATTCACGATCTCTTACTACGCCCAGCAAATCCAGAAGTCGATCGAAAAAGAGGGATAATGAGGGGATTCAAAAAATGTAAAAACAAAACGAAGGCAGACCAAATGAAGAAGGAAGAACAACGTTAATTTTAGTTAAGAGGAAACTATGTGTATATCTCCCGGAAAAACTCAACATTCAATAATTTACACTAAAATGTTTACAATAAAACTTATTCTTCTGCCTATGTTTTCTTAAATTGAAATACTTATAAAACTGTATTATCTTTGAAATATGCAAAAGAGAAAGCTTCTTTTTAGGAATATTTTAAAAACTTGAACATCAAGATAGTACTTATTATGGCCATTTAAGGGTTTTCCTCTGGCGGCTTTTCCTGCCACTTAACCGGATCATTGCATTAGCTTCTATCTCCATTTCCATTTTTATATTCATCCTTTTTTTGCAGTCGAGGCTAGCACATAATTAATTGTTCATTTTAATTCCCTTTATTTTTTTGCGCTCGAAACGCATTACTCATACGACACGTGGGCCGGCAGGAGGACGTGCATGAGTCACAAATTTTATTCACGCAGCGACACTTAATAAAACAAAAGGAAATAAGATCTGTCAAATAAAATTAACTACAAAATTAACTAACAATATTTTTTAATTGCCAATTACTGTAATTTCTGGCGACACGTTTTGGGGATGATGTGCTCACAGGTGGAGAATTATATAAAATTATATAATATTATAAAAAATTATATAAAATTATATAAAATTATATAAAATTATATAAAATTATATAAAATTATATAAAATTATATAAAATTATATAAAATTATATAAAATTATATAAAATTATATAAAATTATATAAAATTATATAAAATTATATAAAATTATATAAAATTATATAAAATTATATAAAATAATATACAATTATATAAAATTATAGAAAATTATATAAAATTATATAAAATTATATAAAATTATATAAAATTATATAAAATAATATACAATTGTATATACTCGATATAGAATAGAATTGATAAGACTAAGAATTGAAGCAGGAATATCCATATTATATCCCTATATTATACCTCTTCTTGTTTACACATCCAGTAACTATCTTTGGGTTGCCACCACCTAAAGCTGTATTCAACATATTAATTAGTCATAATATAAAAAAATAGCGCTTACATTATCCCTAACCACCTGGAACCTGACGTGTTTTTCGCCATAATTACTTAGCCTAACCAGTTAACAACGAGTTAATGAAGTTATTAGCTGAAAAATGCCCGCTGATGCTATTTAAATCGGGTTTTTAATTGCCATTTAAATGAAAATTCGCCAGGCTGCGTGGGATATCTGATCCCTATTCCGCTTCCTCGAAATCGAAATCAGCAACGCTTCAGTTGGCAACTGCAGAGACGGAATGCCACATATTTTTCGATCTTGGATATAACATAAGCAGCAGCGGCAGTTGAAAGGAAGCAAAAAAAAAAATGAAAAAAATTGGGCGGTGAAAGATACACTTGAGAAAAAGCTATTAAAATTAATTGTAATTTATTTAAATATTTGATAAAAATAATATTTAAAATCTATTAGCCAAAAGCCCTTTAAGGAAAACTCAAAGCTTCTAAGCCTCTACTAGGCTTAGCAGAGGATGCATGAAACTGTTTTATATTATTTATAATAATATATTATATATTTGAATCAATTTAGTAAGTAATTATCTTGGCCAGTGTTCAGCTTTACTGGCACAGACACTGGCAAACGAAGGCCCAACTAATTCATATATAAAATATGAAAAATGTGCAAATTAGCTTAAATTCGTTTACGCACGAATGCTGAATGAGACTGCCGCGGTGGCGGTGGAGAAGGCACTTGGCATCGGGGAAATGATATAATTGCTGGGGCAGGAAACTTAACTGACTGAGTGAGTGACTCGACTCAACTCATCTCAGCTCAACCCGACTCCAGGGCTCTGAAATTAAAAAGGGGGAGCAAGCGAGATGCAAAGTTGCCGCGCGCATGCTGCGAATGCCCCCAAAAGTGTTGCACACTTGACTGCGTCGACTGATGGGAGCAGCGGGCTGGGATTCGGATTGGGAGTGGGAGTGGGACTGGGACTGGGATTCGGATGGGATGCGGTTGGTTTACACGGTTTGCCCAGCAGCATTTTCAACATTTTCCATTTCCAGCAACCCAACACCCACTGCCCACCGCCCCGTTTTTCCGCCTCTTTCTTTGTGGGCGTCAATTACCACCAGGCTCGCGTTTCTCCATTCCGTTTCTCTCCACTCTTCCCTTTCATTTCCACGTTGCTACCGTTGCCATTTCTTTTTTTTTTTTATTTTTTGTTTTTAGTGCCAGTCGCAGATAGAAACTAAAAAGAGTTTCCTTGCCATCCTGCCCCCTTGGCATTCAGTTTTCCAAGTCGGACTTAAGCTTATAGTCCGCACCTTTTTTGGGCAATCGAAAAGAGCATTTATTTTAAATGCGAATTCAAATGTCCTTCTAGATAGATATTTTATACAATTCTTTTGGGGAAATAACTAAGGATTTTTGAAGATTATTCGATTTTAAAACCGGATAAAAGTAAATATAATATTAATAATAAGCAAGTCATAACATAAGCTTTGAACTCTGTTGAAATTCAATTAAAAACCCAGAAAAATATAACGAATAAGCACTCTAAAACCAGATCTCTTGAATGTATTCATTGCGACCTACTTTTAGGCATTGCACTATGGGCAAATGTTCGAAATTTACGCATAAAGACTAATTTCAAAGCAAGAAATGTTAAAGCAGAATTTTGAATTATTTATTTTTAATTAAGCCACGCCTTTAACCCGATTTCCCACAACCAATATGAGACAAACAACGATTTTTAAGGTAATGTAAAGTTTAATTTATAGATATGTCTCTTTTTCTTCATCATCTGGGATTATACATATATATATATTTATCAGAGTCGTTGCCAGAGTCCCAATCTACTATTTCCAGTTGTGAAATTATTTCGCAGTTTGGACCAGGAGGAGGTTTTAGATTTCTCTAAATTAAAATATATTTTTTTTATGATATATGTATGTATCATATATAGGAAAGCCTCCTTCAATTTGTTGCACCGCCATTAGGCATTATTCAAACTGGGACTATTCAGAGATACCCATTAGATGGTAATTCCAGCGGCTGACAAAAAGTTGCATGTACAACAATTGTGATTGCCGATTGAACGAATATTTATGCGGCACCACAAAATACTCAGATATGCACTCGGAAAAAAGAGTGGCGGAAAAGAGGGAGGGCGAAGGTGAAGTCCGGTCCTTGGAACCTAAAACTCGTAATAAGCTTTAAGGCTTTTGTGGACTGGGACTGGGACTGGCCAATGACCAAACCGAAGGAGTGCGGAGGAGCCCAAACAGATGCAGCGATTACACGGCACCAATTGCAGGCACTCAGTGCGCAGCACTCGTTTACTTATTCATGGCATGGCTCCCATTCGAAGCTTGCCAATTGCCGTTATTCCAGGGGAAATGTTGATACAGGATATTCGCCAAGGACAGGGGTATATGGTATTCGTGCAACAGTTAAACATAGTAAGGAGCAGAGCTCGGTCAGACAGCATTTCGAAGGTGTGACAAGTTCAAAAAACGAGATCCGATTGCCCCACAGAATATATACATATATATATATATGTATATATATTTTTTCTTTAGCATGCATATAAATATTAATAGCACAACACTAAAGAAGAGTAAATAAAGGTAACCCTTAGCCCCACAAATTTCTGTTGTTAAATTTTTTAAAGATTATTAATTATATTAACAAAATGTAAATTACAAAACTACGATTTTTGCCCTCCTAGATCAATAAAAAGTGCTTCAGAGCCTGCCTGCAAATTATTTATGGAAAACATTGCGTATACGTAATACTACGTATACGTCGATTTCTTTTTAAGAACTATCAAAGACTAAAAGGATTTATAACAATTAAAAGCCAAAAATAATTATCATTTTCCCTCTCAATATAAAGTTTTTCAGAGCATGTCGCAAAATGAATTATTAAAAACGTTGCGTATACGTAATATTACGTATACGTCGATTTCTTTTTGAGAACTATCAAAGACTAAAAGGATTTATAAAAATTAAAAGCCAAAAATAATTGTAATTTTCCCTCTCAATATAAAGTTTTTCAGAGCATGTCGCAAAATCAATTATTAAAAACGTTGCGTATACGTAATATTACGTATACGTCGATTTTCCTCTGAGAATTATCGAAGACTAAAAGGTTTATAAAAATCAAAAGCAAGTAATTGCCATTCCTGGATATATTTTTGTTTTTTTTTTACCCTGTTAGTATAAGTTAATCAATATAAAGTGCCGCTAAATAAATTAGTTACAAAAGTTGCGTATACGTAATATTACGTATACGTCGCAGTCTTCGGAAAAATATCTAAAAATTAAAAAAAAAATCAAAAGCAAATAATTGCGTCTTTTTCTAACCAATTACTGGGTATATTTAAGTCTCCTTTTGGCTGCCTGTAAAGTCCAAGCAAAGTGTTGGGAGTGTCCTGCATTTGGCCGGCATTCCTTGTCGTTCGCCGGATGCCGAATGCCGATAGCGGAAATTATACTATCTGCTAACTGGCTTTCGTAATGTTTACTCCGTACTCCCCGGACTCCCCCTGGTGACCACCATCGCCGGAATGCATCCACAAAATATTCAGTGAACAAATCGACGCTCGGCCAGCAATTGCATTTAAATAGTTTTTCATTTGACTGAGCAATTTTCGTTGTTTCTGTTGCTGCTGTTGCTGCTGCAGCAGCTCTTTTTAATATACCTCTTTTTGTTTTGTTTTGTTTTCCTGGACTTTGGACAAGGGTTCCCTTAGACTGGTGGTAGGAGGGTTTATTAGGCAACCTTTCTGTGTGCATTTGGCAGTTTGTTAGCCCCTGTCCAGTCCGGCAGCGGAAAAGGTACACTGCCAGTTGCAGGTTTTGCTTTTTGCGATTGTGATTTATGCCAAGATAAATGTCATATTTGTTCATTTGTTGGCCGTGTTTGTTTATTCATCTGTTCGTTCGTTCGTTGTTTGCTTTGGGGCGCTTTGCGAACGGTTGAATGCGTTTCCACACACACACACACACACACACAACGTTAGTCCTTTGGCTAGCTGACTAGCTAGGATCTGCCTGGTACAGGTACAGAATCAAAGAAGCTAACCAGTCAGCCAGTCAGCTACCTTTGTCTGTCAGCGTGCCTAGTTCTGTGCTGATTAGACAATGATGTTTATACTCCACCGGTTGCTCATAACGCATTTTATACTACAAGTACACTCCGCCTGCAGGTCAGGCCTGACCTTGTCAATCTTTGAGATACTTTTCCTCAGCACTCGTGGGTTATTATTGTTATTTTTCTACCAGATATGGTCCGAGCTACTTTGTTCTGGCGAAAACAAAAAACAAACTGCGAATATACTATTCGTTTGTATCTTTTTCTATGCATGTGTCTCGCGGCCCACACTCCAAGGCATTGAGATACCAAAACTTGTAAAATATGTTAATCTCTTTGGGTGGAGGGCAAGCCCCCTGCCCCATCAGATGTCCTCCTGTTCCCCTTTCTGCATTTGATTAAATTAGTTGTCAGCTTGTATTCACTTTGTTTTCATTTTCATTCTTCATAAACATTTCCCGTTGCCGCTGCTTGATTGTTTGTAGTGTGTATTCCCTTGTCCAATTAAACGCTTTTTTCCAGCCGCCCACAAAGTGGCAGCACAAGGACCAGTTCCAGGACCAGCTCCACGAGCAACAACAAAAAGTTTTTTGATTAAAATTAAAGAAAGTTTCTGGCCCGGCTCAAAAGTCAAGAGGATCAAGCGGGGGTAGGGCCTGCCCTGCCCTGCCTGGTTGGAGGGGAGGATGACAACAAGTGGCCAAGGACACAATGTATCCCGTGGAATGCATGATAAGCTGCGTAAGCAAAAAAGGAATCAAACGAATTACGGAATAACAATTTACAGTGAGGTTTCCCATAGGAAAGCCAGACAAAAAGTAGAAGCAACAATTTTTCCTAAAGCTTTTCTTTTGTGGAAGATTTCAAATTTAGTTTTGAAAGCCAATAAACGCAGCTTTAACTAGGGACAGAAATCGAAATAGTTTATAATGCCTTTATTATTATTATTTAATTTACTTGTAGCCTGAATTTTAATCCGTTTTTTTGCAGGTTCCACTGTTGAAGGCAGCCAATCCGACACGCCCCACACTTTGTGCTGCTGCTGCTGCTGGCGGGCGAAAAAACTTTAGCAGGCGCCCCCCCACTATGCCACTCCCCCTCCCCACTAACGATGTGAGCCACTGTCACAGGCAATCCCAGGGACAGCCGCAGTTAGCCAAAAAATACAGGCAGCGACAGTGGGAAAATAAACGAGATTTTAAAGCTTAATGTTAAAAGAAATGTTTTAGAAATCGCCTAAATTTATAAATTGCTTTTTAATTTTGTTTTATGTTTTATACAACCTCCACAAATTCTTCTCAAAGATACTCCTTTTTTTTATTTATTTTAACATAGATCTTCATTTAAAATGCAATGATAACAATTGTTATAATATGGAAAACCTTTGTTATTATACTAATCTTTGGTTAAAATAATTTTAAACCACAAAAAATCTATTATAAAATAATAGATTTACAGAGTAATCTATTTTTAAAATAATTTACAAACCATTGTGAGAAATTAAAAAAAAATTTTAAAATTATTTATACTTTTCCAACATGTTTTTTCTGTAAAAAAAATGTATACTTGCCCCATTGTGTGGCAGCGTGGAAATTGGCAACGTTTCAATGCAGCGCAAACTTATTCAAAGTCAAAAGCTGGCGCGGCGCGTTTAAAACAGCGCCGAAATCGCGCGGACCGCAAGCAAAATTACTTGCCAGATTCAAATGAGCATTTGAAGCATTTTGAGCATTTCCATGGAAAACTTTTACCCCCGTGTGTGTGTGCGACTGTGCGTTTTTCTCGCCAGCGCGGAAATTGTAATGAATAATTTTGCTTTTAACTGCTCGAGGAGCAGCCCAAGTTGGATCGAGGAAGGCGGCCGGCGGCGGCGGCACGCAATCTGGTTTGGATGGCCGATGTGATGGGGCCTTAGTTTTCTTTTCTTTTTTTTTTGTTGTGTTAAGCTCCCCAGCTTGGTTTCGTTGACAACCACTTTGAATCTTTCTGGCCAAAGGCCTCCACTTAAAGCCGAATCAATACCGATTGCATTCGAGGGCGGGTTTTCCCTGAGTCTGGGTTTTCAATAGGAAAAAAAGAGGAGGAGTGACCACAAAGTAAAGCAGTAAGGGTGTCACCTAATTAATTAATTAACAATTATTAATATAATTCATAATTATATTCGTTAATCGATTCTTCAGTAATTTAGTTCATAGATCTTTTATGCCAGAAGAAAAAAAGATTATTTAAGCCTTAATTTTTAGGAAAATTCATGCTTGAATTCATAGGAAAATTTAAGCCAGAATTTATACTAAATCAAGCCTAAATTACCTATAAATAGATGGGAAATTTAAGCCTGAATTCTTGGGAAAATCTATGACTGAATTCAAAGAAAAATTATGCTGAGATCTTAATGAAACTTCATGCCTGAATTCATAGGTAATTCATGGCAGAAATAATAGGAAAATATAAGCCCGAATTCATAGGAAAATTCCAGCCAGGAATTCGAGTTGCTCCACAAAAGTTAATCCGAAAACTTGGCTACTACGGACAACAACTGGCGCGGCTTTATAATCACTAAAAAGCATTTAAATATATATTTTATATTTAAAATTTCAAATTCTATATATATATATTCGATGGTCCCATTTAATTTATTTTAAAAATAAATCTAAACCTTTTTAGAAATATTTTAAAAATTCTTCTGTTTCTTAACTTAAAAAACAATTATATAAATTCATAAATTGTGCTGCCTACCCCTTTAGATTTTTAATAGGACTCCACTAAAGTTTAGAGTATTCAAAACCACAGTCTCCACAGACCGGACAATCGACGGAAGATCCAAGAGAGGGCTAGTAGTGCACTTGCCCCGGCGAGGTGTATCTAAACCAGTTCAAATGGACGTGAAGATTAAAGACCGAAAACTAAAAAACTGAAGACCCCCACCGCTGGCCGCTGGCCGCTGGCTGGTTGGATTTCACCCAAAAAGCGACAGCTCGAGGTGCATTTCCGTGACAATAATTGGCGCTGGCCGATAGAGATTTCCACACGCTTCCTTCTGCTGCCCCAAAAAACCAGTTTTCCTGCACTGATTTAGTTTCGAGCTCGGATGGGGGGCGATTGCATAAGACCAAACGCATCGTATTGCGTATTTCCTGGCCAGGATTGGCCTCCCAGCGGCAGGAGCCGGGCATTGCCCCGCCCTAATTAGTTTCTGGACCAAAACTCTGGGCATAAATTATGCGGTTCGCAATGACAGACTGCCGCCTGACGACACAATTATCTGGCATTCGATATACCCGTGGATTATCATCGGCTACAATGTGGATCGGCACCTGGTTCACAGAACTGCGAACGAAACTGGCCTATAATTTAGCCCGATATTATTCCACGAACCTGGAACGGGCCAGCGGGCGGCAAATTAAAATATTTCATTATAAAGCTGATGCAATTATTCGTGGCGGCAAATTGGTTTTGTTTGCCGGACTCAATTCGATTTGGTTTGGTTTCAGTGCCATTCGATTTCCATGAGTATTTAAGGGTTTTAATTTTCTAATTTATGGAAATTTTTAGTGTACATGTGCAGGGAAAGTACATATATATTTAACAGGGATAAAGGACATGGGCAAATGGAATACTTGCAACAAAAAAAGAAGCTCTTTAAATTAAACTGCTTACTGAAATGTAAATCTGAACTGCATTTCAGTTAATAAAATAAAATGAAGAAAAAACCAATTACAACAATTTATTATTTTCAAATATTAAATTCTCAGAAAAAAAAACAAGAGGAAAAATATAACAAATTAATACAAAATTCTTGATCTGCCAGTGGAGAAATCTTCATTGTTGTGGTGCAAAAGTTACTTTTAAAATTTTCATTTTCAAAAGCTTGAACCTCGTGTGTTCTGCCACATTTTCATATTAATTTTTATTATGGCAAAGGGCAATTTGTGGTAAATAGTTGCCGTAATGAAAAGTCGAGGGAATTTGAAAACTAGTAGTAAAGTTTGCTTCGTTCAATTTAAGCATAATATTCGCAATGGCTCCCACATACCGGGCAACTAACCATGCATGAGAGACCCTCTACCTCTCTCCTGCCACCACCCACAGGACAGAGGAGCCACAGCTGCCCATTGCCATCATCGTTGCCACTACTAATTATAACACTTTCCCGTTCCAGCAAGTGGAGGAGCAGCAGCAGCACTGGAAGAACAATTAAATGGATGTTACCCGGCGGTGGGAAGATTTCAGGGATTCAGGGGGAATCCTGGGACTTTTAACTGCTGCTGCATTCCCCCCCCCCCCCATCCTCTAACCCCTGGAAATTCCCAAAAACCCAGAGAACTTTTAACTTGCCGCACACACATTTTATGTCCGGACTGCAAATTGGGGACTTTTATTTGACACAACAAGGCGGATGGCCGGGAAGGTATGTATGTACCGATGCTAGTGCTCTCCTGTTGTTGTGTGTTATTGCTAAAGTAACAGTTAAGTTTTACGGAAAGCCACTTGATTTTATTAGGAGCGCTCGTAAAATCATCGTCCGTTGTAAACGCTTCGTTCAACAACGGCAATGGCCAAATCCACGATGCCTGAGGATGCCAGGCATCCTTTCGGGATGCGGGTGGGGAGTGCGGCAGACCTGTAATGCGAATACAAACTCCTAATGAGTGCAAGTTAATCCCAAGCCAGGGAAACAAGGATCAGCAGGGTTATTGTAATGTCGGGAATTAGTGGAAATTTAATTGAGCAAAAAGTTTGCTAAGCGTTATCGATTGTCGAATGGTGGGGCGGGGGGGTGAAAAACCAAAAGAAAATAAAGGAAAATAAAAGGAAAAGGTGGCTTTAAAAATCTTAGAAATGCAAACAAACATATTTCTATTCTTTTGATTTTTACTTGAATATTGTCAGGATTCATTATTGCTTTTCATAGAATTTTGACACATAAATTGATATTCAAAAGCAAGCAGGATATCTTAAGGATCACTGTAGCCTCCTTAATCCGCTAGAGTCCCTGGAAAAGTTTGAAAATCTAAAGATTAAAGCTATCTCTGGGGTTTTTATTATATATAAACAATGACACAGGTACACAATTAAAGCCCAACGCTAGTTGCAAGCTCTTGACAAGCCACAATAAAAATAAAAATACAAGCAATCAAAATATTTAAAATTTTTGTAAATTACACAACAGCTGGTGTTTGTTTTTTGTGTTTTTTTTTAATTCCTAGAGATATGGCAAATATGTAAGTCTAATTAAAAACAGTTAAGGAAAAAATGTCTTATTACCGCCTTTATTATTGCTCCTGAATTAGGGAATTAGCAAAAACCTAGGAAATACTTTAACATATCACTAAGCCAGTTTGTGGTGCGTTTACTTAAAAGACTTTTTTTATTTGAATTTATTTTTTCACGAAGAAACAATCTTAAATAACATATTTAATGAAAAGCTAAAGTATGATATGTATCATCATTTTCTTTTGGGGACTTTAGGCTCTTTATAGCCTCTTTTTTGGTAAATAACACAACATGATGAATATGTACATGTAAAATATAAATTGTAATAATTTTATTTCTGTAAAAAGTGCAAGTTCCAAAAAAAAGGGATATTTTAAAGAAATATTTTAAATAAAATGGATTTAAATAAACACAAAAGTCGATATGAAAAGTGGATTTCCGTCTTCTATGCCGGTTTTGTTGCAATTAATGATGCTCCTCAATCGTTTCCTCCTGTTTTGGGGCATATATAGTCCAGTAAATACACACACACACACACACAATTATCTTCCGCAGAGGCAACATGCAACTTGGTAGTGGGTGGGGCGGTGGTATTGGGACACCAAAAGAAGTCGATGACGCAAGCCAAATTGGAGCGGCGATCAAGGCCCGCGGCTGGCAATGGCCATCGAATTGGTATTTGGATTTGCAATAGCAATGGCAATGCCAGTTCCAAATGGTGATTGTGCTCCGCCAATGGCTTAGGCCGGTTGGTGGCGACAAACATCACCAGCGCCAGCACCAGGTGCTTGCCCCCAACGGTGGCAAGTTGCTAGTTGCAGGTTGCCAGCAGTTGCTGCAAGCTGCAGGCATGTTGCAAGCTGGCTATAAAACGGCGCAAAGCTGGCGCACCAATTTCACTCTCACTCTGTTGGCCAACACGCGAACGTTGTTAGCCAGAGCGATCAGTGATCAGTGATCAAGCGTTTTAGGCCGCCAGCGAAAGAAACGCGCGCAAAGCCGCAGCAAAACGGTCATCCGTCGGTCTGCATTAAATAAATAAGCGTGAAAAGTGTTTATAAATTTGTTTGTTTTAGTACAATTTCCTGTTGTTTTTTTTATATTTTTTTGTTGTCTCTGGTTTTCTGCTTTTGTTATCCCCGCCACACGAAGCGAATTTTAATTGAGTGACAGAAGGAAACCAAATTAAAAGCGGAAAAAGTGAACACACAAAACAAATTATATATATTTGCATTTGCCCGCATATATAAACATATATATAAACATATATATATTGGTTTAAATAAATAAAGCATCAACAGCAGCAGCAGCAGCAGCAACTGGAATAATGCCGCTCATACGGGTGAATAATGAAAAATAGGATTAAACCCATTATAATTGAAATCGAACTCACTGAAAGTTGGCTATCAAATATTGATAATGATATAAATCAACGTTTATTTTGATTATTTCCACTTGATTCAGAGAGAGAGAAAGAGTTGGCCAAAGGGCAATGCCTTTGTTATTTTATTATTTATTTATTTCATTAAACAGCGGCATGGCAAAAACCAGGCAGTCGAATTCGTTTTTAAAATATTAAATTTGTCAATTGAAATCCCCGTTTGATAATGTATTTTTTTTTGTTTTTTGTAACTTTTGCAAGTCATTTTAGGTGAAAGGAAATCTTGTTTTTTGTCATAATATTTCCTTGTATTACAACCATATCCAAAATGGGGGATAAACCTGGACTCATCCCGCAGGATTAAATCAGATTCAGGCGGATTGGCTCTGGCAGTTAACTGGCTGGCTGGCTGGCGGCTCATTAATAATTACCTGCGTGTTGGCCAGGTTCATTGTACAGCCGGCCGGCTTAATTACAAGTATTAGTTATTAATCGTGTGTGCAGTGGAATAATAATACAAAATAAATGCGAGACTAGAGCGGAAAAACAATTGCACTCGATGCTCGATTTCTGTAATTGCATTTATAAATCAATTTAATTAAATTATTATTACGAATGACAGTGCAGATATTTTTAATCAAGCGCATTTCCCCGACACTTAATGCCCACTAAATGGCCTATCACAATGCCAGCAGCTAAATGAAATTGTATTTATTATAATCTTTTTTTTTTTGTATTTATTTTACAATAATCCTTCTAAGATCCTGGCCGCCATTACCTGCTGCCTTTTGGCCACCGGCAGCGGCGAGGAACTCGATGTAGTCGTGGCCGCCAACAAGGCTGCGGACAAGGCCGAGGGCGTGGCCACCACCAAACTGACGGCCAGCGTGGTCGAGGACTCCAAGAGCAAGACGGAGAAGCGCGACTCCTCGGTTCAGACAGGTGAGGCGTGTGAATTTTCAAGCACATTCCCTCTAATCCTTGTTGCTTCTCCACCCATTGACCGCAGGTGCCGTGTTCGCAGGACCATCATCCTCGAAAGAGCCTCCGTTCCGACCGATTTACCCCTCCGCCGGCAGCTACTTTGAGGCAGCAACGGCTGAGACGCAAACGCCCATCTTTGGACCGACCACAGTGCGTTATACGGCGGCGGAGGCGGCGCCGCAGGTATGTTGATGTTGTGCACAGCTGACCGCAGCAAATGCATTTAATTAACGCCACATTCCGCCTCCTCCTGCCTTACACTCTAAGCAAATGGGTTAAAAAAAATTTGAATTGTAAATTTTTCTATAACATATTCCAACATTATTTTGATTTCAAGTGAAAATGATCCCCTAATTTGATTTGTAAATAAAATGCACCCTCAATTTCTCTCTGTGTAGACCTACTACGAACGAAAACCGCCGGCGCTGCAGTACTCCCACCCGGGAACGGCACCGCATCACCGCTTTAGCTTCGCAGTGCCGCCACAAGTGGCACTTTATCAGCGGCCAGCGGGCATAAAGCCACCAATTTTCAATTACGGCGACCTCGAGCAGGATTCCCCTCAGCCGCAGATGCAGCACCAGCATCAGCAGCCGCAACATCAGCAACCAAAGTTGCAGCAGCGCATTCAATACATAATCGCCATTCCGCTCTCCTATATGCGGCAGCTGCAGCAGCAGCAGCAGCTTCAGCAGCAACAGCAGTTCATCGGCGGTGGCAGCACCTCTAGTACCACCAGCACGGCTGCTCCTGTGCCCAGCACCCGGCATCCTTTGGTGCAGCTGCTCGGACCTTTGGCCCGTGATCATCAGGGTCTATATCGACCCTTCTATCAGTCGGATGCAGCCAGTGCCCCGACATCGGGACCTTCTGTAGGTCCTCCTTCTTCTTCTTCCCCTCCTCCACAGCAGCAATATCTACAGATTCCCACCAGCGTTCTGCTGGCTGCCGCCCAGCAACTGCAGCAGCATCACCACCAACAGCATCAGCAGCAGGCGGCCGCCTATGCCAAGGCATCGGCCCAGCCGGCACTCTCTCCACCCGCCCAGTTCATATATCAGCATGCGGCCGCTCCGCAGGCTCCACAGCTCCAGCTGCAGCGGATCTTCCTGCAGCCACCGCAGCCCCAGACTCCGACCATTTACGCCGAGCAGCAGCCGGGTGCACTGTACGGTGAGCATTCCACATTAAGAGGCTTGATTAGCAGGGAGCAGGTGATATGTCTGTAGCGCCTCTTCGTTTGTTTCCATTGCATTTTCCAGCATATCCGCTCCAGCATCAGCAACACCACTTGAAACACTCGCAGCAGCAAAACAAGTACACGCCGGCAGCAGCACAGACATCGCCAACAGCGGCAACAACATCGACAACAAGCTCAACTGCAGCAGCAGCAGCAGCAGCAACAGCTTCAACAGCCACATCCGAGGCAGCAGCAGCAGCCACTGCCACACGGCAGCAACACTTGCCCGTGGTGCACTATAATCCCCTCTACGTACAGGCCCCCGCCGAGCACCAGCAGCAGCAGCAACATCAATTTTCCATATTGCCACGTTTCAGCAACAATAACCCCAAGGGCTATGAATCAGCGGGTCCGGCTCCGGCTCCGGCTCCGGCTCCGGCTTCGATCCCAATACACATTGTCAGATTGTCGCCAGGTAATGGGCCGCCAATCCACCATTACCATCACTACCAGCCAGCTGCCCTGCTGCATCCGTTTCAATACCATCACTCTGGCCCGCAGCAACAGTATCAGCAGCATCAGCAGCAATACCTTTCGCCGTACACCGAAGAGGGTACAAAGCCAGGTTCACCTTCCGGTTCAGGCACCATCTTGGCCGGACCCACTCCCTCAACGGGAATGACCGCCGCCTCGCCGGCCATTATACCATATTTCAGTCATCCGGGCGCCGTGCATTATGGCACGCATTTGTATCATCCGGGAGCAGCCACAGCGGTGGGTGCATCCACGGCAGGAGTGGTGGGAGCAGCAGCCGGTGTGGGGGGAGCATCAAGCCCGAAGCAACAGTCGGCCGCAACAAGTGGGGGACAGCTGCCAGGTGGCAGCAACAATATTGTGAAATATCCCTAAAGCGCTCAGAGCTACAATGGCAAAAGTAGAAGCAGGACGAAGGGCAGCAGCAACAGGAGCAGCAGCAGAGTTGGCCTCGCTTTAAGCTCAATTTCAGACCTCCATGCCGACCTTTGTTTGGATATCCTATTTGTCATCCGCTGTTGCTGCTGCTCCTGTCCCGTTTTCCAGGACGCTAATTACGTATTTCACTCGATTCCTAAACCCCTTCTCGAGCCCCGCTCTTTGTTGTTATGCAAATCTGGGGGTGCCTTGGAGTTTGCTTTTCCAACTTTTAATGAGTTTGCCTGTACTCGGCACTCGTTCGGTTTTTTGTGTAAATATTTGAGAAATTTTCCAATAGACTCGCCAAATAAACACTTGCCTAAGCACACGTGCATACACATACGTAACGTACATATATGACTTGTTATTTGTATTTTAAAGTTATGTTTACATTTATGAATATTATTTTTTTGTTGGTATGTTTAATAAAATTACCCTCAATTTTGGATATTTAAAAGGAACCAGTGTGCGTTTACTTGTGAGGGTTAAAGTGTGGGTAAACAAGCCAATCGTGAGCTCCTAAGTTGAGTCCTACCTCCCAGAATAATACACAAAAAATTGAGCCAAGCCAAAAAAAAATCAGTGACTTTAAAAAACAGAGATATTTTCGTGAGCGAATGATAGAGTTATATATATTTATAACATATATATATTTTTATTTATGTTTATAAAGACAATAAATTTGAAAAAACAAACTGCCTTTTTGCGAGATGAATCAGTTCCATAACTTGCAATAAATTAAATCAAATAAAAGATCCAAAGAAAACAAGCAGAAAATAAAAAACGTTGAAGTGGAGTAATATGGGGAAAAGGGAAATAACGTAATTAATAATTATAATTAATTAATAATTAGATAACTAGTAAAACGAAAATATTACAGCAGAAGAGTTAATGTCCATCAAGGCAGCAAATTGGAAATTTAAACTTTTGATTTTTAAAAATCTGCACACACACCAACTTCTTCTACTATTGTAAATTATTTTAAAATATTGGAAATATTTAGCCAATATTTTATTTTTAAAATTTTGTTGTATATAATATTTAAGGTGAATCGAAAAATATAGAATAAAAACTAGCCATTATCATTGAATTTGCTGTTAAAAACTCTTCAAATCCCCAAATCTCGTGAGCCGAAGAACAACATTGAATCAAAATATATTTAATATAAAAATTAATTAAGTTATTTTTCACTTACCATTTTGCATATTTTCGTTTTCTTCTTATTTTTCCTTATTTTCTTATGAGATCGAAAATTAAATTATATAAAGTCAATTCTGCGCAATTACGAAACTACGAATTTTTCCATCCTTTCTTTTTTTAGATCACAGGAGTAAACACTTTTGTTGTATTAATTGTTTACACTTTTACATTTATTTACGCTTAAAAAAAACAGAGAAGAAACACCAAGAAATGGAAAGAATTGTAAATTCTTCATTTCCTTTATTTTTAAATTTACAAACACTTTTCTTTTTTTTTTCTTTTTTTAAACTCATAAATTTAAACATTTTCATTTCATTATTAAACACTAAAAAAAATCAAAAAATTTATTTTCTTCTTATTCACCTAAACATTTTTTAATATTTATTTATTAAACACTTAAAAAAAACAAGGAAAGGAATGAAAAGAATTGTAAATTCTTCATTTCCTTTATTTTCACAGAACAGAATTAAAAACATTTAAGATTTAATTAAACACTTAAAAAAAATAAAAATAAATATATGCAATTCTTTTTCTTTTTTTAAACTCATAAATTTAAATACTTTCATTTCATTATTAAACACAAAAAAAAATTTTTTAAAATGTTTCTTCTTATTCACCCTTTATTTTCCCTTTTTTAACTCACAGCATTTAAACATTTTTAATATTTATTCATTAAACACTTAAAAAAATAAACAAGGAAAGGAATGAACGTAACTGTAAATTTTTCATTTCCTTCATTTTTACATCACAGAATTAAAAACATTTAAGATTTAATTAAACACTTAAAAAAATAAAAATAAATATATGAAATTCTTTTTCTTTTTTTAAACTCATAAATTTAAATACTTTCATTTCATTATTAAACACTAAAAAAAAATTAAAAAAAAAATGTTTCTTCTTATTCACGTTTTATTTTCTTTTTTTTTAACACACATCATATAAACATTTTTAATATTTATTCATTAAACACTTAAAAAAAAGCAAGGAGAGGAATGGAAAGAATTGTAAATTCTTCATTTCCATTGTTTTCACATCACAGAATTAAAAACATTTAAGATTTAATTAAACACTTAAAAAAATAAAAATAAATATATGAAATTCTTTTTCTTTTTTTTAACTCATAAATTTAAACATTTTCATTTCATTACTAAACACTAAAAAAAATATAAAAATTAAATTTTCTTCTTAATCAATTTTCATTTTCTTTTTTTTTAATTCACAGCACTTAAACATTTTTAATATTTATTTATTAAACACTTAAAAAAAAACAAAACAAAATAAAACAAAGAAAGGAATGGAAATAACTGTAAACACACCGAACCGAACCGAACCGTACCGAACCGTACACAAAAATTTTGTGGCATTTGTTTAAAATTCCTTAAAATGCACTTGTTTAATGCTTAATTAAGTGTCACCGCATTAAATATATTTAGTTTTACTGTTTTAATTGTTTAATAGTGGGTATTAATAACTTTTAATAGGCTTAAACAAGTTTTTTAGCACCTTCTAAATCGCACCTTCACTCTTTCGCCACTGAAGGCAGAAGCTTATCAGATCGATCTTAATGCCGTTATTTATGGCTTTATAGGACTTTTCTCAACATGCCGATGCAAGTTCATACATAGCAAAGGTAATGCTACTAGGGGGGGATTCTATTTTAATTACCACATAAATATTAAGTAAGTCTATAATTTGCAACTTGTTTTTTGCATAATTATTATGCTGGCAATGTAATATTTCAAATATATATTTTTTTTATCAGATTGAGAGCGCTACTTGAAGCTGGCATTTGGTTAAATCATTAATCCTCGCATCCATTAATTGACCAATGTGGACTTTGTCTGACTCCGAACCCGAACCCGATGTCATTCGAAGCCATTTAAGCTCAAAAAAATAAATAAAAAATTAAGCACTGGCTGTCAATTTAAATTGGAAAAGAGTTTTAATTTTTCTTTTTTTTTCGCAAATATGATAAAGCGAGTGCTTCAATTAAACTGTCTATTAGCGGAGCGGGTGCCCGAGTGCACAGGTGTGGTGTGCGGTGCGCGGTACCCGTGACAGAAAGACAGACAGACAGATTTGTGTTCGTACAATTTCCTGTTAATTCATTTAATAATAAGCTACTGGATTATGCAGCAATAATTAAAAGCCCTAGCCAGGTGAAAAGCGAGCAGCCTGCGTCGAATGAAATTATGATGAGGCGACTGGGAAGGTGAGGGGATTCCAACTTCCGTTGAATGGCAGCGGGCGACACTTTTAAAAAATGCACATTTCCGGCGACGCGGCCGTAAATGAATAAAGTCCGGCCAAAGACATTAGGATCATTAAGATGCGGAACGCCCATACATTCGCTGCTTTTTTTTAAGCCCAACGAAAATTGCTCTCTATCTGCTCTCATATGGTTGAGAGCGTAAAAATGCGCTTATTTGTATGAGTAAAAAAAGCAAATCGTTGTATGCGTTCAAGAGAGCTGCTGGCTCTAGAGTGCTCTCTCACTGGCTTTTGAGCAAAATTTGAGAGATCCGGGAGCCAGTAAAAAAAGTGTGCTAAAAAATTGTATGGCGTTACGCATCTTAGAATACTAATGTCTTTGGTCCGGCGGCATACGTACATATATCCCTAACTGGTTGTGGAGAAGAGCATTTATAGAGAGGATCAAATTAATATTAAGCCATATTTATTGAATAATCAAATTAAATAATATTTATTGTATTCAAAGGTGTGTGTACTACAATTATTTCCCCGAAATTCTTCCTTCTACATTTCGTCCTGGGATGTGCGCGTGCCTTTGGGGTTCTCAAATCTCTCAGTAGTCCAGGTCCGATTTGCGCATTTCGTTAAGCAGCGTAAGCATGGTGTAGGCTCCCTTGCAGACCTGCAAATGATCCCCATCAACACATATAGGACACACATAGGCTATGGGGTAGCACCCACCACCAGGAAGGTCTTCATGCTCACTGGCACCACCACACCGGCGATAAGGATCAACGGCTTTTGGCAGCGCACCAGCATAAGGACAATCAGCCGCCGAAAATGGACGGACTGGTCTAGCCAGTTGCAGCTGTAGGCAGCCGCCAGGAGGTTATTACCCTCTTGGGCCACCAACTCCGAGGTATAGCACAGGAGCAGGGTCTCGGTGGTGAGGGCCACCAGCAAGAATAGCATATTCAGAAAGCGCATTATCCCGATCCGTTCAAAAATCAGGAAGTAGCAGATCGTGCACTGGATGCCGACCGTGCTGAGCAACTGAAGGAAACAGGTCATCGACAGGGACTGCTCCAGCAGCCGGAACAGGCTGCAAGGGAACGGTGGGAAGGTGTTTGCCATTGCCCAGGGCTATACTCCAGTATACTCACTACACAATCGTCTGGTGGTCTCGGATGCAGCCAATCAGGCGCTGATGTACCTCTTCCCGCGTCTGCCGGCTATCGTAGCCCAGGCGAGAGACTCGGCAGGCCAGCGCCTTGGTGTGGACACTGAGCAGGATGAGGTATGTGGCCGGATAGGTACTCAAATTGAGCACCGCTATGGCGTTTTCGGCGAGGGCTATTGTGTGGGCAATGACGGTGGCCAAGAAGACCGAAGTGGAGCTGCTCTGCCAGTTCCACGGTATCCAGGTGGGATACATCAACGTGCGTTCGCTTGACATGATGATGTAAAGGGAGCCAAATACTAACACACTGGCAAAGCCACGTCCCGTCTGCCGGAATATGTAATCTGCCCGGGCGACGCCCTCGTCGATGAAGCGGCGCTCCTGCTCAGAACTTAGGCGTTCATCCAGGCGGCGGAGCACCTGATGGCTGTGCAGCATCTGCCGTCGCATCCGACCCACATTGATCATCTTGAGCATGTAGAGCGTGTGCGGCATGGCCACGCAGAGGCTCTCGCAGAAGCTTTCCAGGGAGTTGGACAGCAGGAAGTTGACCAAGAAGGACAGGAAAATCAAGATGTGGAAGAAGAAGTTCCACACGGCGGAATAGATGCGATAATGGCGGTCCCACCAGCTACCGCTGTCCGGTGGATGCAGGCCACCCAGCCTAAAGATGCGCCAGTGGCATATCAGGGCTCTCGTCGAATCCACTTCTAGTTGCTTCGCGGCTGCCATAATGTCGGGAATAGATGATACTTGAAAGCCTGCCGCTCCAGCAAGTCCTTTTATACCGAATCCATCTATATATCCTCGACCAAGCCAACCCATTCAGTCACCCGCAAATTATGCAAATTGCTGCAAATTAAACCGAAAAACTTTTGGCCTGGCCACCACTTCACACCACTCGAAGCCATTCCACTCCAGCAATTACCGGGGGTCATAGTTTTTTTTTGTTTTTATGGGCTGTGGATGTAGTCGGAGACTATATAGGAATAAGCCTGGAAAGTATTCCTGGTCTTTTGACCTTAAGAGTTGTTTTTTATTTTTATATTTTCATTTAAATTCCAATAAATTAAAGGTATTTTTATACATACTAAGATATATCATAAGTGTTTAAAAAATTAATCCAAATCATGGGGGAAACGAATATCTATGGAGTATTCCTGGTCTTTTGTGCTTGAGAGTTGTTTTTTATTTTTAGATTTTCATTTAAATTCCATATAAATAAAAGGCATTTTTATACATACTAAGATATATCATAAATGTTTAAAAAATTAATCCAAATCATGGGGGAAACGAATGCCTATGGAGTATTCCTGGTCTTTTGTGCTTTAGAGTTGTTTTTTGTTTTTAGATTTTCATTTAAATTCCATATATTTAAAAGGCCTTTTTATATAATATATACTAAGATATATCATATATGTTAAAAAATTAAGTTTATTCTTCACTATTTTGTTTTCCAGATGATTTATTCTTGAATTGTTGAAGAACTGAAAACTGAAACTAGACCTCAAACTTCTTTAAATCTTATTTTAAGCTTAAAACCTTTTTCGATTTAATTCAATTTACATATTTTCGATATTATTCTATAAGAAAAACATTATAAAATATGGTTTTAATGAACTAAATAGGCCAAAGCAGAGTTCAACTGGGTTTCAAGTGTAACCAAGACACACTTTCGGGACAAGGGGCGAGGCCTCCCAGGTGTTCTGCGTGTGTGTGTGTGTGTTTATATTCAAATTAATAATGCCAAATTAATTATATAACATTTGTCAATGGCAATCTGTGTTGTGTGTTGTTGGGGAATGACCCATGGGCCCAGGGCGGTTGGGTTATTGTTGTATTCCTCGGATACACACAGCAGAATAGACCGCACGGCAGTCAGGCAGGCCATCATGATTGAATATGATTGATATTGGGGGGTATAAATTATGAACAACAACCAGGAGGGGTCGACCGGAAGATGCCTTGGAAGCTGGGCCACTCTCCCTCTGGCTGATCCATCAGGGCAACCTGTCGCGACCTTTGGGGCGTTTTGAAAAATGAGCTGCGTAAGCCAAAAGATTTGTCCGCCAAGACGGCATAATTAAATTGGCTGCCACCGACCGACCAGGTGCCATTCGCATTCGCATTCAATTACAGCCCAATTGGCATGCGTCAATTGGTCCCGGCCTGCGCCTAATCCAGAACCCCCAGCGCCTGGGAAACTTGGCAATTGTCAGTTTAATTTATAATATCCGCATATCGATTCAATTCGATGCGGGGCCCTAATGCGATTCCCTCGAACGCATTTAATTTGGAAAATGGAAATCAATTGGAAATGGCCCTGCCGATTATCTTATAGCTTATGGCCTTGGGTTAAAGTTAAGCCCGTCCATTTATTAACTCTCAGCTCCGCCCAGTGCACCCACGAAGCCAAATGTCAAGATCCCCCTTAATTGATTCCGATTTAACTGCAGTCGTTGCTAATGGACCTCTGATTAAAATCATTGCCCCTGTGTGTGTGTGTTTAGTCCACCTTTAACATCAGCATAATCCCATTTATTTGTACATGTGTGATTTTTAGCATAGAAATAATCCTATTTATTTTAGATACTACAACACTTTTGCGGCCTGTAATTTCATTGTAATCGGCTAGGTAAATATATGGGTTTCAACATTTTTAATATGAAACTTGGTTAGGTTTTCCTTAAACAACATTTTGGTTAGCAATAATTTAATATATTTGTTAAATATCTAACAAACTAGAAGGTAAAAAATAAAATAACTTTAATAATAATTAAATAAATAATTAATTAAATTATAATTAAAATGACAGAAATGTGTATGATTTATTATCTTTATCTTTTTATTAACTTAAGTGACTAAAACAAATAATAGTAATTGGCATAATAATATCATATGGCAGAAATCCATATTTATTTTAAAATCTTTATCTGTTTATTAACTTTTAAAGAAAGAAAATTATTTGATGGGCTTTAATAAAAATATATATAGCTTTAAAACTGAACAACGAACCTAGACTATATATATATATATATATATATATATATATATCATATAAATCAAATGTTATCTGCAAGAAATAAATATGAGTGGAAAATTCACTGCATTGCAAATATCAAACTTCAACTTTAATACACTCAGCCAGGAAATAACAATATGTATTGGAAGCTCTTAATAATTCATATAAAATAAATATATACCTTTGTATCTGTATCTATCTGTTCTCGTTTCATTGCCATTAAAATTGTATTATACATAAGTAATTAAATATTATATATATCTGCCTTTTACACAAAATTTCTAGATGGGCTAAAATGGTTTTTCCTTTTTCGCTGACTGTTCGTCTCGCGTGTTTTTTATCTGCAAATGAATATTTTATTAGTTGCTGGGCCGCCGGAAATGAGAGATTCTATTTACAAGCTGCACGAGCTCAATTTCCGACAGTTTTCGGATTGAAACACATGCAAATGGCTTTGGTTAATTAAATTGGGAATGCGGCTAATTAATTTGTAAATTCGACTAAGAATGGAATGAAAACAATACAATGACCAAATATTCAATAGCTAAAACCTGGAATTAATAATGGGCATCCGCAGCAAATGAGACATCTTTACTATATAGTATCTGTGCTGCAATCAATTGAGAATCAATCGGGTTTAGATCGGCGCTAATTTACTCTATTTCTAAATTGTTTTTACTCATTAAATAAATATGGTTTTAAAGTATAGTGTATTCTGGGAGTGCAAACAACCCGTTCAGGACCTGGCTTCCTCCCATTCCCCAGCTCATCTCATCTTGGATTCGGCCCTCAATACATCAGTTCTCCAGAAGTAGCAGCGGCCCACGCAGAGATCGCAACTGAGTCGGCATTGGCCAAAGCCAAAGCCAAAGCCAAGCTAGCTGGCTAGTCAAGTACGCGCTTATAAATAGCACGATGCCTAAACAAACGTATGAATGAATGGGTCTGACTCAGTCTCCGCTCCGAATGTATCTCGAAGATACAGCAAATGACTTTTAGCTCAAATCCCGCGCAATGATCGACGGCGAAAAAGTAGTTCCGACTCTGGCCAAGTTTGTCAACAAACCTGGCCAGAATATATGGGGAATATCAGTCACAGCACCAGTGCACTGCGAAAAACTATTCAATTTTTAATTAATTTCTGGAATTTTAAGACAATTTTTATATATTTTCAATCAGTTTTGATCTGGCCATGATTTGGCGAAAGTTTTGCTTACAAATATAAATATTATTGTATATTATTTTATTATAATTTATTTATAATTTATTGTTTTCATCCTCTGGTTTGGCCTTTATTCATATTTGTATTAAAATTTTTAAGATCTACTCCTTGACTTTGTGGCATTTGAAGAACCTCTCAAGGAAGGATTTTTAATTGTGTTATTTTAATTGTGATATTATTATTATTATTATTATTATAAAAGCTGATCTGGATTAGTACACCTTAACCTTAGACTGAAAAATAAGCCTCTATATTTAGCCGTTCAGGGAAATACCCAAAACTATAGCTATTTTCCAAGAAATAATTGTAATTCTCCGCCACAATCTTCAATCTTTCATTTTAGATGTCACAGCTAAAGGACCTAATTTTCAAAAATTACTGCCAAAATTGTTTCAGGTTTTTATTTTTTTTTTTGGTCGTGTAAGAGAAAGGGAGATTATTGGCCAGGGGTCTGGGTGCTGCGGAGAGGGGGAAGGTGAGCAGCTGGAAGATGACGCCAACATCGCTCAGCTGTTTCTCACCCGGCCAAGAGCCAAGTTAAGAGCCGCCGCCTTATAAATAGCCGGGGCTCGCCTAGAAGTCGTCTCAGTTAAAATCGAACAATCTCGGTGCAGCGAACTTTAATTTATTTGTTTATTGTTTTTATATTTTTAAACAAAACTGCCTGCAGTGCGTGTGTTTGTATTCCAAGAACTTTAACCAGAAAATGGTGAGTTGCAGCCAAATCGAACTCCCTCCTTCGCTGTCTTCTACATTTTTTTTTTTACAATTTTATTTTTTTGTGGGTGTTTTTTCCGCAAGTTTATGTTTTTTTGTTTGTTTGTTAACTGCTCAATGAAATTACGCACAAAGACAATACATAATAATAAAAAAGAGTGCAATCGGACGGTGGGTGCTACGTGAATGGAATGCTGAAGCACTTAGCCAGCACATAAAACCAAAGTAAACAAGGCTTAAACAACCAGAGGAGAGTCCCCCAGTTAATTGAGAACTTGGGGCTTTTGGCTTAATGTTTACTTCCGGCCAGCCTAACAAGATTTCTGTTAAACTATGCAACATGGAATGTACAATATATCGAAAAAATATCTTAAAGAAATATAAAATATATATTATAATAATTATAATAATAAACATTGCATTCATCTTGAAACTATTGATATAATTAATAAATCCCTTTTTGCCATCGTCTTTAAAACTACAGTTTTTGTAACCTCGTTAAAGGTAGTATCAATTTACATGAAATATAAATATAGTTTCGATATATAAATATCATTTATGTAATTCCTTTTATTTTTTAATAATCCCTATTGAGCAAAATGAACATAAATATCTGTATTTAATATAATACATAAATAATAATGAAGATTTGCTACAAGATCTAATCTTAAGACTTTCCAAAGTACATTTTTTTAGCATTAATTTTTTGTAGTACAACTTTTTCCAAGTCAATCGCAGTTATTTTAAAATATATTTCTATTATTACTTTATGCACAAAGAAATGTAAGGTTTAGGTATCTCAAAATCGGGCATTCCCCATATCTTATCAGTCTAGAATAGAACCAAACCATATGCTCATTAGCTATACACAAAACCCTTTCATATTGCCATCAATCAAAAAGTAACACACAGATTTGGAATCGCTTCCAGATGGCTCCAAGAATCTCATTATATTTCATATTCCCACATGGATTCTGCAGACCCACGATCGCTTTTTGTCTTCAAATTGTTTTGACTTGCCTTTTGTCTTGCCATTCTTAATTGTCGAAGATCAATCACTCCAAGAAGCTTAGAGCTCGGCAAACAAATAACAAAAGCATTATTAATTGCTTTATATAATAATAATTTTAATATTCGCAAGGCAAACAAATATGGCGATAAATTTCTTGGAGACCACTCCAGAGCAGGTGATGGGGTTATTTATAAAACCCCAAAGATGGGGAAGATTTTAATAACAATTAAGAACTAGAAAGAACAACCCTTTTGTTTATGGCAAACCAATTGCTACCCGTTCCCAAACAAAATATACAAATATAGCAATCCAATTTCCCATAACAATTTCCTCCCTCGGTGGATCCGGCTCAAACCTTATACGCCGATTGATCGACAACTAAATGAATTCGGATCTGGACAGCCATATATCGCCGAGTAATTCAATAAGGCAGCCGCCGGTGGTTTCATTTGCATAATCATATTGTATTCCGATTTGATTCATTTATTATTAAGCCGAATTGAACTTCCAAAGAAGCGGACAACAAGTTTATCTCCTCAGTGTGTGTCATCGTCGTCACCTTGAACGCGAAACCATATCATCATCGATCGTTATCTCATCATCGAGGCATCGGGCTAAGCTAAATAAGGTGTCAAGTTGCTCCCTGGCATAAACACTCCAAACAAATGTTTGTCTGTTGAATGGAGTGACCTATTCTATCCATTGTTACTGGGGATTTTCTCAGATTACTTCACATTATTTGTCGGAAATGAAAATAACTAAATGGGTTCTAGTTTAGGCTTTGTAAATTGCTCATAAAATAAAATATATATACCAATCAAAATATGTCTCTAGATTTAAACTTTTAAAGAATTTTAGATTTATCTAAAGTGCTTTATGTTAACAAATGTTTTATTATAATTTATATTTGTACAAATAATTTATCTAAAAACTAAAACAAGCCTTAAAAAATAAGGGCTGATCTGGATTGAAAATTAACTTTAAGTTTAGTTAAGGATATAGAATAATATTGGGCCTTACTTTACTTGGTTTAATTTGAAAAATTTCCTTAATTTTATGATTCATTTTCATATATTATAATAATAATTTCCACATTTTCATTTTGCAGCAGCAACGGAGTCAGCTCCTGGGCCTGGCCCTTGTGATGGCGGTGGCCATCGCATCCCTGCCCCAACTGGTTGCAGGTAAAAAGATCGAGAAGCGTTGTCTCAACTGCTCGTACCGCACGTACTACACGTACGGCGACGGGCGCGCCCTGCAGCGGGTGGTCTATAGGGACCCGGTCTACACACGTGGTATTTATTCCCCACTTTTTCCACTCAAATCTTCGTACTTACCCGGCCAGCAGCCGAGCAGCACCCGCACCCGATGTACATAAGAGAGCACAGCGCCCACACTGAACCCCACTGATCCCACCCACACACACACACACACACACACACACACACACACACACACACTGACCCCGAACAGTCATAGAGCCGTAGTGCTAACCCCTAATTCCCAATATAAACTAGTAGTTGTAGCCGCAGTAGATTCCACACTCATCGTCGCACCTGACCATCAACCTCTGTTCGCAGCACAACAGTCCTACGGATGCAGCGGCAGTCCTTGTGGGGTGAATGCCGTCTGCCAGGAGGCCTCCGGCGGACGACCGGTCTGCTCCTGCCCGCCCGGCTTCAGTGGCAATCCGTTGACGCACTGCAATCGCGGCGAGTGCCTGGATAATGTCGATTGTCGCGGTGACCTGCAGTGCAAGGACAATCGATGCGTTAATCCCTGCGTTGGCGCCTGCGGCATTGGCTCCAACTGTGACGTAAGTGCCATGGTATCCATCCTTCTTCTCTCTTTTTCAACCATTTGTTTTTGCAGGCCCGCAACCACGTGGCCGTGTGCAGCTGCCCCGCGGGCTATAATGGCGACCCGTACCATGCCTGCCACCTCAATGATCCGGGTGAGTGCCATTGCCTTGCAACACTTGTTGAGAAATCGGATTGGAATGGAAAAAAGTGCATGCTTAGCCATGGGAAACCGTAGGGATTCACAGGAAGATTTCGTTTTCAATATTTAAAAATGGAAATTAAATTTTGTGTCTAGGATTTTTGACTAGAACTTTAAAAGAAGATCAAAGGTACTTGCTAATCATTTTGAAAGTGGCTTAGGAACGATGCAAGATGGTAGAATTGATCAAGCTAATCAAAAAGCTAATCCTAAGAGTCCCATAAACATAAAGGAGAAACACCAACTTAACTTAAAGGGTCTCTCAGTAAAAAATTCAAAAAGACACCTTGGGAACCTGAATATTTTGTAGGTCAAATGAAATCAAGACAAACTGGTTTGCTAACCACTGGGATGGGATGCTCTTGGACAGGGCCGAAAGCTTGTCCCAGACAGGAAATTATAACGAAGCTTAAATTGAAATAATTGATTTTTAGCCTGCATTTTTTTGTAAACTATTTATTTGTATTTATATTGCTAATAATCACAAAAATATATATACATTTCTTTGGTTAAATATTATTCATAAATATAGTCAACACAAAATTCTGTAATCTATTTGTAAACAACACAACAAACGTTCCAAGTGAGTGGGGGAAAATGACGGGTTCCGTATTCCGACAATTAGCAGTCATTGTCTATATAGATATATCTATTCTTAGTGCAACCCACTTGCCAAATCCGCCTCTATTTTGCTCTGACGTCTCGCGTCCAACTGGTCTTGACCAAATTGGGCCAAAGAAGTCAGCGAAACGCGGTTTGGCTTGTGGGCTTGGCTTGCATAAAATTTCGCGCTCAATGATAATAACAATAATAATAATAATAATCCATAACACACATACATACATACACACCGCCCAACGGCCTTTGTAATTTTATGGTAATTAGCCAAGCATTTCGTTTCATAATTGTCAAGATCAAGGACGCTGGCCAGTGGGCGATTCTCACAGCCCCAAGGCCAACAACACACCGAGTATGCCGAGCATACGGACAGCAACGGGCGGAAAAGCAGCCCGGGGTGTCAAGTCCAACATCCGATTATGGTTATAAACAGTAACAGGGCTGAGAGCAGGTGGCAGGCGGCCGTTTTTATTCAGGTAGCAGGCAGGAGGAGGCCACAAAAAGGGCGGTGGCATTGGGATGTGAAACGATGGTGTTTTGAAAAAGGAAAATAAGAAATAAAGCACCTAGCTGTAGTTCAAATGGCTGCCGCTTGGTGGTATTTTCGTTCTAACGACAAATTTTGAAAGGGTCTTAGTGTTTTACAGAATTGTCTACTTAACAGAAACAAAATTAATTACTAAAGTATTTAAAAGTATGCTACAGTTGCTCCTGGAATATATTCATATTTATATGTTATATTTATTAGTAAAAAATAAGATTAATACTATTAATTAAATTATTAAACAATTAAGGTTAATTCTATTATCGCATCTTGAAAGGAAAATTTATTTTCTTAACATGTATAAACTCATACCACCACTTTTGTTGTTTTCGGGTTTAATTTCCCGACCCCCTCCCACCTTCACCCCTTTCGCCACCTTCGAGCTTCGACTGGCGGCCTGTCAACATCCGCTGTCGCTGTCGCTGTCCCAGTGCCCTTCGCCAACCGCCTGCTACCCAATGTTTGATTTATGCCGGGTCATGTGATTTATGTGACGGTCAAAGGTTGTACTCGCACAAAGTAACAGGAAACGAGAAAATCCCATCCAAGGGCCAATAATTGGGGCCCCAGGACTAGAAAATCAAATTCAAATAGGCCAGGCCTCATTTATGCGCATATTTTTCGATTTTACTTATAATTTCCCTTTACTTTTATGCCAATTGTTGGTATTCTTTGACTTTGGCTCTTCCCATTGACCATGATGATGATGGAGTGCGGTGTGCGGTGGGCATTGGCAGGACGAAAAATCATTTTCCGTTGTTTTCCGTTTCAATGGCAAAAGTTAAACCATTACCAGGCCTTTTCCTTGGCTTTTTTCTATATTTTTGTAAGGAGTATGAAGTTAATGGCACTAAGAAAACGCTTTAAGTTTGAATTAAGCACAAAAAAGGGATTGGTCAAAGGACTCTTCAGATGGTCTGCTCTCTGATTTCTTTGAGATAATTCAAAAAAGATTCAAAAAATTTATAGATTTATAGATCTGTACTCTTTGCTAGCTGGCTCCGTAATTCCAACTCCATTTTGGCTTAAAACTGGATAAAGGCTTTGGTGATCCTGGTAGCTTCAGGTTCCCTTTTGGTAATCAGTTCCCCAATGTTTTTTTCCCCATCCAATTTTAAGATATTTCTTTTTTCTAACCATTCCCGAAAATATTTCCTTGTCCAAACTGAGTTTAAAAAAACTGTCAAGCTTGAAAATGAAGTTTGCCACAGAACATTGTGTCCTTGTGTTGCGCCCTCCTCTACCGTACAACTTTGTAATGGGAGTGCTTTTCCAATTTTCCGAATTTTCTTTGGAATTTGACTTGGCCACAAGAGATGCTCCATTGGGATTGCAGCTCCCAGATACGAGACTCTCTCTCCACCCACCCATCCAACCCATTCCCTGCAGACTGTTCGTGTACAATTTATGTTTCCAAGTCAGTTGCTAATTGGAAATGCAAATAAATATTGTATTGCAGTGGGAAATGAGAGCAGGCCGGGGGACAAAATTAAAGCAGCACGAACCGGGATGCAAATGAAATCAGGAAAATAAATATCGAATGGCCCTTAAGGTGCAGGAATCGAAAAAGAAGTGGTCAGGAATTCCAAATGAGGCAAACAAAAAAAACACAAAGGATTTCCCTTGATTAATGCAGCCTTTCGCTGTAAGGATTTACCATTGAAGGAGATTTAAAGGCTACAAACCCTTCATTGAAGCCACTTTGAAGGCATCTGTCTTCGTTTTTGGTTAATTAATTTTTCTCTGAATCAAAATCTTGACTCCAATCCTCCAATCTCTTGTCCTATTTTAGAGGAACAGTGCCACCCCAGCCCTTGCGGCGTCAACACCAAGTGCGAGATCATCAATGGGGTGCCCACCTGCTCCTGCGTTCATGGCTACCTAGGCAACCCGCTCAGCGGCTGCCGGCACGAGTGCGAGTACGATGGCGACTGCAGCAGCCGGGATATGTGCAGCAACTTTAAGTGCGTGCCTGCGTGCGGCCAATGCGGCACTGGTGCCACCTGCCGCACGGTGGCCAACCATCGGGCTGTGTGCGAGTGCCCCAAGGGGTATATCGGTAGCCCGTACACCGAGTGCCGGCCAGAGTGTTACGGCGACTCGGACTGCCCGGCCGGAAGGCCTGCCTGCTTCTATGGTATTTGCAAGAATACTTGCGAAGGAGCCTGCGGCGTTGGCGCCGACTGTAACCTGCGTGGCCTGACCCCCGTTTGCAGCTGTCCCCGCGACATGACCGGCGATCCGTTCGTCCGCTGCCGTCCCTTCACCAAGGAGGACCTCTGCGATCCGAACCCGTGCGGCACCAATGCCATCTGTGTGCCCGGCCACGACAACACCGGACGGGAGCGGCCCGTCTGCAACTGCCTGCCCGGCCACACCGGTAACCCGCTGAGCCACTGCAGCCGGGTGAGTGACTATTGCTTACTTGAGAAATTGGATTATTAAGAACTCTCTTTTTCTCCGCAGGGTGAGTGCCTGAGCAACAACGAATGTCCTGACCACCGGGCCTGCATCAACTACCAGTGCATTGATCCCTGCATCGGCAAGTGCGCCACTGGCGCCAGCTGCGAGCCCAAGGCCCATCTGGCTGTCTGCCGCTGTCCGGCTGGGCAGTCGGGCGATGCCCTCGTCTCCTGCCGCCAGACGCGCACCTTCCCGGTGGCCAAGTACCACTGAGCAGGAGCAGAGTGGTGAGGAGCCGCTGCAGCCGCACTGCCTGCCAGTCCCCAGTCCCAGTTACCCTTCCCTTTCCGCCTGACTCTCTCCCCCATTTATGTATGTTTCCCTTTTTCTTGTACTAGTCGTTGATTAACCTCGATATTCAGCTCAAAAACATTTTGAAAAAAATATATAATACAATTTTAAATATTAAAACAAGCAATATAAAGTTTTACTTTGCCCAGCAAGGGGAGGTTTATGAAGGAAAAGAATTAAAAGCAAAGTGTAATTTGCAATAAACTAAGAAAATCTAATCGATTCGTCATAGAAATTAAATGTTTTTATTTCAATTGATAAATAAATACACACATATGTATATATGCATAAATATATATAGTTTTCGATCTGGTTGGTATACTGTTTGTGTGCATTTTTTAATCCTCTCAGTTCTAACGCAGCGAAAGGAGTAACTTTGTTCCAAATTTAAGTGTTTTTTGATGTTTCAACTCATTACAGGCTTTAAATTTTGCTTTAGATTGCTCAAAAAAAAGGTTAATAAATAAAAATTAAATAGTTTATGTTCTGGAAGACGCCACTTATTAAGTTTTTGGGGCAAATATCAAGCTGTTTCATAGTTTGCAGTCTTATTTTGTGAAATACTTTTTATATTTCTTGTCAACAACTCAATACAACAAATTTGCAAATTAAATTTTGAGGAGATCATACAATGGAATGATAATAATATTCAGAAATTAATTCAATAATTGATAAATTCTACATAGTTCATAGGTAAAACATCCTATAATAACAAGATGAGCAACGAGATAAAAAAACTGAAAGAAAGTCCCAGTCAGCCGGTAAGTATATTGTTATTAAAAGGTCTTTGAACTGTCCATCGCATATCCCATCCACTGAACCACTGAACCGCAATGGTATAAATAAAAAATGTTAAGTTAAAATAAAGATATTATCCTTTACGAATTTGACAGACCTTTGATCCTATTGAAACTATAAAAAGTAGGGCCCACAAAAGCCTTTTGTTGGTATATATAGTATATATGTTCGTTACAATTGATTCCTCCTCGAAATCGTTTGCTCTTTCTCTCTAATTGTAAATACAATTTTCCGGTTTTGAAATATAAATATATTCTTGTATATAAATATGCGATTTGTTTCGATTTTTGTTTATGTATATATTAATAGGTATATAAATTGCTAAATACATTTAATTGCGCTTTACACTTTTACACTTTTCTTTACGGCTATCTGGCATTATCCCGAATAAAAACAAAACAAAAAAATATATATGTATATTGTTGTCTCTAGTGGGTGAGTGGTGCTGGTGACGTTGTTGTTGTTGTTATTGTTAGTGTCTTGTAATTGATGTTGGCGCAGTTGTTGTTGCTCTTTTTGTTGTTGTAATTGGTGTAGTTATGGATTGGTGTTAGCTATGTCTAGATGTAAATGTTGCTGTGGATGTATGCATGTTTGTGTATGTGCCAAAGAAGCCACATCAGATCCTACAAATTACGAGAACTGCCCCACCAACGATTATTGCCAGACTTGATCCAGGTCCTGGTTCTAGTTCCGGTTTCCATACCCCTCCCATCGCCGCAATCGCCGCCGTTGTCGGTCCAGTTGCAAAGCCATTTCCCATCCCGCAGCCGCTTTCATCTGCAGCACTTCCGGCGATGGTTGTTCGTGGTGTTCAAGTTGACTATGTCCTTCTGCTGCTCATTCGGTGAGGTTCTTAGCTTGTGGTGGAGTACCTGCCGCGTAATCGACAGAAACATGTTGTCCACATTGATATTGTCTTTGGCGGATGTCTCATATAGCTCGATGTCCATTTGCTTCGCGAAACGCTGTGCGTCCTCGAAGATAACCACTTTCCTGTCGGGATCATCGTTCTTGTTGCCCACTATTCAGCGTTAATAAGATTAATCAATTAATGGAGCTCTTAAATCGCTTTCCAATAAGCATTCATACGCTCACCTAATACTTTGTTGACCACATCGCAGTTGTTCTGTATTTCCTCCAGCCAGCGGCGAACGTTCGCAAAGGATTCGCCATTCGTGACGTCGTAGACGACAATGACACCATGGGTGCCCCGATAATAGGTGCTGGTGATCGTCCGGAAGCGCTCCTGTCCAGCCGTGTCCCAAATCTGCAGCTTTACACGCAAGCCATCGATGTCCACGGTCCGGATCTTGAAGTCAACGCCAATGGTGGTTATGTAACTGCCCGAGAATGTGTCGTCCGAGAATCGGATGAGCAGCGATGACTTGCCAACGCCTGCGGAATAGCAGATTGAATGGAATAGATTATTTGGGGGATTAAATTACTCTGTTTTGCAGTTCTGGAGGTCGGGTTACCGCCGCAGCTGGCTGGCTGGCTTGCCATCCGAAGCATATAAACGCATATCCTGGGGATGCGTCACCATTAGTCATGGAGACGTACTGCCCAGCCAGGGAGCAGCTGCAGCTTAACCGGAATCGCCTCGTTTTCAGCTGATTCACTGCATCGGGGTCAGGTGGTAAGTGCACCGATGCCACAGAATCGGGGACACCATATTCACTCGGAGGTGTATATTTATGCTCACACCGGGCTGCTATTTTTAAGCATCTGCTGGGAAATTATGGGGCCAGCGAAGCCTGGGAAGTCAAGTCGGAACTCACCGCTGTCGCCAATTATAAGCAGCTTGAACAGATGATCGAAGCCGCGTGCCATTTTTTTCTCCAAGTTGCGAGCGAGTGTTGTGTTAACAATGCAAAAAAAATGTTGCCACAAAATAAAACTTTTGTGTTTTTACTCCCACACTCGCACACACGCAGACACCTTGCCTCTCGCTCTCGCTATATTGCCTGCTCGCTTGCACTCGTGCAGCCGGCTGTGGCTTTCAGATAAACTGTTGTTCTTTCTGGCTGCTGCTGCTTCTGTGTTGTTTTTGTTGTTGCTGCTGCTGCTGCGTGATAAGCTGGCTATTGTAATTGGTGTTGTTGTTCTTGCCTGGGGCCTGGCTCTGTGTGTTAATTTATGTAATTGTTGTTGCTGCCGCCGTCGCTTTGTTATTTAATTTCCTTTGATTAAAATATATTCTCTTCTTTCTTTTTTTTTGGCTGTGCTGCTTGCTGCTTTCCGTTGCGTTTCTTTTGTTTTACTTTCCTTTGCCGTTTTTTATCAGCAAGTTTTCGGTTCGTGGGCGGCAAGCATGCTCAAAAGCAACAACAATGCTCTCAACGGATGATCACGGATGCGGAGTCCAGCCAGAGGAGAGATTACGGATCACGGATTACGACAGTGGAGCCGGGCGGTTGGGCAGCAGCGATTTTGATTTTGATTTTGCCAAGTCCGCCTCCCTTGCAATTTTCTGTCACGCACACAAACACACACCCACACATAGACGCTGGGCCCAGACGGATTGTTGAATTCTTTTGTTTGGTGCCCCCTGTGTGTGTTTGCTGCAGCACTTTAGCTTCAATTATAGAGCGTGCTGGCTGCGCTGGAAGGAACGGTACGGATTTTGGGGCGTCTGGTGTTTGGGGGTTCGCTCCTTAATTCATATTCTGGATAAACTATTACTAACGCACAAATACACGTAAAACAAAAAAAAACCTTGTGTCCAATGTGACCAATCCACTGGGCTGGGGGCAATACTGTGTAATCGCCACGTTGTCACGATAGCTATCGATATTTGAATCACGGGTTTCTTTTATTGTCAAACTTCAAAGATACAGGGTGCCATAAAATTACTTAGAATTAAAATTAAAAAGGTACACACACACACATACACAGAGCACAAAACCTAGTAACTCATTAAATTTTGAAAGCATTAATGTGTGAGCCAAATTTAAGGCTAACATTGTTTTTTAATTTTTAAAAACTTAAGAAAAATTCCGAATAAAATTTTTTTTTAGAACATGGCTAAGAAAACAGAAAGAAACCCAGCAATGCTTTCCGATTTGAAATTCGTATATTTATTCCCAATATATGATATATTAAATTTGCAATTTGCCTTTTATAGTTACAAAACATGGTTTGATCGATTTTAATTATTATTTTTATTTACAATAGCGGCAAGTACGATTTACGATATTCAAATACGATTTACGATATTGGTACAAGATTTACGATATTCAAATACGATATTGGTGCAAGATTTACGATATTCAAATACGATATTGGAGCAAATTTACGATATTCAAACACGATTTACGATATTCAAATAAGATATTCAAATACAATTTACGATATTCAAACATGATTTACGATATTCAAATACTATTTACGATATTCAAATACAATTTCCGGTAGATGAGCATCACTGATGCACATCGTATTTGAATATCGTAAATAGTATTTGAATATCGTAAATTATATTTGAATATCGTAAATCGTATTCGAATATCTTATTTGAATATCGTAAATCGTGTTTGAATATCGTAAATTTGCTCCAATATCGTATTTGAATATCGTAAATCTTGCACCAATATCGTATTTGAATATCGTAAATTTGCTCCAATATCGTATTTGAATATCGTAAATCTTGCACCAATATCGTATTTGAATATCGTAAATCTTATTCCAATATCGTAAATATTATACCAATATACGAAATAAAGCAAAAATAAAGCGAGGAAAAACATCGCCCTCTCTCTCTCTCTCCCCTCGCCAACAAGCCGTAGTTCAAAATTGGACCGCTTGGTGGCTTTTTCGTTCTGGCGACCCTTTCAAACTATATTTTAAATTATGTTTTAAGACGGCCACATAAATCTTATATATTGTTAATCAGAACTTAAAAAAATGTCTAAGAAAACAATGAAACAGAAAAAAGCTTTCCAATTTGACATTGGTGTATTTTTGGCCAAATTATATCTATTATTTTAACTCCCACCCTCTTAAAGGAAATATATATTTTGAGAAATATAAGTTCAGCCCAGCAAAAAAACATCATATCTCAAATAATAAAACAAAATGTATTTTCCTTTTAAGATTATAATTGGTTAAGACATATTTATATTTCGTACTAATCCTAATCGTTATTCTGAATATACATTTTTAACAGATAAGTAAAGTAAGTTAATTTTTCTGTTTGCTGCCGAAAGGAATGTCATAGCATAACTTAATACAAAGCTATAAGAATTAGCTTTAAGTCTATAAGCCTTCATTTATCTCTCATTTTTCCTCGGTTGTATTTACAAGAACGCCTTGTGTAATATTTTAATTAAAAAAATAAAAAAGAATTATGAAACTCAAGTTCGCAAATTAAGGATAGAATCGGATTCGCACTGCGATCCGTTGGGAACACTTTTTAAATATAAGAAATATTTAAATTTAAGTAATTTTCAGGCAAAAAAAAAAAAAAAACACTTCACTGCAAATTGCGATAATTTAGGAGATCAGCTGAAGTGGAAACTTCGAATAGTTCTATAAAACCACTTCAGCATCAAAAAGGGAATCCCTTTATCTAAGGTTTATGGTGTTCGTCCTTTTTGTTTGCCATATAGGTCGGCAATCGGGTGCGGGTTCTGTTTGCCACACACGACACATCCATGCTGAAACGCTGGGTTGGGTTAGGTCTTGAGGAAGGCATCGTACGGCGTCGTCTTTGCTCAGCGCCAAATACGTTGGAGCGCGTAGCCGTGGCCATTGGGGAAATGGGTTGCAATAAACGACGGCTTCCCGGCGCGGCAATGGGTGATCTCGACGATCCTCGACGTTTCTTTGCCTTTTCCTTTCCATTTTCGTTTTGCTCTGGAATTGTGGCAGGCAGCGTCTGTCTGGAGCACCGGCCGACACGGCTGCCGGATGGAGCAGTTTGACCCGAGGAAGTGGAGGGTCCCGGTGATGGTTTAGCTTTCGGATGGCGGCTCTCGTTTATTATTTTCCAAACTTTCTCGAAATCATCTTCGTCAACGTCATCATCGCTCTCGGAAGAGACGCACATGGAGGCGATCAGCTTGGAGTGTCGGAGGTCAGGTGTGTCGTTGTGTCCCCTTCTGGCGGGGGCTCGATGTCGTCTCACATGTCGCTCAACGAAGCTCTCAAAGACATCATTTTCCGAATCGCTTTCAACAGAGCCCGGGGCGACACTGGGCTTGACCACAATGCAATCGGCACATTGATACGTTGATGCTGTCTCTGCGGTGCATTGGATGTGCACCGGATTTGAGCCGCACATAATGCAGTATAGCATGTCCATTTCGTCATCGATACGGTTGCCTGTATGCGGCCGTACGCGGCACCTGGGCGACGTGCAGTCCTGAGCCCGCTGCAACTGATCTGCAAAGGCGTTTGGCTCCAACTCCCAGGAGGCGTCGCTGCAGAAAACATACATATTTAGTTAGAAAGGGAATAGGGAATAGGATCAATTTTGTGCTTTAACCCACCAGTTTGGTATCGAGATCCCAAAGAGTGCCACTTCGGCAAACTTCTCCTCATCGTTGCACAGCGGACACTTGAAGAAGTAGCCCGCCGAATTGGCGTACATCTGAAGGCACTTTCGATGATACCAGCCGTTTCGGCAGCACGGTGACTGTATTGCCGTTGCCACGGTGAATCGTTTACTTTTAGTTACCAGCGACTCAAAGCAGATCGCACACGGCTCCGCGGGCCCCGGCCGAAAGCGATACTTGGGTATATGTAGGTCGCAATATGAGTTGTATCTGCCATTAAACTGGCTAACTGCCAAGTTATCATAGCCGCACTTGGTGTGGAAGTTGCGCCGGCACTTTTTGTGGCAGCATCCAATGTTGGCACCGAGGCGTTGGCAGTAGCAGCATCTGATCGAGCGGCAGCGATTCTTCTCAATTAATATGTCCTTCACAAGAAAGTTCAATATGCCGTTGCGTTCGTTTCCATTTTGAATGAGATTCGAGCTCAGGTACTGTTTGCGGGTGGGAGGGGATATTATAGAACATACACACATACATATGTACAGCAGTGGAGATCCGTGGGCAGGACTTACCAAGCAGTTGCAATGGACCACCACTTTATCCTTCTTGTGCACTTTGCCGAAGATCAACTCGTCATCTTCCTTGCTGTAGCACAGCACGCACGGTAGCTCCATGTCGGCCCAAAATTACTAATTTGCGAAAAGTTGGATCACTTGGATGCCGGCGCTCGACCGAGCGTATTCCCGCGCTAAAATCGATACAAACACCGGCTTCGCCAACAGCTGGCTGGCACTACTCGATAGAAAATTTCGATATCTCTCGTGCTACAAACTGAGATTCAAACGAAGCACTGAGGTTCAAGTTGGACTTAAAACACAAATAACTCGTTGTTATTTCCATGAGCTCATGATTCCCATGATTATCTAGGAAAAAGATAAATAAAATAAATTTTATACAACAAGGTGGCAACACGCGACACTTATCGATAAACAAACAAAACAAACTTGGCTGCCGCAACAAGTTTAAGATTTAATTTAAAGCTAATTTACGCGCTGATATGTCTCTTTCCCGGCTGAACACGCTGATGAAGTTGGGTTCCAGCACGGCCGGTAGGTAGTGGCGGGTCAACATCCAACTCTGGCCTGCTCTGCCGATAGAAAGAACCGGCCGCCCTCTGGTCCAAGATCTGGTGCAGTTCAAAGTCCGACTATATGTCGATGAACCTTTGCCTTTTGTGAAATCGTCCGGATCAGTAACTCTCTTTTCCGTCAGCAGTCCGTGCAGCCACCGTACAGATGCAGCCCATCCGAAACATGACTGCCCATGCTGCAGAGCCAGGACATTCTGGACAGTTCAAGACGCTGGCCGTCAGCTCACCGAAGCCTTTCGTCTTCCATGTTGAGCTGCACAGGCCCACCAAGTTCAATGCTATCAACAAGCAAATGTGGCAGTATGTATTGTCGCCCGCTCCAGCCTGATAGCATTACCTAACCATTATGTTTTTGCTCCAGAGAGATCAAGGACTGCTTCGAGGGACTGGCCATCAATCCAGATTGTCGGGCAATTGTGGTGTCCGCCGCCGGCAAGCACTTTACCGCCGGCATCGACCTTAACGACATGATGGGTGTGGGCATGCAACTGGCCGAGGTGGATGATGTTGGCCGCAAAGGCATCATATTGGAACGCATGATCCAGCTGTACCAGGACTCAATGAGCAGCTTGGAGCGCTGCCCCAAGCCCGTCATCACGGCCGTGCACAAGGCGTGTATTGGCGCAGGCGTTGACCTGATAACCGCCTCGGACATACGTTACTGCACCCAGGATGCCTTTTTCCAGGTCACCGAGGTAGAGATCGGCATGGCCGCCGATGTGGGCACATTGCAGCGATTGCCCAAGGCGGTGGGCAGCCAATCGTTGGCCCGCGAGCTTTGCTACACCGGCCGTCGCTTTGAGGCAGCGGAGGCGCAGTCCTCGGGCCTGGTCAGCCGCGTCTTCCCCGACAAGGAATCCCTGCTGAGCGGAGCCTTGGCCCTCGCCGAGACCATTGCCAACAAGAGCCCGATTGCCGTGCGTACAACCAAGGAGAACATGGTCTATTCGCTGGAGCACACCAATCAGGAGGGATTGGATCACATTGTATGTCATTCTAAGTCGCCAGAGGATGTTTTACTATTTCTAACGAGCTCTTCTTGATCCCTTGCAGCGCCTGCTTAACAAACTGAACCTGCAGTCGGAGGACTTTGCCCAGGCTGTGGCCGCCCAGCTGACCAAGGACGAAAAGCCCGTATTCGCCAAGCTGTGATCAGGCTTTCAGAATTCAAATCATTCACTTCACTGTATTTGCCATTAATAAACGAGCCAACGTTAAGACAGGATCCGCAGATGCTCACATGACTAGGAATTTTATAATGAACAATGGGAACACCTCACAACAAATTTGAGGCAGCAGGCTCCGTTTGGTCACGCTTGCACAGCTGCTCCAGGGCGCGTGGATCCTTGACGCAGGCCTCGGTGAGAATCTCGACTTGGCCGCGCTCATTTATCAGCAGATCGTCCTCGATGCGTATGCCGATGCCGCGAAACTCTGGCGGCACATCGCCACAATCCTGGCCAATGTAAATGCCCGGCTCGACAGTGAACACCATGCCGGCCACAATGCGCGTGTTCCGCGGCACATGCGGCGTATCGTGCACATCCATGCCCAGGTAGTGAGAGACATGGTGCGGACAGAAGCGGTAGCCTTGGCCGGCCAGCTCTTTGTAGTCGCTCAACGATTTGGACACCAGTCCGATCTCCTGCAGGTACTTGCCCAGCCTGTAGCAAGTGGTTTCGAACAGCTGGTCCAGGGTCTCGCCGCCGGGCTTCATCACCGTGCCTATGATATCGGCCTGCAGCTGGTGGAGCATCTCGTACAGCGTGCGCTGCGGATCGGTGAACTCTCCGCTTGCCGGCCATGTGCGCGTTATGTCGCTGGTGTAGCCGCCGTACTCGCAGCCAGCGTCCATCAGCACCAGATCCTGCGGCTGCAGCAGCTGGCTATTGCTCACGTAGTGAATAACGGTGGCATTGCGCCCGGCGGCCACCACCGGTGGATAGGCCAGGTAGCTGGCGTCGCGCATGCGACACTTGAAATCGATGGCAGCGAACAGATGATGCTCCGACTGTCCCGGCCGCGTTTCAGCCATCACCTCGTTGAAGGAGCGGGCTGCGATGTCGCAGGTGCGCCGCATCAGTCGCATCTCGGCGGGCGACTTGAGCAGCCGCATGGCCTCGATGAAGGTATAGGCAGGCAGGAGCGGACGCTGCTCTGTACTGCTCAGTCGCAGCATTTTCTCCACCAGAGGTGGCAGGTCAGAGCTCTTCTGGTCAAACCAAAGATGCGGTTTAAGGTCAGCGGTCCTCTTGGCCAGCACAGTTTCCAGCTGATCCAACGGATGGGCTTCCGTCACACCGAATAGCGGCACGGCCAGCTCGGGGCCAGTGCGTGGCCCGTCCCAGAGCTCGGCATGCGGATCCTTGGGGCGCATAAAGAGCTCAGAGTGTACGTTTTGGGACTCGTCGATAGCTAGCAATAACACGGCGTCCGGCTCCAGGCAGCCCGTCAGGTAGTAGAAGTCCGAGTTTTGTCGGAACACATAGGGGATCTTCCCGCTCATGTACTTCTTAGAGGCGGCCCCCAAAACGAGCTGTTGGTGGCCAAGATTGGTGTTAGATCTTGACAGGATTCGCCTTCTGGACAGTACTTACCATGTGACAGTTGCTACTGTGTCCATTGAACTCGCCGCCGAAGCTGCGGGCATAGGTGCGTATGTTTTGCATCAGGTGCTCCCGCCTATCCTTCAGCTCGTCCAGCTCCACGCCGGGCACAAGTTCGCCCGGCTGGATCAGATGCGGATGCGAGACGCTGGTGGGCTGGCCCAGGTTGCCCGTTTGCTGGCGCAGAATATTGGCCACGCTGCGCACCTCCGCAGCACTCACTGTGGATTTCCCGGTGGAACTGCTGCCGGAGCTCGTGGCATGCGCTCGGCACAGGTGCGGACACCGATACGCCGAGATCCCAGTGGAGCGGCGAAGACCGCTCGCGGCGGCAAGGCGCACCAAGCGCCTTAGGGCATTCATCGGGGTTCCGGATTCCTTGGCTTGATGCTCGAAATCAGTAAATTCCACACAAGGGAACCTAGGAACTGACAAAAACAATAACAACGACACGGAATAAAAACAAATGCTGATAGGGCTGCCAGAGTGCGCGGGGGATAGCACTTGCACCTTTTAAATGTAATTATGGTCAGTAAATCAACTGAATAAATAGTTAGGAACTTACTTAAATAAAAGGGGACTAAACTATTTTTATATGTGACGTGATTATGAATAGTTATTTGGATAAATTCGATGTAATTCAAAAGTGGACACTATCAAAAGTTTAAAAAGCGATAGGCTTTCGATAGAAAGGTTACCACTAGATTCAAGAAATTTCGATATATGTATCGTCGTCTTGACCCACCTCTACGGCAGATGATAAATGCAAACATTTTGAGTAGATTAACAGTTTCAAAGACGCTTTTACACCCAAAATTCTGTGCAGGAACGGCCCGCCGAAAACATGGCTGACGATGTAAGTAATAACCAGCCCCCGGGGCTCCCTCATAAAACATTTGCGCATACATTAACCCGTTACCGTCGCAGTGCCCGACCGTGGTGGCCCGGTTGCCGGTTAGCAGCGAGCAGATAAAATTCCACGACTGGGATATTAGCTACGAGAAATCGCACATCCTGAAGAGTATCTGCAAGCTGGGCATCGGCCAGAGCTGCTCCAAGGAGGACGCCAACTGCTGTGATCTGTGCCACTATCAGCACTCCCTGGAGTTACCCCACCTGCCGGACATGGTGTTCTACAAGAACAAGTTGGTGCTTCGGCACAAGGACGGCGCCCTGATCGAGTTCAAGCCCATGGACTCACTGACCATGGTTGCCAATGGCAAGCAGCCACTCGAAGTGGCCTGTGCCCAGGAGTGGCGCGAAACCCGGTGGGTTTATGTTCTTTGTCTTTAATGTGATGCATAAATAATGGATTTCTTTTTATTGTTTGGCAACAGTCCCGAGCAGACCATGGAGGAGAAATTCAAGCCCTTTGACTGGACATTTACATCCACCTATCAGGGAACCATGAATGAAAAAGTGCGAAGCGAGTCCACAGACCAGACGCTCAACAAGTTCAAGCTGATGCAGCGCGAGAACATCATATTCTACCATGATCTAACCCTATTCGAAGACGAGCTGCATGACCACGGCATATCCGTGATGAGTGTGCGCATCGTAAGTAGAATCCTCGAATCCATAGAAGGTAGAATCCATGCTTAGAGATTAATCTATTTCGTTTGTTGGCAGCGCGTGATGCCTTCTGGTTTCTTTATACTTCTACGCCATTTCCTACGCGTGGACGGCGTGCTTATCCGCATGCACGACACCCGCTTTCACCACGAAATTGAGAATGACTTCATCTTGAGGGAGTACATTCACCGGGAGGCGCCCTGGGCCGATCTCCTGACCTATACTGCCTTCTGGACCAATCCAGACGAGATGCAGAACTACCTGCCCGTGAAATCCAAGGAAATGCACAAGCTATACTTTAAGTAATCCCGTATACATATGTATTATCAGGACCCAAATGCCAAGCTCCGGTTCTCAGGCCCAAGGCTATTTTCCAAATTGTATTCGCCAGACGAAGACTAAGAACGCCAGCGATCTAACTTCATATTCGTCTTCGAGCGGATTCCCACTGCATAGTTTTTGTTTGTTTTTACCAAGAACTCTTGCTAAGTGCGGTTGTTTATTGCCACCATTGTGCGCATGCGCAGACATTAAAAGCGATTCTCCTACAAGGCACACTACGAATAACAGCTATTAATACGAATATATAATATAAGGTGTCGGACCAGCTGCCAGGCTTAGGCGGTTCCCAGTAGGGCAGTCAGGGCGCGCTTGTAATCGCCAGAAGTCTCGGCCTGCAAAGAGAAGCGAAAGCATGCGTTCAGTAACGTTGAGAGACGGTCTAATTGGATGCCCTATTTACACTACACTACAGCTACTTAAATTTTGGATGCATAAACTTGGATGTTAGTGAGTGAGCCGACCAGAAGGAGTTCCAGGAATTTGGAAAATATGGCTGGAAACGGGATACCAATTGTAGTGTAAACAGGCCAAACAGGAATTTGGGATTAAGCCGTTAACCGTTTCACCAATAATACCGTGACCAATACTTACGTCCTAGGACAACACAAAACACCGGAACAAATACCGAATAAACAAACGGGGTAAAGAGGAATGGAAAGCGATACGTTAGCCAGGTGCAAGGTATTCGCGATTCTCGCGAAAATTCACTTACCACCACGGCGCTGTGCAGCGTGCGGTTATATATGCGCTCAAACTCCTGCTTGATGGTCTCCAGGTCGATCTCCGAGCGACTGACGATGATCCGTATGAGAGTGGCGTCATCGGTGCCAGCTCCATTCATGGCCTTGTACAGACGGTTGGCGAAAAAGGCCGCCGGCGACTGGACGCACTCAACTGAAGGTGGCCAAAGGCAGGAGGCTTTGTAGATACATTAGAGATAGCAACGTGACAGATAGAGCTCACCTATGGCCATCATGGCCTCATGCAGCTCGTCGGACATCTCATGCTTGATGGCCTGCTCAATGGTCTGGCCGGACAGCTCCTTGTACTCCTCGAAGACGAGCCGCAGCTGAGGGAAGCTGGCATGCGACATGATCCGATTGAAGACCTCCTCATCTGTGCCGAGCTTGGCTTCGCCAGCAGCATAGAGCTGAGCGGCTTGCTCCTTGGCCTCGCTGGCATCCGTGGGCGTATCTAAGCCATCGCGTACACCGGTCACAATCAGCGTGAGGAGGCGGCGGAAGAAGCCGGATGTCTCGCTGCACATCTGCTCGGCAAGCGGTCGCTGGTATCGCTCCTCGTAGGCAGCCACAATCTGGGCCATCTCCTCGTTACTCTTGGTGCACAGGATCTCGACAAGCGTGGCCTCCTCGGTGCCCATGCCGGCCATGGCTGAGTGCAGCTGCTTGCACAGATACTCCACTGGTGGCATCATCAAGCCGACGATCACATCCTCGAACTTGCCGCCCAGCTCGCTCTTAAGATCCTCCACCATGTCCCGCTCAAACTCGGCATCGTAAACGGCGCGTATCATCTGTCGCTGCTGATTGCTCCTGCCGGCCAGCACATCGATGATCTCCTGCTCGTCAGTTCCGAATCCCTTCATCGCTGCCCGCAGTGTCTGGGCGTCGGCGGCGGCATCAAAGGGGGTGGCGTTCGTCACCGTGGGCACGGGCTGGCGGATGACAACGATGACGCATCGCGGTGGCAAATCAATAAGTGCACTGCTCTGTCTTCTCTCTGGCGCAACAACTCACCTTGTAGTCCATAGCTAGGCTGGAGAACAGGTACGGTTGCAGTTCTATTTGATGGTAGCTTCTTTTTGGGGTCACAATTTGCAAATTCGCAAAAATCAGCGTTTCTTCTCTGACTTTTCCCTAGATTTCTCGTTCACAACACGCGACTTGTCGTCTCCGCTCGCTCTCGGGGAATGCTACGAATACCGATGAAGATGACGGTGACGGTGCAGTGGGTTCGGATTTGGTCTCTCTGCTCTGGTCGCCCTCTCCTTGCCGCCTCACGTTCTCCGGAGGCACCGGTTCTAGAAGCTTTTGCGAGCGCGACTTTCACCCCAAGCTTTCGATTCAGCTTCTAATGCACTTGATGGCATTCCACAGCCGCTGAATCACACCAAGTACTGGCTTGGAATTAATTAATTAAAGCCAAGCCACTTACGGAGATCGTATGATATATGTGGCTGGTCGTCATAAGAAGTACAAATAGCTTTTGTGAATAATTCAAAATATAATATAATAAATTGGGTATAGCAAGACGGGACAATAAAATATAGATATATATTTTATTATTTCGTTTAACTGAATTATTTCCCATAATTATAATGCTTTGAAATTGTCAGCAAAAGCAGACAACTGGAAGATTATGTCTATAAAGTTTGTTTTTTTAATTTAAACACACCTCACAAAACACTAAAAACTAGGCTAAAATAATGAATTTTGATTTAAATTAAAAATATTTCTAAAATAATTCGTAGTTTACTGGTTTATCTGCAATTTGTTTGTTAGTTAATGTGTTTGCATCAAGATACATATCTCTAGAGTGCAGTTTTCATCGCTATAGTTACCATTCCATATATGTATGTAAATATATCCCAGATGTGTGTGTATATAGATATTATCTTTATTTAATCTCGTTAAATAGGCTTCGCTCTAATACATTTACATTTTTGGGCTCTTTCTCTCTCATTAAGTGGCTGTCTGCCTCTTCGCTCCCTCATCTATTTCTTCTTGTTCGCTCCTAGCCCCCACTTCTTATCTCCCTGTCTTTCTTCATCTCAGGTTCAAGCTTAATTAATTGTTGTATATGTATATATAATATGTAGTTAATTTATTTATGTGCTCCGCTGTGTGCCGCTAATTGCAAACGCTCTTTCTTCATTCTTTCTAGTTGCAGAAATGAAATAAAAAGTGAAGAAACCATTTGGCAGGCAGATCGAAATAATTGTTATAATGAACGGAACAAATATCTAATAAATATTAAGCTAAATAAAAATACCAATCAAGCATCAATTATAATCACTGCTCTTTATAAATCTGCCTCGTTATAAATATCTAAATTCCGTTTCATTGGATGAACATTCTAATACAATTACTTCAGTTACTTGACGGACTTCGGGGGATTGAGGATTGCGGATGGCGGATGGCGGAGGAGGAAGGGATCAAGCGAGCATGCTGAGCATTTTGGACTGCGGATGAGCGTGGGTTTGTCTGGTCTATACACAGCACAAAATACAAATTAAATTTCATTCAAGGACTCATTATCATCTCCCTCTGGGATTCATCTCGCGACTACAACTACAACTACTAATGCCATCGCCTTAGACTTCGTCGCTCTGGTTTAGCTTGATCTCGTTGAGATGCGAATTAAACCGCGACCATTCGTCGCGCGACGGCTGTGCCAGATTCTCGGCCACGTCGTACACATACAGCTTGCCGGCCTCGTCGCCGATGCACACATGCAGCCCAGAGGGCGTCCAGGAGACGCGATTTAGCGCCGGTGCTCCCGCCACAACGGTAGAGGCCGTTGGCACCTCGGTGTCCTGGTTAAGGTTCCACAAATCCAAACGGCCGCTGCCATCGACGGCGGCGAAGAGTGCCGGATGCACTGGCGACCAGGCCACGTCCATCACATAGTCCGAGTTATCTTCGAACGAGTACAGCGGCTTTGTGTCCTAAAAAAAAAAACGGAGACAATCAATGTATGGGTCTGTGGATAGATCTACGTTAAGCTTTGAGAGTACCTTCAGGGACCAAAGCTTGATGGTCCAGTCGATCGACGAGGTCAGGAAGAGGTGGCCAAAGTCCGGCGAGAGTTGGTTGTAGTGCGTGGAAATGCCAGTTATGGGGCCCAAATGCCTTTCGTACACCTCGTTGACACCGGAGCGAAGGCCATGGCGCGAGGCAGAGTATACATATCCATCCTCGCTGCCCATCACCAACGAGTTAATCTCGTTGGCCGGGAAGGCCATGGATGTGATGGCAATGGCCTTTGACTGGCGCTGCTGCAGCTCAAGCGTGTCCTGCGGCTGCGACAACATGTCCAGGGACCAGGAGCACAGCTTGCCGTCCGAGGATATGGAGATGACATTGTGCGCATTCTGGGTGCCCACCATTTGGAGGCAGTATACGGGATGCGTGTGGGCCGCGGCACTTAGCGGCGTGCGTTGAATGGGTGTGCGCTTCTGGACACGATTGTCCCACAGCACAATTTGGCCCGAATAGGTGCCGCCGAGAATCAGATTGGGATTGAATTTGGCAAAGCAGGTGGACATCACCGCGCTCTGACAGTGAAAGATATCCTCGGGCGTGGTCTTCTTGAACTTTGTATTCCACACCATGACAACGCCATCGGGCTCATTGGGGCTCTCCTCATTGTTGTGATACGAAGCCACCACAAGCTCCGGGAAGTGTGTGGACCAATCCATGCTGGTGATACAGCGATTCTTCGACCAGCGTTCCTCATAGAAGACCCGATTGAGCGAGAGTCGTGCATGCGATCGCTCGTCGCTGGATTCCTCATTATCGCCGCCGCCGATATAGTCCGTGTAGATGTCCACATTCTCCGAGAGGGCACGCTCAATGACGCGTCCAGCGCGCACAACAAAACGCTGGAAGTCCTCCGATAGGATGATCATCTGCTTCTGCTCCTCGGACAGCTCATTGACTGAAACAAAGAAGGCAGTTAATTGGGGAATTTAAATTTTAAAGCAGTAAATAAATATGTATGTCTACTTACCCTCCTTTTTGGCCTCAGTCTCTTTCTTGATCTCGAGCGGCGTAATGGCCGGAGCCACGTCCTTGACGGTGGGCAGGCCATGAGTGAGATAGCCCGGTGGCAGCTTGGAGGTGAATCCATTGTCCAGATGCGGCAGCGAGCTCTCTTCGTCATCTCCTTGGGCATCAAATGCAAGCACTGTTTAAGGTATAAAACTAACACAGCTAGAGGAACATGACAATCGACAGAACAGGAACAATTCTACTTTTTATTTTCGGCTCTTCATTGATTTTAATTTCTTCGTTTTTCGGATTTAGCGTTCTTCTTCGTCTGCGTTTTTTTTTTTGACTTGAAACTGCAAATTTCTGTGACCTTTGGCTTTGCTGTTTTTTAAATCTCTTTTTTTCGGGGGGTTCGCTGGGAGGGAGGTGGGGTTTGGGTTAGGTTATGCTAGGGGCAGGTGGAAAGTGAAGCTTCTGTTGTGAGTGGGAGGTTAGTGGGGAGGGGAGCGGGAGAGAAAGAGAGAGATGAAGATCTTTCTCTTTTCGCTTTCAAAGCAAGAGATAGATAGAGAGAGAGCATTTCTCCTTTGCTTTCCTCGTCTTCTTTGGCCTCCCGTTTGGGTGGTTGGGCGTGCGTGGGAGTGGGCGGTGGGTTGATCACAAATGCGTGTGTGCGCGCGTGCGTAAGATAGAGTGTGAGAGAGAAAGATAGAGATGTGGCGGCAAGGTGCATGGCTGTTAAAAACTGTTAAACGCACGCACACAGTTGCATATATCTGACTGCAGGTTGTTATCGATATATACATATCTCTGGGCATGGACAGGTGAGTACATATGTGTTTGTGTGCTTTGGTTTTTTTTTTTTTTTTTTTTTTTTTTTTTTTTTTTTTTTTAATTCACCTAGTTAATACACAAAGCCAATTACAGAAATAAAAAAATGTACAATTTCCTTGCATCGGGTTAAGCTCGGTTTCTGTTTAAAAATTAACTCTATCAACGTTATTTGCTATTGTACACCACATCGTTTGTTTCATTATCAGTTTTGATTGCTTTCTCCACCCATTTTATAATTGCTTGCACTTAAAATTATTTAGTTTTATGCTAGAAATATATTACACATATATTTAAAATTGTAAATTTAACGGCCGATTGATCGAGTCTGTTACAGTGCTGTAATTGTAATTATAGAGAGGACCGAGGATCAAGAGAGCTGCGGAGGAGAGAGAGTGAGAGTGGGAGAGGGGGAGCCGAAGCCAAACATCATCGCTCGCTGTCGAGTGTCTGTCTGTGTGTGTGTGTGCGCGGGTGTGATGGGGTGATGTGTGGGTGGCAACAAGGACAACAAGGCCCTCCCCATCTGAAGCATGAAATGAAGCAAGCCGAGCGCATTCCTGTCTCTGTCCCTGTCGCTGCTGATGCTGCTGCTGTGGTTGTTGGTTGTTGGAAGGAGTTAGTGGTTAGGACAAAGTTATTATGTAATCCAAAATTTAGGATAAGTGATTCGGGGTTAGAGACATCGCACACACACAGGTGGTCGGGGGCGGGACGGAGGGAAAGGGTGGCAGGAGCAGGAACAGGAGCAGGAGCAGGACCTGGAGCAATAGTTGTCATGCAAGGAAAGCGGTACACAAGCGTAGATGGAGGAGAGATAGAGAATGAGACGGGTCCGTTAGAGTGGTGTTCTGATAGCGCAAATGTGTGTCTTTCTTCAATTCAATTCAATTCATTTTCCAATACTGACATCTCAAAGGATCGATTTTTAATCGCATTTTCTGTGCTGTTCTTTCGATATCGCTTCGCTTTGCCAAGTGAGAATTGGGAACGTTCCTATTTTGCTTCATGTCGATTCCTTCATCACTGTTCAATATTTTGTTGGGGTGGCGTCTGGCCTGTACCTACCTGTGAATTCATCCTCCCACTCTAAACCCGGATTAAGATTGTATTCATCTTGAAGAAATATAAAGAAATAAATATATTGTACATACATTGCTTGTTTTGTGACTTTAAATCAAAATCAAAACGGAAAGAGTATGGCCTTAGCAATACTGCCAATAAAAGTTGATAAATCGATCAATAGATCGATACTCAAATATTTGTTTAACTAAATGCATAAAACGATAAGGTAAAAAAAGTGTGAAATGCTTTTAGTGTGCTTTCTTTAACTCTGGTTTTGTGGCTTGTTTTTTGTTTTTTTTTTTTGCGAAATGATCACACATGGTCACATACGAATATATGTTGTATATATAGGATTAATGTTTGTATGTATGTTTTAGCACTATTAGCACTCAAGCCTGACTTAATCAATGAGAACACAAAAAGTGGCGAGGGGAGGAGATAAAGAGTTTTTATCATACAGCTTAGGATGTTCAACGATATCGGTTAATTAATCATACGTACGTAGTATTCATAGATATACATATATAGACTCTCGATTCTGTGCTTTCACATGCAGTTTCGCTGTGTGTTTGTGTGTGTGTGGTGTGGTATGTATGATCGATTCTTATAGGTTATCATATACTTAAAATATATATATAACTGTTCTAAAAAATAATTGACTAGAAATATTCATTCTAAAATTCGATAATGCTAAAAATCTATAAAAATTAAGATAAGATACGGCTTCTTCTAAAATTATAAATCTCGATTACATATAGCCTTCATATGGAAGCACAAAAATGGTAAATGGTAAAAATATGTTAATAAAAAAATGGTTTTAAAATAAAACTGGTTAAAACTTAAAACGAATACGAAAGCTACGATACTTAAACGAATTAAGAACTTATAAATTGGGTGGAGATTAACAATTTTTTGTTGATATTTTTCATTTCGATATAATCGCTTCATACAGAAAAGTATGTATGACGATTTGATGCAAACTGAATCTCTGTTGCGATGTGGTTCAAGAGCTAATTGAAACAAATCAGTAGTTTTTCAAATCATATAAAATGTACACATAATATATATGTATATATAATCCGAATTGGTAAACAAATTAAACGATCGAATCGGAAACGAAGATCGAAGAAGCAACTACGAAAAGCTAAGACATAAACATAGATGTATCTACACATAGGATCAGGCATATACTATATAAGTCATACACAAGTCAGAAAGTCGGGAAAAAGAGAAGACTACGTTGATCAAGGGAAGAGTGTTTGCGGGGAAGAAGGGATATAGAGCAAAACTACACAGGTACAGAGGTACAAATACGTAATACAGATAAATATGTATATATAAAAATAGAGCTGGGATAAAAATACAGATTTACGGGTTATGGATATTACGGGTACGGTTATACAATACGCTTTACGGGTGCCATACACAACAGACCGCTACGGAGGCTGAAAAGTTCTAGGTCGGAGGTTACGCATACAACGAGGACTACTCACCATAATAATCCGTAGCATGAGCTGCAGTTTTTTTTGCGTGCGTGCCAAAAACAGATAAGGGGGGAGAGAGAGAAAGTAAATAGACAAATTATTAAATGCTTTCAAACGGTGTAAACGCTAATGAACGATGGATGGATGAATGGATGCTGGACTGGGAACGATATGCGTTGGAGGATGATGAGTAGAGAGACTGCAGCGCAAAAAGGTTTTGAATAAAAAACAAAACTAGCGATGGCTCTAAAGGGAGTGCTACCAATAGCCGTATTTTGCACAAATCGGGGTAATAACATACATATTAAAATTATAATATTTATATATAAAAAAATCGATTTAGGTTGAGATTTTAAAATAAAAATGACACATAGGTTTGATATCAGGTTAAGAAATATGAGTAAACTTTTATGTATTAAGTTTCCTTTAAATAAATTCCTGCCAGACAATAATATATCATTTATACCGACTTTAAGGACATTTTTCTTGTAATAACAAAACTTTTTGTCATAGCCAGATGGGAATTTTATAGTCTCTAATTGGTTAAGAGCACTAAAAACTATAGAAAATATACATAAATATAAATAAAACATTTCAAATTAATTTCTGCTACTAAATCTATAGAAATTTATGGCACCAGAAGGCATTTTCTAGTTCTATTCTAAGCAAGGAATTTGATTTTATTAAAAATCAAGGCTCAATTGGTAGCACTTGTGGAAAAAACAAATAAGCCAAAGGGAGCAACTCAAGGAAAAGCTGTTAAAAGATGATCGATTCAACGGGTGTAATTAAGTTTACAAAAAAAATCACATAACAACATCGAGTTGAAGCACAAAAGCAATGGGACGTCATAATTTGGGCACCAATTCTACCACGCTTATACGGATACGGTTCGTATAAACGTTGCACATGGCTCTCTCTAGGCGTGTCACATATAGTTTTCGGTCTGGGTTCATCTTTTTTTACCATTAAAAATTTTGTGCTGATCTGATTAGATGTGGAGTTTGCTTAAAATTAAGATTAGTACCTTTACGTGGACGCCACCAGTCCTCCATATATCCTGACAGAGGCGAGGAGTGGCAAGAAAGAACTGTATTTGTTATTTTATTTCGCTATGGATTATGCTTTTCTCTATGTTTTTGTTTTGTTTTTCTCTGCTGGATAAAGGCACAGGCGAAGGATAAGGATTTGATGGGGGGCGGGGCAGGGAAAAGCGCGTAACCGGAACCGGAATCAGGTTGTGGGGCAGCATGCAGCATTTTTAACTAGCGCCAGACAGAACGGGACAACTCGGAGGAGATATATATGTATATATAGAGGTGGATAGAGATAGAGAGAAAGAGAGAGGGGTAGATCTTCCGCCAGATGGACGGGGACGCAGGGAAGCCAAACACAGTCAACAACGAGACCAAGAACAAGAACAGCAAGAACAGTAGCGAAAGATGGAGTCAAACTATGGACAGTGGTAGAAGTATAGACCCAAGGCACCCCTCCCAGTTGGCAAATACGCACCATCACGTTCGTGTCCGCCGGTACTGGTTGTCTGTGTCTGTTTCGTGTAGACCAGCGTCTCCTTTGGTGGAATGTTCGTTGCCTGTACATTGTAGACGCTCAGGTTGAGGGGCTGTTTCTTTCCGCCGCTAAACAAGGGAAATGGGTATCAGTATCGAATTCAATTTCAGTTTTAACATAAAATAAAAGCCTGGAGTACTGGAGTCCTAAGTAATTCCATGAAACTAGTTTTTTTTTGTATTTGCAACTTTAAGAGCAATATAGTTTGGCTTTAAGAAGCTCAAATTACTTTCAGACTCTCAATATTCATGTATTACTCACCTTTGCCCATTGACGGTGGCCTGCAGGCTGGCGTCGGGCGTCTGTGTGTTGGAATTGTCCGACGTCATTGAGTTGACGGAGGACAGGGAGGAGAGCACTTCGGATACGGGAGCCACGCCCAGCGACGACAGCATCTCGTCGAGATCCCTGAAACATAAACAGATCGCAGGTAAGTTTCAATGCCAAGACAATTTATAAAAGTTGACCGACTTGCGCTGATCCTTATCGATGCCAGCACCGCCGCCAATGCGGCCAGCCGCTTCCTCCATGTCCTTGATCTCCTTTTCGCGCCGCCTTCGATCCTTTTCCTCGCGCAAAGCGGCCAATTTGGCCTTCTTGCGTTCCAGCTCAGCCTTGCGATCCATTTCGGTGGCTGCTTGGGATTTGGATGTGTGTGCGGGGTTTGCTGGTGCGGAACTGGAGCTGGTCTAGCTAGAGCTGAACTGGAACTGCAGGTGGATATGGGTGAAGACTCGCTGCAAGGGAAGGGTGCGTGAATAATGTTGGCTCTGATGATGTCACCAACTGGTGGCCTGGCCAAGTGCGAAGAAAGCGTGTGTGCGTAGGTTTGTTCCACAGCGAACCAACTGGGATTTGCAACTGCAACTGCACACTCGACGAATAAGTCTTAATCTGCAATCTTGGGACTCTAATCGGAACATCTGTACGCGCACCCTGCTTTCTTCGCGAAAAAAAATCAATAAATTGAATGCGTCTGCTGACGCCCAGTGGTTACTTTTCTTGCTTGTTTTTAACGTTTTGCGGAGTCGCCCTGTCTTTGGCATAATGGTTTTCCATTAAAACCAATCACTACCCACCTCTGGCCGTTCTTTTCACGTTGCTCTTCTGCTGAATAAGTACTTAATTCAACATTTTTCAACTTTGTAAAAATGCGACTTTAATGTTTTGACAATGCCGAGAGTTAGAGATGGAACAATGTCCAGCTAATTCGTTACCAGTCACAACTATTGTCACGGCGGCCACAGACGGGTGGGTACCGCAACTGGGGTTAAAGGCAAGAAATCGGAGAACTTGGCACAAGTCAAGGCTCAAAACTATGTGGCTCGCTAGGAGGAGGGACGGGACACTTTCCAAATTGGAATTTTTCTTTGTATCCTGGAGATAGCAGATAACAGCTGGCGTGACTGCGATAGTCCAAAAACACGAAAAGTATCTTTAAGGCAAAGGTCTGGCTGCATTCTCTAGCTTTACAGTCACGCTCTTAGCTATCGATAGCAGTTAACTTCCATGTTAACGCGGTTTTTTTAAAAATATTTAAAAATTTTAAAACTAATGACTTGCATGAAGAAATAACATTTTTGGCTAAAATTTAAATTAAATAATAGAATATTTTTCTCTTAGAAGTCGTTTAGTGAGGAACTTACTGGCTGTTGACAGTTAACAAATATAAATCATTAAAATTGAATGAAATTTTACTCTTAAAGATATTACCTTATTTAAGTATTTTATTTTGTTTATTTTTTATTTACCCAATAATTATTAAATAATATATTTATTATTAAAGCCATTTGAATTAACAATTTATTTCACAAAGTGTTATTTTTAGTTATTTTTTACCAAACAGAAGATTTGTTTCCTTTTTTTTTATTTTTAATATTGCTTTGTTACTAAAAGCAATTATTATATGCATTTCAAATTGTTCAGATTTGCAGTTAATTTAATTTTTAAAATATATTTATTTATTGATAATTAAACCCTTTCTAATTTTGCTATGCAATCCATGTTCCCTGGCAAGTGAAATCTATAGAACTCGTTGTCGTGGAAATAGAAAGCTCGATGAGAATGGATAATTAAATGATTTGTTTTTCTATAATTTATGCCGCCAATGTCACTACCTGTTGATGCACTTAACTTTGGGTGTGTGTGTACGTGGGCATATCAATTCTTTGATTTTTTTCACGTTCGCAATTAATTGCTTTTCTGATCCGACCTCAAAACCATCGAAGAAAGAATCTCGTCGAGGTTTAATTTTGGTTTTTTTTACGGACGCATCTGCAGTTAAAAAGCCAGCGTTTGATGACCTATAAACTGGAATGGAATCGAAATCCAATGCAGATGTGGAGGCGCTCTTTCGGATTGGATCTCCATATGTCGTAACCGCAGTGATAAACCGGACTGGTTCCGATCCCATTCGATTCCATGTTGCAGTAAAAACCTTGAATTGCCAAATCTTTAACTGCCTTTGGCTCCAGGCTGATAAATCGGCAACCAACCAACCAGCCAGCCAACCGACATCTTGCCAAACCGATGAGCGGCGTTTTTCTTATTATTTTGTATTTTGTATTTTATTTTTAATTTGTTTTCTTTCGCTAATTGCAAAGCAAATCCAAACCAGTCGCACACTCGCCCGCCGCTCGTTGGGGATTTAATCGTGTTTAGTTTACAAATTAATTTGCCAATTGAATTTTAGATTTCTAAGCTTCCAAGAACCCCCACGAGACGAGAGTAAAAGTGTCTCTTGGTTTTTTGTTTTTATTTTTTCTTATTTTTAATTAGCCACTACCTAAACTAGTTTCCAGACCTGGTCTGGTTTTGCCGCATCTCGCGGCCCGGATCGCATCTACCAAGGACAGCGGCTTTTGGGCCATTGCGTGGTGTATTTAGCATATTTATGCATATATTATGTACATATATTACCGGCATTACTCCGCTCATTCGCTTCCCCCAATCGGGATGTGACACAGTTTTTCCTCAGCCAAAAGCCAGGTCCATGAATGGCGAGACTGGAATCGTTTCTGGGTTTGGGTAGGAAGATTCTAAATAAAGCATTACATACTTTAAGCTTCCACATATTTTATATATTTCTCAGCCTGAAAGTTACAGTGTAATTAACCTCTCCCATCCATTGTCCTCTTCAAGGCTTCACCTTTCTCATCCTTGCTCTGGCTTCGCCTGCCTGCCTGCCAGCTTGCAGCTGTTGATGTGTCCATTTTTGGCTTAATTTCTTACTGTCTTTTTTGTGTGCTGGCTTTTATCGGTGTAAAAGAGTCATTTGCATGCGTCCCATCAACTCCAGCGATCACCGAAAATCAACTCTCAACCCAACTCACAATCAGCCCCCGGGGAGCGTTGCCGCATATGAATTTGTTATGTTCATTTTGTTGCTTCGGTGTCGCTTTTTTTTTTCGGCCACATCGACACACTGATCGCCGGGAATACCCTATCTATACAGGATCCAGCTTATCACAGGATAAGTTAAACCCACACAGGCTTAAGCTGAAAGTTTTAAAACAAAAGAAAAGCAGCTTGGTTTTAGTTTTGGTTAGAAATAATTTCTTTAAATATGCCTTTCTGGAATAGAGCTTAAAAAGGATTTATTCTTATAATTTATGGGATTTTTGTGACTTTTTTGGATACAAATATTTAGCCAACTTCGAATAGAAATCGTACATACAAGTTTCAATAACAAAAGTTTATCAAAACTGTTGGACTTTGCTGACTTGCCAGCTTGGGTTTGTGGTTAACCCATATTTTTTTTTTGAAAACTTAAAAAAAAATCTTGTTAATTAAAAGAAAGAGTATCCCCCTGCTCTGTTACTCTCCTGCTTTAATTATTTACTTTTTTTGTAGTGCCATTACATCTTCGGCACGCCTTTCTTAGCCGCCTGCGCCCAGGCTTAGTATGTGAAACTTCCGTCCCAGTCCCAGTCCCAGCTCCAGCTCCAGCTGTGATCGGGGGAGAGGGAAAAGGCAATGACGGTAGTGGTGGTGGTGCCCCTCCCATTGCCATCGCTCTGCCGCTGTTGGCCGCGACGTCGACGTCGATTGGAGCCGGCAAAAAGTCTTGAAAAGTGCGCCTCTTTGGCGTTCCGTTGTTAGTTTAGTTTAACCATCGCAGCGCTTGGGTCGCGATCAGAGTTGCTCCACAGGCCCAGTTCCAAGTTCCCAGCTTCAGGATCGTCTCCTGTGTGTTTGTTATTTTTTTTTCTTTTGGAATCAAGCCCAAAATGAAGTTATTTTTATGTGCCATTGCCGTGACGCTGTGTGTGGCGACAAGTGAGTGTAAATCTTGGAATATATCTTCGATCTGTGCCTAGTCTGCTGCAGCTGCTTAGAAATCGCAACTTGTTGCTAATTGCTTTGACACTGACACCAAAAAAAAAAAAAAAAATATAGAGAAGAAAAAATGGAAAGAAACCAAGATTGCTGCGGTACTCTGTGCTTCTTTTTTTTGTTTTTGCATAGAAAAACTTTTTTGCTAATGACATTTAGACTTGTTTAAAGACTTGCGAGCCAACCTAAGATCAAGTCGCTGTTGCAGATCGAAAAACGAGATGCAAAACCGGCTGGGATGGATGACTCTTTGTGTGTCCACTCCTCGCTCGCATCTGGGAAAACTGGAAAGCTGGCCAAGCCCAAGACCTGCCGCTGGTTATGCAACTTGTTGGCCTAGAGCTGAGCCAAGTTAGAGTCGTGTCTGGGAACAGTTACTCTCCCATAACCAGAAGATTGGATTAATATGAAAGCTAATTGCTTTTTAAAAACAAAATACCATTTTTAGTACCAGACAGCTTTTTTAAAGGTTCATTTGAAAAGGTTTTTTTTAGATTAAATATTGAAATTCTGAAAGCTTTCAGGTACCACAAAGTTAAACGTGTTTAATGTCCTGCTTAATTTTTCCTATTAAATATAGAATTATTAAGAAAATATAAACAATATCTTTGAATATATATATTCTTTCATTTATGAACATAGAATCTTCCGATTTTTCTCATCTTTAGCTTCTTTATTGAAAATAATCTCCTAGCCAGTGTCCTTATTTTAATATTTTGTCTGCCTAATATACCATTTTCCAACACTATCATATCCTTTTACCCCGCTTTGGCTCTCATCTCTAGTCTAAGCAGGAAATCGCGAATGCGGAATTGCCATCGATAAATTGAGTGTTCGATCTCGTTACACTTCTGTGTGTGATTGAAAGTGAAAGTGGGAAAACAAGTTGATTGACCGCCTCCTTTTTCCCTCTCTCTCTCTCACTCCTTCTAGCCGTGTCCGCTGCCAACAGCAACAACTTCGAGTGCCCGAAACCCAACGGCCAGTTCGCTGACGAGGTGCAATGCGACAAGTTCTGGGTATGCGACGAGGGCGTGGCCAAGGCGAAGCTCTGCCCTGATGGTCTGGTCTTCGATCCCCTCAACCGCAAGATCAACAAGTGTGACCAGCCCTTCAATGTCGACTGCGAGGATCGCACAGAATTCCGTAAGTTTTCACATCCTTATTGGGGGGAAACCTGTTTTTATGGAAATATGTCAAGGTAAAGTTTATTTCAGAAATTAAAAGGGGGAACTTGTATAAGAAAAACATGAATATTTAATTTTTATTCAACTGAAATTTAAGCGAAACTTTATTATTCCTTCAACATATAAGCAATTTCCTCTTTCTTTAAAGAGGTATAAATCTGAACTTAAAGTAATAAGGAAATTTAAATTAATTTCCGCATATTCTTTGCAAAAATTAGCATAAAAGCTAGTCTTCAGATTTGGCATAACTTTAGGAATCTTTATCTTTAATCTTTATTTTTTGAACAAACATATGTTATAAAAATATTTGTATTTATTTTCATTTACAGAGGAACCCAAATCCAGCAAGTACTGCCCCCGCAAGAACGGTTTCTTCGCTCATCCCGATCCCGCCGTTTGCAATATCTTCTACAACTGCATTGAGGGTGATGCCCTGGAGACCAAGTGCACCGTTGGCCTGCATTTCGATGAGTACTCGGGCACCTGTGTGTGGCCCGACACCGCCAAGCGTGAGGGTTGCAATCCGGAGCAGAGTAAGTGTCCAGAACTGAAAGGGTGCCAGAGATCAGAATTGACAGTAATTTGCCCTTGTTTCCCAACAGGAACCTCAGAAACCGGCTTCGTGTGCCCCAAGGATCAGCCCAAGACCGATGATCGCGGCCAGGTGGTGACCCATCCCAAGTATCCGCATCCCACCGACTGCCAGAAGTTCTATGTGTGCCTGAATGGCGAGGATCCGCGGGATCTGGGCTGCCAGCTGGGCGAGGTTTACAACGATGCCACCGAAATGTGCGATGCCCCGGAGAATGTGCCCGGCTGCGAGGATTGGTACAAGGATGTGGATGACAAGAAGGATTAAGCCAACACTTCTCATCACATCCACACTCACACACACACACTCATGCATACACACACCAGCACGCACACACACACACACACACAGTGAAAACACCACGGATTCGCGTCTTAGTCACTTAAAGTTAGTAGTTCTAGCCCATTTCCTATAGAACGTATGTGTAGCAGTTAAACTTGAATACTCTGTTTAAACTCTCAGACTCTCTGATTTCCTGACTGTGTCTGTCTCCTATCTGTATCTGTCTATCTCTTTACTATCCTATATTCTATATAATACTGCCTTTAACTTATTCTATACATCTATTTGCCTGTCCACTCACTATCTGTGTGCCCAATCGAATTTTCCTCCGAGTCGCTGTGTATATATTTTCCATTTTCTGACTTTCATCTAATTATTATACAAGAGAATAAACTGATTTTTTTATAAACTATACTTAATGCTATACTCTATACTTTATATATACTATTTTTGGTACATCTAACTATTTATCTTTCTTTCTATCTGTCTATCTGTCTGTCTATTTATCTATTTATATATCTATCTAACTATATATCTACCTATCTATCTCTCTGTCTGCCTATCTATCTATTTTTCTGTCTATTTATCTGTCTTTATATCTATATATTTGTCTATCTTTCCTGTCTCATTTCCCTTTCCCCTGTTTCAGATATAGGTTTTATTTTCTGTTTCTGTTTTTCTTCTGTATTTCAATCCCAACTATCTTATATTCTTTATAGAATTTATATTTATTATTTTTCCATTCAAAATCAACTTTTTCGCACTTAAATTTATGTTCTTCCTCATCCTTTTCTTTTCCCCTTTCTGACATCTATAACTATATATTTATGATATATATTTCTAAAAGTTTTTCTATGTATTTTCTATTTATTTTTTCTATTTCTAATTTCTTTCATATTTATCTTTTTATTTTTTATACTTTTCCAATGATTTATTTTTCTAAAATCCTAAATTTGTTGTTCTTATTTCCTATTTCTAATTTCTTTTATATTTATCTGCTTACTTTTTCTACTTTTCTTAAGATATATAATTCTAAAAAAAAAAAACGTAAATTTTAATGTATTTTTTATTAATTTCTTCTTTCTAATTTCCTTTAACATACTTTTTATCTGTTTCTAAAATGAAATGTGCTTTTCTTTGTTTTCTATTTCATTTGTTTTCCTTTGTCTTTCCTATTAAACTTTATATTTATCAAATTTTAAGGAAATAGCTCTCTAAATAATATTTTTATGGCTTTCAATTACACGTTTGGTTAATTTTATTCTTTATTTTCATTTTTCAAAACTAATCTTAGAAATCTAACTTATTTTCAAGAACTAATTTCAAACTTTATTCTGTAAAAAAATATTTATTCCTTCTATTAACTTATTTTATACAATCAAACTTATTTTTATTATTGAATTTCAATCTACTCTTCAATTTATTTATTACACTTTTACTCTCTTGTTTATTCTGTACAAATTTCTACTTTCTTTCTATTATTTTCTATTATTTCTCTTGATTCATTGTGTTTCTTCAAAATATTTCAATGTTAAGTCCCTTTTTTTAATACTTTTTTTTTATTTTATGCTTAAAGATCTATCAATAGATCTATTCTATATTTTCCATGTCTTGATCTGAGGTTTCATTACCATTACTCAGTGCCAAGTGTGTATAGTAAGAATCCCTGAAATGTGGCTTAAATCTATATCGCCAAATCGCCTGTAAATCTCTCCATCTATAAGGTCAACCTCCCCCAAAAACCCGGTAATTGCCAGTTTGAATTAATTAAACCATGATTTCCAAACTATAGCTTGTGCATCTCATTTGGGAAATGTGAAATGTGTGTGTGCGAGTGATTGATCAACCGATTGGCAGACAGACAGCCTTTCACTCTGCACGCAATTTTGGACTGGGAAGATCGATACAACCATTAGCCCTTTGTCTTGGCCAATTGTCTGTCCATTTGCTGTTGGGCCAGTGGACAAAGAGTCGTTAATTACCCGCTAGAGTTGGCCAAAGCAAAGCACAACTCATGTAAATGAAATAAAGTAAAAAGGCTGCTGCTGTTGCGGCTGCTGCTGCGGCTGCTATTGCTGCGGAGAAGTGTTATGCAATCGTCGCTGTGGCAGCGGCAAAGTTTTGCAATAGTTAACAATGTAACGGTAATCGGCCAGCGGGACCCAATCATGAATGAAGCTTACGGTCTGCGCGAGCTTTGCCTTTTACTTTCAATCACACACGCTGCAGCTCAGAGCCGGATTTGGTGGGGTTTTATTTTTTTTCTCTTTGAAAATGTGCTGAGGAAAATGTATCTTAGTCCAAAAGTTAAAAATATTTTTAATATTAATTCGGTGTTTAATAATAATTTGTAATTATTTCGGGTCTGTTGTGATCGTAAAATATGAGAAATGGCCCAGAAAGTTGTTTAATTTTCAACGGAAAGATTCCGCTCTTCAAATTAAGAATGCTTAGCAAGTTTTTATGATTTAAAAAAAAATATATATTTAAAAAATATACCCCAAAAATTTAGGAAGACGAGATTAGATTTATATGTTAAATTGCTTTCTTATTGGCTTATTGGTTTAAAGCTTAAGGTGGGCACTATTTTGTTTAAATAAATTTTTAGGCTGAAGTTCTTTAAAAAATTGTTTACTTCCACTCCTATTTTAATTAAGATTATTATTTTTATAGCAATTAAGACTTATATAGAAAATACCTTATATAAATTTGTCTTTATTTATGTGTTAAAATTGGTTTACGATTTTACTGCATTATTCAAACACGATTTCAAATGTTTTTAATAATTTTTTAAAAATAATAATGGTTTTTTATAGTAATTCAGTAATTTTATTATTTATATGCAGCACTTTTGCTGCTTTTAATTTTGTTCATAAAACTGCATTTTATTTCTCAAACAAGAAATAAATAAATAAGTCAAGCTAAAAGATAATATTATAAATTATTATAAATTATAAATTGCTAAATTTATAATACATATAATTTTATTTATAAAGAATATAATAGTATTTTAATGTTTAATTTGAAAAACAATCAATTTCAAGCCACAAATATTACCCATACGCAACGTTGACAATTTATTCATTTTTTTTTGTGTGCCCAAAAATGTTAACTTCTAAAAGTAAGAAAATGTTAAGGTAATTTTGCACTACATAACATAACAAATAGCAATTTTATTTTAAAATCAGAATAAACTGCAAACTTAGGCTTTACAACAAATATCACACATACGCCATGTTGACTATTAATATTTCTAATTTAATTTTTAATGCTTAATAATTTAAGCTGGTAAAAATAATATTTTTCTTTTAATTTTCTATACTTTAATCTAATATTTATTTAAACTTTTTAAAAGTAATTCAGTTTTCAAAGGAAACAAATAGCTGAATTTGGCACACCTACAAAGCACACACACACACATTCGCAACAACAACTGCAACAATGTGTGACAACACTTCAACTGCACCACCCCCTCCCCCATCACACTCACCACCCCCAAAACGCCCACCAACCAACGCAGAAATTAAAGCTTTGCGAATACTTTGGTTTGCCTTTGGGGGGGGGGGGGGGGGGGGGTTTGTTGTTATTGTTTTTTTTATTTTTGTTTTCGTTTGCTTTGGTTTTTTGGTTGTTGGGGGGCTTTGCTTTGGGGTTTTTGTTTTGCTGTTATTTCTTTGTGTGTGTGTGTGTGTGTGTGTGTGTGTAGCTCTGCGTGTGAGGTGGCTGTCGCCACCGTGCGACGCTGCGCCGGCGCAGTCGCTGCTCTGCTCCTTCTGCTTCTTCTTCTTTGAGCGCGGCATAAATCTTTCCAGTTGAGTTTGGAACGCGTAACCGTTGAAACGTGCCCAGCGGAAGTTTCTGTTGTTGTTTTGTTTGTTTATGGTTTTTGGATTTGAATACATATCCATCTGTCTACCATTTTTTTCGGTGGTGTTCCGCGAGTGTGCTGCAGTTTTTAAAGTCATTTCCACCCACACATTTCGCACTTCCGGTTGGACATTTACTTTATAGCGGAACAAAAAAAAAACAACAACAATGCAGGGACTTCAATTCTGCAGCAGCGTCCTAATCCTGGCAGCCTGCCTGGCCAGCGGTAAGTGCTCTGATTTGGTTTTGGCTTAAAACGATTTGGTTAAGCGGTTACCCAATGGCCAAAATAGGGCCTTGGAATGGACTCCCCAATTAGCGCAACCTTTCGATTGCCTCGCGTGTGTATGGTTTTTACGACGAAGCTTTTACTTTCAAAAAATATAAAAATATTGAACAAATTTAACAAAAAAAAAAAAAAATCACGAAATAAATTCCATTGCAATTGCAGCAGGGGAGAAGGTGCTGTACAGAGCTTGGAGTATCGAATGGTTAGAGAACTTAAAGTCCAGTTTAATTACTGGTTTCTAAGCGAAGGCTAAGTCCCCAGATTAGCCACTTTTGCTCCACTTAACCCTGAACCGATACCGATACCCAACTATAGCTGATTTGGCATGCAGATCGGGTACCGATCAACGATCAATCCAATCCTTCAATCACTTTTGCTTTTGTTTCAACCAACCAACCAACCAACCAACCAACCAAGTGGACTGACTCACTTGGGTGTGGGCCAGATCTGGGTGCTGGGCATGGCTAATACATATATATCTTATATCTTATATCATATGTCTGCCTAATGAACTGAGGCAAATGCCAGGCCCGGTCAAAGTAGAACTCGGTCTTGTCAAACCAGTTGACAATTAAGTAAGAATATAAATAAGACAAAGACTCTGAAAGCGATCGCATTATACGATCTAGTTCTGGGTTAACCAACGCGACCAGTTTCGACCAGTCCAAAAAGGTTGGATAGATCACATCAAATTATAAATGGAATAACTTATAGCACGCTTATCGATAAGCCATCGATTAATGACTTGTGCGTCAATAACTTTGATAAAGAGTTTTTACCGGCATTTGTAGGATTCTTTTAGATAGATTCTTTGGATAGGTTTACTCCTTGGTCTTTAAATAGCTTTATAAATCCTTCGATAGGCGATCGACTAGCCATTTTGTATCGAAAAAATCGAAATATAGTTGTAAATTGAAAAGAAAAGTGTTGCTGTTTACTTTCAGAAACTAACAGATTTGATCCTTGTGATCCTTAAGTAGCGATTAGGATCTTGCTCTCTAGTGACAGCTATTTGTTTGGGAAAACATATTACCGGAAATCTTCACAGATTTAAATATATGTCTTGTGGACACTTGAGCTTGGCTCACTCTTGGCTTTTCGTGGTTTTTGGGCTTCGAGAAAAGTGTCGGCAGGCAGGCAATCAACCCGTTGCCCGCCCAATCTCGATGGCATCGGCATTCCAAGCGTTCGCTTACATCACACACCACACACACACACACACTGTCCCAGTCCGCTTCATGGGATTCGCAGAGCCGCTAGACGGTGCGAAGATGCGCGAAAGTGTTGTGACGGTGGCGTCACTTGCACTTGCCCCAAAACCAGTTGAGCAGGGGCATGCGCATGGAGCTGGAAGGTGGATGGACAGACAGACAGACAGACAGACAGGCGGACTGGCAGACAGGAAGGAAGTGGATGCGACTGTGATTCGGGTTTTGACAATGGTGGGAACCGTTTCCACAGCTGTCTAACAATCGATGCAATGCATCAATTCTCTAAAGAAAAACACATCAACAATTAAAAAGGCTTTCAATTAAATTAAATTGTATCCCCAAGATCCCATAAATTTCATTGCTTATCCTTTATCCATTCCAGGCCAAGCCCTAGCCGTGGGTTCTCCGGAATGCCCGGAAAAGTACGGCGAACAGGCATATGCCCACACGGAGAACTGTGATCAGTTCTTCCTCTGCACCAATGGCACCCTGACCCTGGAGACCTGCGAGAATGGCCTGCTCTTTGACGGCAAGGGAGCAGTGCATAATCACTGCAACTACAATTGGGCGGTGGACTGCAAGGGCCGCCAGTGGGATCGTATGTGGAAATGATTCCGGAATCTGGAATCTGGTATCCAATTAATTGCCTGTCTCTCCCCCCTTCACTAGCCACTCCCATCTCCACGCCCGGCTGCGAGTACCAGTTCGGTCTGTATGCCGTGTCCAAGGACTGCTCCACGACATACATCAAGTGCGCCCACGGAGAGCCCCATGAGCAGGATTGCGATGCTGGTTTGGCCTACGATGAGCGCATTCATGGCTGCAACTGGCCGGATCAGCTGCTGGACCACTGCAATCCCGAAGGTGACAAAGGAATTAATCCACAAAATTAATTCAATTAATTACATTTTTTTTTTATTTCAGCTGTCGTTGGCTTCAAGTGCCCCACCAAGGTGGATCCCAATTCGGTGGCCGCTCGCTTCTGGCCCTTCCCCCGCTTCCCCGTCTCCGGCGACTGCCATCGCCTAATCACCTGCGTGGAGGGGCATCCCCGTCTGATTAGCTGTGGCGAGGACAAGGTCTTTGATGAGCACACGCTCACCTGCGAGGAGCCCGAGTATGCCAGCGGTGGCTGTGCCAACTACGGCAAATAGACGAATGAATATATCGAGGAGATCGCTCTGTATATACGTACATACTAATGTGTAAAGCTCAAAAATCAAGCTCCACTGCCCCACTAATGCTGTTTCCTCCCCACTTCTTTTTTTTGACACACGCCTGCACTGTCCCGATTTCCTAGCCACAAAACAAAGCCAACAAACCGAACAAAAATGTTGCACAATCAGTTTTGCTTGTTAACCCGACGACAACATCATCGTCGTCTCCTTCTTTGTCCCCCGCATTTCTCTTTTTCTGTAATATTAACTCTTTTTTTTTTTGTTGTTATTTGGTCTCTTCTTTTTGTATATGAATCGCAATAAAGTTAATTTTATTTATTGTACATTTATTCAAGGCACAAAATACGCAATTAAATGAGTAAAATTATATTTAGGGGGGACCTGAAGCCATTATTTATGCAGATTGGAAAAATAAATAAATAAAGAAAATTAAAAATAAAAACAAAAAAAAATTCTCTAGGTGAATCACAGCTAGAAATTTATTAAATATTTTAAAGCCAATTAAAACCCAATCCATTTTGGTAAAAACAAATAAATTAAAAAGCTGTAAAAAAGTCACTAGGTGAACAGCAGAAAGAAATTAATTATTAAATTAATTAAATTAAAGCCAAGGAAACTTTAAAATTTAAAAAAAGAAATTAAACATTTGAAACCCAATTTATAAAAACCTAACAGAAGAGATTAAAAAAGAAGACAATTTCTATTACATAAAAAAAATTATCTAAATCTTGAAATATTGATATATCAAAACTTTTCCCATACCCACAAACGCACTAATTTAATGGTATATAAAATAAACCTATTCAAAATGTTTTATTAAATATTAAAGTATACCAATGATTACCTTAAACATTAAAATATTTGCTTGTTGATACAAAAAACTGTAAATTCGACAAAAATGCATAGTGGAAGCAATATAATAATAAAACCGAAAGCCTAGAAAAAGGAACAATTAATTATACTTGATAGGAGAATACTTTCATATAAATTGGAAGCTTTCACGTCTTTCTTGGCTGTAAAAGGAACACTTATTAGAAACGAAATGAAGCTATTAAATCGGTGACACAAAAAATGACTTAAATATTAAATGAATAAATACAGTATTTCGATTAATACGATTCGATGTAGAAAAGATTGCGGAAAAGATCGCCTGCAGATCCATCGATTTCCAAAACTAAATCTATCACACCGAAAATACATAAAATCAATTAATTAAGTCTAAGGTTTATTGCTACGGATTCAGTCCACAAGGTGACGATTGTGATCCTGGGGCGTGGAGAAGATAATCGCATAGATGAGCCCATCGCGCACAGACTCTGTGGGATTGCCCACATTGAACATGAACTTGACCCGATTGCAGTTGGCATCGGGCACGCACGAGTACATGGGATACCAGCCGGTCTTGTTGAACACCACATAGATCTTGTAGATCTGGTTGCGGTAGATATACACCGGCCGGTCGAAGGTGATGTCCAGCAGCGAGTCGTAACGCACGCGGGCCGTGCAATGGGTGTACGTGATCCGTGAGCCGTGCATGTCCTGGATATGGGCATACAGCACCTCCGTGTAACGTTCCGTGAAGCCGGCTGAGGTCATCAGCTCGCCGCACAGCACTCGCGTTGGCACCTGTACCCCAAGGATCCATATGTTCGTGTCCACCTGGAAGGTAACGCCTGCATCCGTTACACTCGTGTTGCGGAAGTCGAACTGGCGGGTCAGGGAGCGTAAGCAGTAGGCGCGCACCATGTCGTTGTGCGAATTGCCAGCAGCAGAACCAGCGCCTCCAGCTGCCGCCGATCCAGGTGCTGCCGGTCCGCCTCCTCCTCCTCCTCCTCCTCCACCTGCACTACCTTCATTATCGTTGGCTGATACCGGCGGAGCTGCTCCATTGTCGTAGGCATCGCCGAAGCCGCGTAGTGTGGCCGGCGCCGGTGCGGGCTCTGGCACGCCCACGGGTTCGGGGGCACGCATGCCCAAGTCTTCGCCACCGAAACCGAAACCAGCGCTGATGGATCCAAAACGCGGGGCATTGCCCATTATCAAGCTTCCACCGCTGTTGCCAACGCCGCCGCCCCCTCCACCACGTACCGCCGGTCCCGGAATTGGAAAGCAAACACCGGCCGGAGGGAGTCCAGGGCCAGAGTGACGGTATGAAGAGGAGGACAGCTCCCGCTGGCCATGCCGGTGCCCCGAGTCGTAGAAATTGCGCGTGCTGCGCGACACACAGAAGCCCTCGGGCATGTGACAGTCATTGAGCGTGGGGCTGGAGATCTTGATGAGGATAGCCAGGGCCTCGTGCTGCTGCAGTAGCTTGGAGCGTGCCGGTCCCTCGGCGAACTGCTGCGGCGTCATGGTAAGGAAGCGGATCTTCTTCACCGCCTGACGCAGCATGGCGCTATCGAGAATGGTGCGCTGAGCGTCCATAATGTTGATCATATTAGCAGCGGCATCACCGGAGGCGTCGCTATCGATGATAACCAGGTCATCGGAGCCGGCTGCCACGTCCAGGGGCGGCGAGCCAGAGACAGAGACAGAGGCAGTGGCTGTGGTAGCTGCGGAAGCGGCAGAAGCTGCAGCAGCAGCAGCAGCAGCGGCAGCGGCTGCAGCAGCCGCCAACGTAGAAGTGGAGGCCATGCCGGCGTCCGTCTCAAAGCTATCGCCCTCATCATCCTGATGCATATGCTGCACCATAGCCGCTACATCGGGCTCCATTTTGATTTCCTCGACCATCACATGACCGCTGGAATCGTTGGGTGACTCTTTCGCTAGCCTAGCCTCGCCGTCCCGATCGCTTGACGCATCCTCATGCCCGCCTTCGTTCTCGTTCAAGATGCCCCTTTCGCTGGCAAACTTGAGCAGGCAATTGAACAGATCCAGCTCAGAGTCGATATTCAGGCGGTTTTGATCGAGAATGGCCATCAGGGTGGAGACCTCAATGTCCAGGAAGCTGGGATCGGAGAGCACCTCCCGTGTATTGGCCGCGATCAGGTCCATGCTGCTCTGCATCAGCCGCGGCTCGTCGAACAGCTTGGCGAACTCATAAGCGCGGCAAGCGTTCTTGGGACTAAGGTCCGCCCAAAGGAAGTGCGTGCAACGTGTGACCACATGCGGCAGCATATACTTCTTGGCCACATAGCACAGCTCGCAGGCCTTGTCGAAGCTGCCGATGGTGATGCGATCCGTGTAGATGTACTCCAACAGCGCCTCAAATGCCTCCGGCTGCACGTCCGGTATCACGATTGGATCAGTCTTGTCCGGCAAATGGCCATAGAACATGCGCTCAAACACCGGCGAGGCCATGGCCAGGAGCAGCTTATGGCCGGCAATTAAACGCTGATTCGGCACCGAGCCCACCAGGAAGCGGCAGTCGGCCCACTTCTCCGAATGCAACAGATACTGGCCGCGATCCTTCATCTCGGTCAGACCGTTCTGCCAGTCGGGATCCATTGTGGCTGCGTGTCTATATAAATGGCTGTTTCTTGGGTCTTGATTTGTAGCTTTGTCTGCAGATCACCAGCACTGAGATCCGGCCATGTGCCTTCCAGTTTGTTTGTGCGAAAACTTTGCCCAATTACGCGTCAAATTTTTTGCAGTTTTGCAAATTGCAAGTGCCAACGTAAATTAGCGATGGAAATTGATCGATAAACTCGATTGCTGCTCAAATAGAGACTAGATACTAGATACTGCTCTGAGGTGACAGTTTTTAGTATTTTCAAAGCGCTTTATTTTCATATATTTCAAATTATGAACTATAAAGTACAGAAAACTTATGTTAAGGTTTTAATTTTTGCTAATTGATTGAATTAATATTTTGAGATTGGGAAATACCTGAAAGACTTCAAGTTTGATTTATGACCTTTATCCCAGCAGTACATTTATCCCTCAAAGGCGATTTGTTTATTTTTTTTTTTATGATATGACTCGTATAACTCGTATGATTGTGCGAATTTAATAATCTTAATCTAAATCCAAACAAGCAGACTCTAAGAATAGCCAGGCAAATGTAAAGTAAAGTTCACTAATCAATCCAAAACCGCAAATGATTGATTTACAATGCTGACCATAAATTTATGGCCCGGCAATCCAGATTAATATTCTGACCGTCTGCCTTCGTCAGGGGCATAAATGGCGATGTTCGGATGGTCCCGGCAGCAGTAGTCTTCCAAGAATTCCTAGAAGCGAACAGCAGTAATCATGAAGTGTGTTGTTGTCGTTATCCTGACCCTTTTCGTGGCCAGCGGTTGGGCCCAGCCATTGGATGTGCCCGCCCAGCTGGATGGCCAGGTGCGCAGCGTGGTGGACGAGATGACCGAGCTGGGCAAGTCCACCGGCGAGGCTCTCGCCCATCAGTACGAGGAGATTGTCCTCGAGCCCCAGCATGAGCTGGAGGATGCCCTCGAAGCGGTTGAGGCTCGCCGTGAGTCGAGTCCCGAGTGCGTTGCCGCCGAGGATGAGGAAATCACCCGCATTGTGGATGCCGCTCATGAGGAACTTCACTCCTGCGGCGTGGTGGCTGCCCACACCTCGGCCGAGATTGCCTCTGACGTGAATGCGGCCACCCAGCAGCTGGTTTTCGGCGGCTACAACCTGGGAGTCACCTACAACAAGTGCCAGAACTACAAGAATTCCGTGCTGAAGAGCACCTGCATGACCAAGTTCTACATTCAGGGCACCGTCTATCTGGTTAGCGCCCGATCCTCGATCAAAACCATTCGTAAGTCCACCAGCGAGCGCATCCCGGCCGTGTTTGCCGACAGCAATGTGTGCACCCACGATGTCTCCGCCCAGGCGGTGTCCAGCCTCCAGGAGGTCAACAATCACATCGATGCCTGTGTCTCCCGACGCCGCTAAATCCTGCCAAGGACAGCCATCTAATTTTTTTCAAAATAAATATGCACAAAAGCTTAAATTTAAATGAAATTAATTGGGAAGGGAAAATCGCTTAATTTTGAATTTAAGCAGAAAAAGAATACAAATTTTATATGTATGCTTAAAAGTATATATTTCTATCTGAAGCTTAGTAGGCCTTCAATTTATATTCATGCTTCATGTAGGAATCCACATACAATGTTCGTCAGTTCGTAACGTCTGCTTGACCTAAAAACACTTATTTCAAAAATTAAATCAAAAGTTTTTAAAAATTTTTGGAATAATGAAACTTATGATGGCCAAATTTTTGACACTTATAGGCTTTTCAATAGTATATTTCGTACTTCTTGTAGTGCGTTTTTTCACTGGCGCGCGGGATGAGCAGGAACTGCCGCAGTTTCAGCCACTGCAGTGGATCGTGGACGTCCTCGGATTAGGGATGTCCATGCTACCCATGGTTAGACGGACTCTACGTTATCTAACCAGTCCCCCTCGCTAGCGTTTAATGTTCGTTCCTGATTATTAACAGCGAAAGTGCTGCGAATGGTAAGGAAACTCAAAGATTTTAAATAATATTTTAATAAGGAATTTAGTTAAATTTGAAATAGCCAGTTACGATACGATATCCATCCAACGACCGTTAAACTCTAACTGAAGGCTGTCCCTACGGCTGCCCCTTTCGCTGTTTAAATTTTTCAATTGTTCCTGTTTTATCAGATTTTATGGTAAACTTCAAAACTGTTGCCAGCAAAGAAGATCAGGCCCTCTGGGCCTTTGCCTAACCATAATTGTTAAGGAGGTCTTGCTGGAGATGGTGTTAATTCATCAATATTTTCGCATGCTAATAAAATTGTTATGCTGTAAAACCTAAAATTTAATTGTTTATTTTAAATATATTTATTGTTTACATACTATTTAATAGGATTGAATGTAATTAATTGTATTTATCTAATTTTTAGATCTAATATATAATATATTTAAATAAAAACGGTTTTCAATATTTTCGCCTGGCAAGATTTTTAACATTTCCCAGTATGGTCACACTATCCAACTAGTTGAAGTGGCGAACTGCTGGTAAAAATTACACAAAAAAATGTTCGAGCTACTTAAACACCTGTTCAAGTTGCAGTTTGTCTTCGTGGTGGCCGCCGTTTTTGCCGGCATTTACCACGTCGAAATTAGGCAAGTCTTTCGCCAATACTCGGACATCTATCTGAACAAAGCCGGCCTGGAGGATGCCGTTCCGGTGAAATTCCAAGCCGGGCTCTTTACACCGGCTGAACTCTCGCAGTTCGACGGCGAGGATGGTCGTCCGATTTACTTGGCCCTGCTGGGATCGGTCTTCGATGTCTCCCGGGGCATAAAACATTATGGAACCGGCTGCAGCTACAATTTTTTTGTCGGCCGCGATGCCTCCGTGTCGTTTATTTCCGGGGAATTCGAAGATTACAACCCGGAAACGGCGGACGATGTGCTCACCCTAAAACCGGACGACCTGATAGGCCTGGCCAACTGGCGTGACTTCTACGAGAAGGATTACGTCTACAAGGGCAAGCTCATAGGTCGTTTTTACGACGATCAGGGCACTCCAACGGCCTATCATCACAAATACCTGGAGCTGTTGCAGCTGGCGCAGGAGGCAAAGAAACAGGTCGAAGAGCTGCGCTCCCGCTATCCCGGCTGCAACATCGAATGGAGCGAATCCACAGGGACGCGGGTATGGTGCACCAATACCAGCGGCGATGGCAAGGAGCGCTCCTGGGCCGGTTATCCGCGCAAGCTGTACAGTCGCGGCAACAAGAGCTTCCAGTGCGCCTGTGTGCCCGAGCCGGAGCTGGATGAGATCGATGCCAGCGGCAAGGCAGCCATTGGGGATGCGATGCTCAAGCCATATGATAATTGTGAGCCGCGGGCGCAGGAGTGCTTCTATAGGGTATGAATTGGACGACAGCTTCTAAATGTGTAAATATTTGTACTTAACTCGTAATAAAGATAGTATTTTTTTCTTGAGTGTAAATGGCTTTTGCATTAACAGCTCTGTTAGCTAACACTGGTGGGGGTGATTGAGTGCTGTTAAGCGCGTTTATTATTTTTATTTTTGTTTACAGCCTCTACAGGCTTCTAGTCTTTGCTAAATTATTTGCTTGAGAGGAGGAATTTCTTGGGCTGCCACATGGCTACCCACGCAGAAAAGCCGCCCGCTGTGGATGCAACCAGTGAGGACACTGGCCTGCTCTCCGCCACCGTGGTGGCTGGACTCAAAAGCCTCTGTACAATTATTGCACCCGCGCTAAGCAAGCTCCTTATGGCAAATGCGCTGAAATTAACCCTTCATCCGGATGCAAGTGAGTGGGGGTATCCTTAAGAGTGTATACGACATAACACATTCATATATTCTTTTAGCTATTGCCCCCGTCCCAGAGATCTATGCCAGCAATGCGGCCTGCGCCAAGCAAAGCGAATATGCCGTTGTCACGCTCCTGTCGCTGGCCACCAAACATGGCTGGGATAGCTTCACGCTCCGCCAGCAGCTGGAACAGCTGTCCATTAATGCTGTGGCCATCGAGGAGCTATCGCGCATTTACGAGGACAATCGCAAGGATCTGGTACTGCGGCAATTGCAGTTGGGCCACAATTTCCCTCACATCACCGACATTCAATGGCGCATCGCCTGCGACGTGAAATCATCCACTTCTGATTGCAGCACTGGCGTGGCCAGTTTCTACATAAATCTGGGTAACTTTCGGCCCAGCAGCGGCGAGCGTGTAACCATTGTGGAGTTCGTGTGCAACGCCGAGGAGCTGCAGTCGCTAATTAATCGGCTGAAGGAGATAGAGAGACACTGCAGCCAGATGGCCGTGGCTTAGGAGGAGCATGACATTCTTATTGTATTATATATTTCGCGGCAATATATGTATACGTTTATGTTTAACAGTAGCTATCAGCTATATATATGTACAGGATCAAGTCGGGGAACATAACAATTTGATGAACAGTTAACACAGTTATTATCATCACTTAAAAGACTCAGTCCGTGGCGTCATTGCGGCAAATTGCGGCGCCACAATGGCGATGGTTCCTCATCTTCGCACTCGTGCCACACCAGCAGCTCCACCAGCTCCTTGTAGTCACTCGGAGCTGTGCAATATATAGTGCCCGAAAATCTGGTGCGATCGTTCTTTGCTGCGCTAATAATCAAGCAATGATTCTGCTGCGAAAGGGCCATGTTTATGCCACGGAACCGATGATCCTGCTTGTACAAGCTGGGCCCATCCTTGGGCATAATGTACGGCTTGCCGCTGAACGGATTAAGAAAATCTGCCCAATAGCCAAACGCCATCAGACGATAACAAATGTCCCGAGCAGCCAAAACAAACTGGGGAGTAGGGAAAATTAATGATTGAGTTACTTCAAATGGTGGAAGGGAAAGGCTTATTGCTCACCTTGGCTGCACCCTTTTCAATGTCACCCTTATTGATCAAGGTAAGCATGGTAATGGGGTAGTTTCGTTGTGATCCAATGCGTATGGGGAACAGCTCTGTGAGCGATCCACGAAGCAGCAGCGGGCACTCACAGCAGATGAACTCGAGACGTGATCCGTCTTTGTTGTCCTCCTTCATAAAGTTAACTACATGACCCAGCGGTGCCATCAGACTGACGGTGGTTGTGTCGCCCTGCCAGGCGGGCCCAGTGGCATGGGGCAGGTAGAAGCGGTTGTTTTTCGATGCGGTTAGCTCCCAGTTTGGTTCCGTTTCTAGACTGATTAGCTCATCATCGTCATAATCGTCGACGCGGCGACGCGTCTTAGACATCGTCTTAAATAGCTGCTCAGCGTCCCAGGGCGGTCCATTACGCTTGGCGTAGTTGGCCCGCTGAGCGGCGGCCATCGGCAGGACGGCCGAGGTGATGTCTGGCAATAGGAATCCGCGCAGGGCAGCCATCGGCATCCAACTGCCAGGGGCCATGGTGCCCAGTACGCGAGTTAGGGATCTTGACATTATTATATCATCGACGTTTTTCTGCAAATCGAATGCGAAAAATCCGTTGGCAATCTTTGCTCGCACTTCTTCCCCCCAAAAACCACCCACTCACCTTCGTCTAAGAGTCTGGAAGGCCTGACGTTCAGGCGTTTGTGGAGGCGAGAGTACTGCCGGGTTTACCGTATACCAAAAGAATTTTACTAGCAATTTTGTCAAGACGTGGAGCTGCACGAATATTTTAAAAGGGAATAATGTAATATTCCAAACGAACGGCTCGAATATTTCTACGCAGTGTTAGGGCAGTGTGACCATATCGGCGATTGACAGTTACAGCAATGAAATATACTGAAATTTGTTTTCAAATCAACAAACTTGTTATCGATCACAAATAAAAGAAGTTAGATAACAGAAAGTTAATTTTGTTTACTATTTTGTTTTCAAATAAAACTAAGAAAAAAATTAAAACACAGAAGAAATACATGCTTTTAAAATTTAAATCAATAAAAGCTCATTTAGCTTGCATTAATGTTAGCTACTTAGCTCTTTAATGTTAAAAATGTATATATGTATTTATATTTACAGTATATCCTTTAATCACAACAACAACAACAACAACAAAATACTTAACAAAAATCAAATTGAAAAATATATTTCGCTTGAAAAAAATTTTCCCAATTGTTCATAATATTTTCAAAGGTAGAAACATTTGTGCGCCTTTAAAAAATTACAAAGTTTCCAATTTTGTTGCTTTTTTTTTTGTTTTAATGTGCAAGATTTGCACTGCAGGTGCAATAAATGTGAATCTACAGCATGAAAACAATGTTAGTGCGAGTGAGACAACGCTATATTCAATTATTATCCTCGACTTTTCTTACTTGATTCCTCCCCCTCTCCCAGTTCACACTTAAAAATTCTCCCACTAATTCGCCATGAAGATCAAGGGTGAGCGAGACAAATCTATATTCTTTTGCTTATCCTCTTTCTTTGCCTATGCGTGACCCCTTTTCCTCTTTGCACCATTTCAGTTCATTCACGCCGCGCCAATTGGAGAGACCAAACCAGGGAGCGCACGCCCGCGCACGGAGCTCCACGGAAACTGTGAAAAGCGGCGAAACGAGTGGAAAGTTCGGAAAATCAGCAAGCCCTCGCAGTGAAAAGTGAACATAAACGGTCGGTAACACCCTCAAAACGGATACTGGGCTGCTGATCGTGTTTTTTGTAATTCGGTAATCGGCAAAAAGCCAAAATCAGTGCGTTTTGATTTGGTTCGTTTATGTTGGGTTTTTTTTCTGTGAAAAATGCAAATTAAAGATGGAGAAAATGTCTAAGAGTGCACCTTAAAAAAAATTAAAAGGTTTCCTTTTTTGTTTGCTTTTTTTTATTGTGTTTTAATGTGCAAGATTTGCACTGCAGGCGCAACATGTGAAAAAGTTACAAGGTGTTTTTTTTTCTTCTTTTTTTTTGTGTGTATGCGTGTGCTTTCACAAATATGCCGTACGAATCTGCAGCATTAAAACAATGTGAGTGAGAGTGAGACTACACTATATTCAATTTTTTTATTATTCTCGGCTTTTTCTGCAGTCGCGCGTGATTTTCTTAGTTTGCTCTCAAAAATTAACTAACTAAAAACGAATACGGGGATGCTGATCGTTTTTTTTTTGTAATTCGGTAACCGGAAAAAAAGCCAAAATCAGTGCGTTTGGATTTGGTTCGTTTATTTTGTGGTGAAGAATGTACATTGAAAATGGATGCTTCCACTAATTCACCGTTAGGATCTGTAGCAGGCAACGAGTGTGAGGGTGAGTGAGAGAACACTATATTTTCTCTTTTTTATTATTCTTGACTTGATCTGCCCTTGCGCGTTCATTTTGTCTTTGATTTCTCCCCTCAAAAGTTGTTTCGCTCTTTAAGAATGTAAGAGTGAGCAAGACAAACCAATTTTGTTTTTGTTATGCTCTTGCCTGACTTTGCCTTCTTTTTAAAAGTGGAACCTAAGAGCGATCGAGCGACTTTAAGAATACGATCCACACGTGTCGCTGGCCAATGTTGACAATAGGAAAGTTTCTGGCTTTGCTTACATTTCTTAACTTTGTTTTTAACTTTGTTTTTCTGTGTTTGTAAGAGTACTGGTGTTCTCTGTCAAAAAGGGAACCTAAGAGCACGGAAACGCCTTTTAGAATACGATCCACACTTGTGGTTAAAAAGCTGCTGCTATTGGTTACCTTTTTCCGCGGCCATTTTAAAAATTTGCAAATCCTCAAAAAAAAAAAAAAAAAAAAAATAAATAAATAAAAAAAAAAATAAAATAAAAACAGCCAAACTTAATGAAACTCAAACCATATAATCTATCTCAAGACTTATTTTGCTATATTTTTGTTTATAAATTATTATTATTTACAAAAAACGGCTCCGAATTTAATCGAAATCAAATTATTAGCACTTATAATAATGTTTTATATATCACTTGTTATATATCCTGTTTGTAACGTTTCGATCGATCACTGGAAGGATATATTTTTATAGTTCAAAATCGAAAACAAATATTTCATGCTTTTTGGAATATTTATTGTGTGGGCTGGGATTATACAAATTGGATTTAATATCAATTACATAGATTTATAAACTAGGAACATCTACTGGCACTGGCTGAGGGCATGGGTGTAGTAGGTCTTCTCCTCCAAACCCCGCTTGATCACATGTGGGATCTTCTTGGGCACCATGCTGTGGAAATGGGGAAAAAGAGTCAGTAAATAAATGCAAATCAAAGTCCTTTTTGTTTAAACCCACGTGATGCAGTCGATAATTGGACAGACGGAGACGCAGAGCGTGCAGCCTGTGCAATCGTCGTTCACGTGCGGAATGTGCGTGTCCTTGTCAAACTCGATGGCCTGGTATCCGGAGTCGGCGCATGTCATATAGCACTTGCCACAGTTGATGCACATGTCCTGCAATTATCAAGGAAATCCCCCAATCAAAGTAAAGAAAAACAGAAAACCGAAAGAGGAAAATCCACACTCACATCATCAATCAGCGCCACCTTCTGCTGCTTGTTATCCAGCTTGTTGTACGGCCCGATCCTCTCCAGAGCGGCGCCAACCAAGTCCTTGATCCTAGGCACTGCCCTTGGAGCAGCTGCATCTCCATTTCCAGCTACCGCCGGACCTTGTGCCGCCTGCTCGGCATCCCACAGGGCTCCTTGCTTGCTGCGCAGATCCGCCATTTTGATGTCCCGCTGCCGCTGATAGGGGCCAAAGAAGCCCAGGGTGACATTACCCTCGCCGGTAAGACGCACCACCGGCTTGCCCTTCTGATGGACCGGTGTCGGTGGCGACTGGCCATCCCAGAAGGCGCCATTCACCGGCGGCGGATTGGCCTTCAGATAGAGCAAAGCCTTCAGGGCCGTGCAATAGTCCTCGATGACAGTGAAGTCCTGATTTTGGACAGAGGAGCAGATCTGCAGCACCGTGGCGCCTGCCTGAATGAACTGCAGAGCCACCTCACCGGAGTCAATGCCACCAATGCCGAGAATGGGGAATCCCGGCACGCGCCTAGCTATGTCCGAGATGGCCTTCAGGGCCATGGGACGGGTGGCATTGCCAGAGACACCGCCATAGGTGGTCCTCTGCTCCTTACCAATCGCTGGCCAGGCAGTGGCATCCGCCTTGAGACCCATCAGTCCCTGGACCGTGTTAATGGCCGATCCGCCGTCGGCACCTCCGCGCTGTGCCGCCGCCGCAATGGAGGCAATGTCCGTAATGTTGGGCGTCAGCTTAATGAAGAAGGGCAGCTTGACGGCCTTCCTCACCCAGCGGGAGATCTGCTCCACCAGCTCAGGATCCTGGCCACAGGCCAGTCCCATTCCCCGCTCGCCCATGCCGTGGGGGCAGGACAGATTGAGCTCCAGGGCATCGGCGCCCGACTGCTCCGCCTTAATGGCCAGCTCCGTCCAGTCATCCTCATTGAAGCTGCACATAATGCTGGCAATCACGATCTTTTCGGGAAAATCCCGCTTCAGTTCCCCAATTGACTTCAGCCAGTATTCGGCGCGCTTTTCCGAGATGAGCTCAATGTTCAGGAAGCATCCCTGCTGGGGCCCATACTTGTAGCCGGAGGTGGTGCCCCGCACAATGCGTGGCGATACATTGGTGACCAGGTCCTTGTCCAGGCCAAAGGTCTTGGTGACCACATAGCCCCAGCCCTGCTCAAAGGCGCGCCGAATCATCGCCGTGCTGGTGGTGGGCGGGGCCGAGGCCAGGCCAAAGGGATTCTCAAACTTTAGGCCGCACATCTCCACGGATATGTCGACGGCATCGATGTCCGTGTAGAACAGTGGCAAAGCAGCCGGCGTATTTAGGGGCAATCCCTGAAGCTGACAGTGAATGCTCCAGGCGGCCACTTTGCCATCGTTGACCGACTCCACCGTGGTATTGGCCACGCCGGCCAGATCACCGCCAAGGAACACCTGACTTTGGCTGCTCTGCATGGTGATCCGGTCGACAATGGGTAGCTCGCCGCGGAATTGCAGCGGTGCCAAGGCGGCCCTAACATCGGCATCCTCCAGACCGGAGCCAAAGGCCGAGATAACAAAATTGGCCTTCAATCGCTGCGTCTGCTCCTCATCCTCCACCCATTCGTCCTTGTCATTCTGCTCCGTGCGGCAGAACTCCATGGCAGTGATGAGGCCATCCTTGACGATCACCTTCCGGGGACTCAGGTACGGCAGCAGCTCGCAACGTTCGTCACGGGCCAGTTCCACCTCCTCGGGCACCGCCCGGATGCCCGATGATCCCTTCCGGAACACCACAAACACTCGCCGGGCACCGCATCTCAGCGCCGAGGTGGCGCAATCAAAGGCCGTGTCGCCGGCACCCAGGACAATCACATTGCCGTGTAGCTTGGGCAATCCGGCGGATGCCTTGCAGGCGCACAGACCCGGCTTGGAGCCATCGGACACCAGGGGCAGGAAATTCTTGGATGTGTAGAAGCCATTGCTGGGTTCAAGGCCAGCGAAGATTGGATTGAGCTTGGGCTCCGGCAGACCAATGCCCACAAAGACGGCATCGTGGCCGGAGGAGAGAAGACCCTGAAAAAAAAAACAGAAACAGAAACAGAAAAACAAGTTGTTTTTAATTAGATATATCCTTATATATATTTTTCTATATATACATACCTGAATGGTCAGATCCTTGGTGCCCAAGGAGCGACCAGTTTCAATGCGTACACCCAGATTCTTGACCAGATCGATCTCAAAATTGACCGCATCTATGGGCAGGCGATATTGCGGAATTTCGGCTGCACTCAGTCCGCCTAGGTAGCTCCTTCGCTCATAGATGGTCACATCCCGATAGCCCAAGCGACCCAGAAAGGTGGCGCAGGACAGGGAGGCCGGACCGCCGCCCAGCAGGGCAATCTTTCCCGACAGCGGATTGGCCTCTGCCTGTGGCGTACGTCGCTGGCGGACGCCCATCTGCTTGAACACTTCGGTGGCGAACTGCTGCAGGCCGCCAATGTTGATGGCGCCCGCCTCCGAGGCCTGCAGATTGCAGCCGCCCACGCAGAGGTCGCTGGTGGGGCAGACCATGCCGCAGGTGAGGCCCAGGGGATTGTCCGAGAAGATTGCCTTGGCTGCGCCGTAAAAGTTCTTGTTCGCAATGCTCGTGATGAAGCTCTTGATGTCGAGCTGCGTGGGACAGGACTTTTGGCATGGGGCATCCGCACACTTCAGGCACCTGGCCGCCTCCTCGAGAGCTCCGCGCTCCGACAGTGTGGTGTGCTTAATGTCCGAAAAGTCATTGGCCAGGGTGGTGCAGGGCGGTGCCGCATGGTCAGCATTTCGCTTCCAGTGCTTCTTGTTCTCCTTTGTCTGCTTGGTGGGCACCACCGAGCACTGGGTCTTGACACGCGGATTCAGCGAAAGCAGATCCTTTGGATAACAAGTTGACCATTAGATCATTAATTTGTATTATCAAATAGCCGGCTGGAGGATTGCCACGGAATCTTATCAGAGGCGGCCACTTGGGCAATTAAGAATTTGGAAAGCTTCGGGCTCTCGACTTTGGAATACCCATTAACTTGAGGTCTTCTATATATTTATTTTTATTTGTTTATGCCTGCAGCTGAACCTACCTCAATATCCGGCGAGTCTTTGCTCAACAGTTGCGGCGGACTCATCTTGACGGTTGGCTAGTTGGGTTTTCCTGGAAGATGAAGTAGGTTAATCTTGGATTAGTGGCCACGTGGAGATTCCCAGTTGCTCAACATTGTCTCTAATCTCGAGTCTGTGACTCTTATCAGGGCCCCCCCACTCGAGTCCTGAGCCAGCACTGTATCTATGTGCATATATAGCACACACCATAGTTCTTATCATTTATAAGGGCGCTTATCATTTATCAGTCAAGGTTGCCGCGGACAGGGTAGATTATGGTTTTAATGTGGCACCACCCCGTTTTTCCTTTTTGTTTGTTTCTTTTTATATTTTTATAGTTTTTTTTTGGGTTAGTTTTGGGCAAAACTAAAGCTTTAAACATCGGGCCACCCATGGAAGATAATGGAGGGGTGAAGGAAGGTCGCCTACATAGGGGGCTGGTTTTGTTTTTTGTTAAAATTCTTAACTGGTTCTACAATTATTTAAAGTTACTTAAATTTTTGATGTGTTTGTGGGGTTTTTTAAAGCGAATTTTAAATGTTTAAGCACATTATTTTTTGTAAAAGTGTAATAAATATTTTAAATTTTTTTAAATTTATTAATTTAATAATAATTTTAATTAATAATTTAATATTTAAAATTTAATATTAATATTTTAAATTTTAAATAAATATTTATTTAAATATTTTAAATTTTAAATAAATATTTAAATTACACTTTTACAAAAAAAAATATATATTTTAAATTTTAAATAAATATTTATTTAATAATAATAATATTTAAAATAATTATTTATTTAAATGTGAAAATAAAGTTTCATAAAGTTAATTTTAGTAAAAATTTAATATTTTTTTTTGTAAGTATGCAAGTATCAGTTTTGCCTTCAATTTCTTAGGAAAATTAAAATTAACTTAACTTTACTATAACAGCAAAATAAGTGAAATTTTTAATTTTTTAAAATTATTAATTCATTAAAATTAAATTATTTCTTTAACATTACAAGACTTTACATCCTGTTAGATCAGTGCTGTTAACACTCACACAAATCACATAGGAGGCCGCTGTTAATTAACAGTGTTGCAAACATGTGCCGTTATATTTGCGTTTTAATCAAATTTCATTTAATTTAAATTTTGTAACAACGCTCTGGCCCTGTCTCTCTGGCTCTCTCTCAACCTCTAGCTATCTCTATCTTTATCTCCATCTCCCCTGCTCTCTCTCTCTCTCCCTGTCTGATTAGAATTTTTTATTATTTTTGACATAATAGTTCAATGGCAGTCTCACCCCCCAGCAGTCCCCTCATCATAATCTTGCCCATTATCAGTTTGGTTTTATGGTCCAGCCAGTTTCTGAATATATGTTTTCGTTAATAATATGCTAATGTCAAAATGCGAAAAACAAGTTCAGAACTCAAGTTATTTGTGCTTAATTGGGTTTCCGTTTTCTTTTTTTTTTTTTTTTGGGGCCACAAGCAATTCGATAATCACAAGATTAGTGGCCGAAATACATACCGATTTGTAGGACTTTGTTTAATTTACCAAAAAAAAAAAAACACTTTAAACACAGAAGAAAAAATATATAGAATTTGAAGCGCGAACCGAACCGAATTACAACGTAAAATAGAACACCAGAAACACCCAAACGCACCGAAAACTTTAATTGGTCTTCACACTGGAAACGCCAAATTGAAAATGGCTCTTGGAGAACGATTTCGAAATCAATGTCGCCTCGGGCCCCGCGCCGCTGTCAACATCGCTGATCGCTGCTGTTGACGCCAGCTTCCCACTATCACCAGCTGATACACTTTGTCCATGGGCGTAGTATAGTTCCTATAAAGAAGGGGTGGCGTGGCGAAAGTTACAATTCACCATCTAAATTTGTGGTAATTTTTTTATTTTTAATGATCTCTAATTTTCGCAATTTTTTAATGCAAAAGAAACACCGCTTGAGGATCCTTTTTAGCAAGAAAACTTTGGTTACCTTCTAAAATATCTGAATGATTTTTGGCAAAATCTTTATTTAAAATAATAGTAAAACTAAACAATACAGACATGAATATATTACCATTTACGTTTAAATTAATTTTTAATTTTTATTTATTCCAAAATTTTGAGATTTTGAATGATTTTTAGATATTTTTACCCTTTAATTTCTACTTACTAAATTGTTATCTCAACTCAAAGTTCAAGTTTGGTTTACAAATTGAGTTACTTTAAGATATTTTATTTACAGATTATATTTATATATTTATTAAATTTATTTATTATTATTTTTTTATTTTCTATTATTATTATTTATTTTTTATTTATAATATTTTTATCCGGCTATACACTAGTATTTTTCTATAATATTTTAAGAAGCCCAAATTGGTAAATTAATTCATAAAATTCTTTTTTTTAGAATACGAAACTAAATTAATAAAGTGCGCCCATGCCAACACAACAACAACCTGATGATTTTGCAGAAAGGTTCAATTAAGTTGTTTATTATGTTATTACACTGAAAGTGGCTTATTATTTTATTTAACAATATATTTAAAATATTAAAAAATCGAAGAGGGGCATATAGGTAATTTATTTATTTAATATTACCATTTAAATGGTTATAATATTTCTAAAATTAGAAATATTATTTGTCCAAGTCTTGTATAGTTCCTCCAACTGATTTTTATCTGTGCAGATAATATTTTTCTAGGCGTGCCACACGATCGACCCTCTTGTTTATTTAGTCTGCTTCTCTGCTCTCTCAGTTTCGCTCTGCAAACTTTACATAATACCATTTACAAAAACCATTTAAAACGGGGCCCGACAGCGCTCAGAATAGTGAATATAAACTAAATTAAACAATAAAAAACACCATTAACATGAACACTTTATTTCCATTGCTTTGCTACATTTTTAAATATTTATTTTAAATTATTAAATATAGTTTTTACCAGGCTCAATTTTTCACTTACATTTTTCCTTGCATATAATTTAGTTTTATTATTAAATTGAATTCTTGGGACCTACTTAAAAGAAAATCATTGGCAAATGATTGGCGGAATATTTTCCCAAATTAATTTATTTAACTCATAACGAGGTATTACTGTATTATAATACGCATATGTAATTCTGTCACTTAACAAAGCGGCAACCGGTTCTTCTTTACTCTCTGTTAAAGCCACATTAATTTTGTAACTCACCAAACTTTAGCCAAATTCGGATTATTTTTCTCTATTTACTTCAGAAATACTTGGCAAATAACTTCTTGTTTTGCGTAGTTTAAAAACTAGGCAACCTTGAATAGTGTGGGCCAGTTTTCAGGACATCCCAAAAGAATGCTATAAAAATAAACTGCTTATTTACGTATCTTGAATGTAATTTTAAAGGGGGTTTCCCCTTAGTGAAACACATTGCTTAAATATAATATAAACTTGAAGGAAATTCCTTCATTTATTTGAATTCTTTGTATTAAGTTTTTGTATTTTTTTTTTTTAAAGCTTTTGTAGAACCAAAGGCCGAAAAGTATTCCCACAAAATGCACAGGTTTATATATAAACAAATTTCAAACTTTTTGGCATGAAGCAAAATGCTTTTTAATTATTCATTATTCATTATTATATGATTTTATATATATTTTTAATATTCTGGCGCTACAAATGTAATACTTTTTCCCTAAATTTATTTAAATAGGAAAAATTTTAACAGAGTTTAATGCCTTATTAATTATAATTTAAAAGTTTATATTTTTTTGTCATTTGTTGTTTTTTTTTTTTGTATATATTTGTGGGGCTTTTTAAATTGGAAACAGGATATTTCCTTTAAAATATATTCATATAATTTTAAAAATAATTTCTGCGGGCTTTTAAATTATATTATTTTATCCTACTAATTAGGCATTATTGTATTATCATTTTTTATTGTTATTTCATATCGTTTGGGGATTCCAATCAATAATATGTGTATTTTTTAAGGGCTAAAACAAACATTTTTATCTGCATCGCACAATGTGAGATATGTCTTAAAAAAGCTTAAAAAACAAATGGATGATGGAGTCAATTTAACTAAAGCTTTAATTCAGCTATTAAAAAATGTTGGGGAAAATATTTGTATGCCTAATATAATACTTTTAATAATTTATTAATTTTTTTTCTTTAAACTATTGTTATGATATCATTAAATACCAATTAAATACAATTTATCTACTAATATTTTCAAAAACATAGACATCTGCAGCTCTACCCAATGTGCTATGGTTCCGGGGCCCATTTCGGAACCAAAAAATTTAACGATTTACGACTTGGTAATCACAATTTACGATGCTGTCTAATTTGTTTTTTTGCCATTAACTTGCAGACATTGTGAGTGCCAAGTGCCGCCATTGGCAGTGGCACATGGCATTGGCAATAAACTTAAACTAGCAGCAAATAATCCCAGGAAAGCGAATGCATTTTTATATATTTTTTTCTTATTGTTTTGTAGATTTTGTTTTGTGCCCCGGAAAGGGGGCCAATAACGAGTGCAGCCAACCCCCCACGGAGCAGCCATTAAAACGGCATAAATTATACGCGCACTGGGGAGGCATCCTCCTGCTAGTAAATCAGAGCTCTTAATTAATATACAATGCAAAAGGCAGGCAGGCAGGCGCACCATAAATTAAATTCGAAATGCATGCCAGCAAAAACCTTAACAAATTCTAATTTGTTTCGTCTCGCCGGAGACTGTGAATGCCATCTTTTGACTTTTCTATTTTTCTACATTTTCATTTTCGACTGGTTCTAGGGGATTACTAGTGGTAGGGCTCATTGTCACATTGTTAAGTTAATTTTTCAGACGTTTTGGGTGAGTTAAACATGGTTAATGCCGAGCAATTAATCAATTAAAATTCATTTATTTCTTTAACATTACAAGGCTTTATCAGTGCTGTTAACCCTTACACCAGATCACATTTAATTAACAGTGTTTTAAGTTGGTTAATACCAAACAGTTAGTAGTAACACTCTTTGTGAAACTATATAAATTTATTTCAATTTGAGTTGTGTTCAATATGCGTCATTATACATATTTCGATTTTGTTGTTGTCCAAATCCCTCGAAGAAATCGAAGAAAAAAGCGATTTCTCAGGCAGACGCATATCATTTTCTGCAAATAGACTTATTAAATAAAATGTGGACTCTTTGGCACGTCTAGACCTAGTTTTATATCCCAGAACTATTATTAATTTATAACATGTGTATGATTATTTGTTTAGTTTCGGGCCAAGCAGAAGTTTTTATACCCTTAAAAGAAGGAATATGATTGATAAAATGCTGGATTTTCTATTAAGATAGATGCCTCACTATAATTAGTATACATTTACGATAAAAGTGTCTTATAATATGGTTAGATTGTTGCTTCTGCTGATGCTTCTTTATAATAAGTATAAATTTTTAATACAATTTATTTATTTAATACAGCATCGATCAGGCTTAGTTGCCGCCGCCGCCTAACAAATGTCTTGACGGCGAGTGGAAAATGCGTGCAATTAATCAAATTTGAAACGAGTGCAGCCCCACCTCCACCTCCAGACCCCTTTTATTTATATGGATTTTTTTTGTTAGTTTACTTTTCTTTTTCTGTTTTTTTTTTTTATACCAGAATATGCCATGAGCTAAAAGCAATATGTGATTAGAACAACCACATGCGACAAGCTCCTCGAGTTTGCTGGTTCCTTGCCTTTCATCTGACGACAAGACTGGACAGATATAGATGAAGAGACCCAATAGAAATATTTTGTAGATGCTAAATTCTAGATTCTAGATTCTAGAATCTAGATAGATGTGGATAGATAGATAAATAGAGAGCTGAATCGACGGATAGATAGATATATATGTACATATATATCTATATACATATAACATAATTTATTGGCATTTTTATTATAAATTTATTTATGATTTCTGAGTTTTCAAATTTGTTTGGCTCCTGGCTGTGCCTGCGACTGTGGCTGCTTTGGGGGTTTTTATTGATATTGTTATTGTCATTATGCAGATACAGAAATCACTATATAGTATGATATATATATTTTTCGCGCATGTAGATATATCGGCTTACTGTATCCAATATACTATATATCTTTTCGCACAGCCATCTATTAAGATCAACACGATGACATCGGTGAGCGGCAAAAAGAGTCTCGAACAAATTGATGAGACAGGTGGAGCCGATCGGAACACGAATCTATATCCATAGGGGGGGCGTTCATATGCAGGAAGAGCCTTGCTGGGCGTGAGAGATTTATTTAATTAATGTTTATGTAGATGATTTTCGATTTAATGAGCAGTTTACTGGGGCAAAACTGAATCAAATCGAAATATTGAAAACGGCAAATGGCAATTTCTCATTAGGCATACCAACGCTATACAACTAGCTGGCGATATATACTATATAAATTTATGAATATGAGTATATATTTAAAATCGTAAAACGGCCGTGTGACTTGCCAAACTGTGGTTGTTGTTGCTACCACGGGAGGGGGTGGTGTGGCACACACAAGGCGGAGACGACAATCTTTCGAAGGCATTCAAAAATAGATTCGGCCGCCAACTTTAACGGTCGCCCAAAGTCGACTGCAACTTTTAATGGTGAATAAAACAAATGCCAGGCAAGCAAATCGAATTAAATCGCATCGAAATTTATGAATAATTCGCATAAACTTTGACGAATCGTTTCCTGAATGATTTTTGTTTTCAGGGAACAACTTACTTTGCAAAATAAAAATTAAATTACATTTTAATAGCTTCATCAGCTCACTTTGCCTATTTTGTCTTTGAGTTTTTTGATTAATAATTTAATTTTAAAACCTTCAGCTTAGATCCTTTTTTAGTTTTTGATTATTTAATTTAAATTTTGGCTCAGGAAAAAGGATACCAAAATGAGGAATATTTTGATTTAAATCTCAAAAAATATTGAAAATCTTTTTGGTTCCTATAAACTAAAATAAATTAAACAAAAAATTAAATAAATTTAAAATTCTTCTTAAGTTGCACAACGTTGTCTTTAAATACTTCAAAGTTGTGTTCATTTGGCATCAGTTTGTGTCTGAAATCAGTGCTGCCCACAGTTAGGACTCGTGAGTTCCTTTGGCCTTTGCTCACAAAATAGGTTTATTGGTAAGAGTATTTCCTGGTCAGTCATCTGCCTCGCTTCTCGTTTTGTAAAAATGCTTTTAGCTATATATCCAGATATCTGTCTGGATTATCCAGCAACAGCAACCATACTTTTATGCGGTTCAACCATAAAATTTCAAGTCATTTTTGTTGCTGCCTTCAGTATACAAAAAATCATTATTAAAGTTTATAAAAACAACGATTTGGGTAAATATAATAGTTGGAGAAAAGCGTTAAAAACTACATTTAATTATTTATAATTATTTTTAATCAGGTTACAATCGAAATTTTTATTTAAAAAGCTTTACACAAATGGACTTTGTGCTCATTATTTGTTTTGAAAAAGAATTGCGACATATTTAGACTTTATTTAAACTGGATTAACCTCCTTCTATTTTATTCTCTGGCATTTTCTGTATAATTTCCAAATATATATAGTATATATCTCTAGTCTGTTGGATTAAAAAACGTTTTGACAAAACGTCGCGTAAAGCCCCCCAAACCGAAAAGAGCCAGACAGCTCTTTGGCAGCCTTTTTGCACACTCGTCGAGTATAATTTTTTAATTTATTATAAATAAATAAATACAAATACAGATACAATTATTTAATTTAGTACACACAACACAGAACTAGGTGACCAGGGGTACTGTACGGGGGGAGGGTTGGGGCTGCTCTCGTCTGAGTCACATATTCAGGACCTGATTCCTCAGCTGTCTTAGTTAATATTCCATATTCCATATAATAGTTGCATATACATCTCGTTGGTTTTTTAAAGAAAATTTTTAAGAAAATCAAATATATATTCAATGTACGTTTTGAGCCAAGTTTCGATCTTGAATCACAAAATATTGTCCAAACTCAGCTGGTTAATTGGGCCTTGAAAAATAGGACTCAATGCGGCAAATGAAATTCCGGGGAGGAGGTGTAGCTGCGGGTGCTGCTGCTCCCTAGGCCAGCTCGGTGGCAGCCTGCGGCGGCAATGGTGCAGGATCCGCTGCTGGCAAGGATGCGGCCGCGGCAGCTGCTTCGGCCGCCTGTTCTGCTTCAAAGGCAGCCAGAATCTTGTCCGCCTCGGCGGCCTTGGCCTGCAGCTCTGCCATTTTACGCTGCTTCTCCGCCTCCTCCGCCAGCCGCTTGGCCCGGCGCTCCTCCTCGCGCTTCAGTGTCTCCACCAGCTGGGTGCGCAGCAGGCTGTCGCCCAGTCCCAGCTTGTCCATCACCTGGGTGATGTCACGGCTGTAACGCAGGCGAGTGTTCGCCGCCAGCTCCTCGGAGCAGTCCTCGCGACCCTGCTGCAGGCGCTGCAGGACCCCGAACTTGGCCTCGATCACCACGTAGTTACTGCTCGGTATGAAGGCATCACTCTTCTCGTTCAGATACTGCACCAGGGTCCGCAAGGAGTTCGAATTGGCTTTGGCGTTGATGGCTCCGCAGGCGAAGTCCTGGGACTTCATCATCTGCGCGTGCGTTGACTTCTGTTTGCATTCCAGGCAATTGTAGTTGGGATGCGGCAAGCCGGTGATCTCCGGCACCACCAGGCCGGTGCAGTTCGTGTCACGGCAATAGAGGCCCGAGATGTAGGCGCCTTTCTCCTGAAAAAAGGAAAAAGAAAGGAATTTAATGCGTATTGCTATTAAAAAAGAGAAACGAAGCTAAAATGCAAGGTTACAATAGAACCTAAACCTCAATTCTATTTTTCTTTTAACTTTTAATTAATATACAAAAACAATATTTATATATATTTAATTTTACTTATTTGGTGTTGTTAAAAAATCACCAATAAATTCGAAAATAACGGCTTTTCTGCAAGTTTTCAAAAAACCTTGAAATATCGACATTTTTATCGATGTATTGCCACCTTTAGTTTAGAAACAAAGTGCCGGTTTATCGGTGTAACATCTGTGTTTCTTCATTCTCTAACAAGAACAGCTATGGGAAAAAGTGCTCTTGCGGATTGTAAACAAGTTTCGTGTTTAATAAATTAAAACGGAAACATGTACCAGCCGCCATTGCCGCCAACTTCAGTGCCGCCACCACCTCCGCCACCGCCGCCGCCCCCACCGCCGCCGGAAACCGACGATGCCCTGTGTCCGCCCGGCATAACTGCTGCACCGCAGCCTCACCGACATCATGACCCTCCGGTTCAGCCACCAATCTCCTCGCATTACACATATCCGGACGCACCCAGCTCTAGTTCTGTTAGCACCTACAACGCCTATGAGCAGCAGCACCAGCAGGCAGCATACGGCTACGATGGGTATTCATATTCAGCGGCGCCGCCAGACAAGTACTACGGTCAGGAGCCCGGCTACCAGTACCCGGCATCGGTACCGGGATCGTATCCCTACGAGAGCTACAAGTATCCGGAGCGTTATCCCGACTACTGCCGGCCACCACCCGACGAGAGAGACAGGTACAGTTCCTACGGCTCCAATCAGGGCTATCATCACTATTCGGGCTATAACTACGGCAGACGATATGAGCCCCGACATGGCCAGGGAGCCCGGCATCCCCCAGAGCACCGGCAAGGACACGGTCAGGGTCACTATGCCCATCGAGCGCCGAAGGGATCACAGCATGGCTATTACGGATCATCGGCTAGGAGTACAGCCAGTGAGGATTACACATCGCGCAGCTATCGCGAGAGGGACAGGGAGCGCAGGGAGCCAGCGGCGGAGAAGCCACGACCGAAACCAAAAGTTGAGACCGAAAGGGACCGGCTGCTGCGCAAGTGGTGCGCCAACTTTTGCGAGAAATCCGAGGACTATGTAAAGAAAATGAACACTCTACGTGAAACGGAGGCCCCAGCCGAGTCCTGGGTACGATCCTCGCCAGCCGAACCATACTACGAGCGCTCCCAAGGCGAACACGAGGTTAAGGGTCGCGTGCGCCTCGAAAAACTGTGCGACCTCTTTGACGAGGAGTTGCTGCAGCGGGCGGAACGGGTTCGCCAAAAGCTGCCCGTCTATGTGCCGCCACCGAGGAAAGCACGCCGACGCGTCTGCAAGCACAAGCACAAGTCGGAGGCCTGCTCCTCGTCGTCCTCCTCCGATGAGGACTCCGATGAGGATGCCTTTAAGATCGAGCAGGACTGCTGTATGGAGGAGCTGTCACGCAAAGTACAGCATCCGCAGCGCGTGCATGCCGATCTCTGGCACAACGATGCCGGCGAGATGAACGATGGTCCATTGTGCCGCTGCTCGGCCAAATCCCGGCGCATTGGAATTCGACATGGCATATATCCAGGCGAGACGGGCTACAAGGTGTGCGATCGGAACAGCAACAATGCCGGCAAGCTGTTCCACTACAGGATCAGCATTTCGCCGCCAACGAACTTTCTGACCAAGACACCGACCATTATTAAGCACGACGAGCACGAGTTCCTCTTCGAGGGCTTCTCCCTGCTCTCGCACGTTAGACTTACGGATCTGCCCGTCTGCAAGGTGATCCGGTTCAACATCGAGTACACCATTGAGTATGAGGAGGAGAAAATGCCGGAGAACTTTACCATCCACGAACTTGATTTGTTCTGTAAGTAGAGAGACGCACATTTGTCCAGCAAAAGCTTAACTATCTCCGCCTCTTCTATTCCAGTCAAATATCTGTTCCACGAACTGCTTGAGCTTGTTGACTTCAATCTTATGCCCAATGCCGCCTCCGAAGGCGCTGCCGAGTCCTGCCCTGCCTTTCACTTTCTACCGCGCTTCGTGCGCGAGCTGCCCGACAATGGCAAGGAGGTGCTGGCCATGTGCGAGGTGCTACGCTATCTGCTGGACAACTCTGCCCAGCTAGTGGAACGCCAACAGCTGCTGCACCTGAACCAGATCAGGCAGAGCGAGTGGCAGAGCTATGTGGACTTTATCAAGGGCATGCTGGTCACCAAGCCGGGCCACAAGCCCTGTTCGCTTCGTGTGGATCAGCTGGACAGGAACAACTCCGATCTGCCCGAGTGTGTGGACCGAGAGACTGGCATTTCGCATCCGGCAATTGTGCACTTTGGCATCCGTCCGCCGCAACTCAGCTATGCGGGCAATCCGGAGTACCAAAAGGCGTGGCGGGAGTATGTTAAGTTCCGTCACCTGATGGCCAACATGTCGAAGCCCTCGTTCAAGGACAAGCGCAAACTGGAAGAGAAGGAGCAGCGCCTGCAGGAGATGCGCACACAGGGGCGAATGAAGCGGAATATCACGGTGGCCATCAGCTCGGAGGGATTCTATCGCACGGGCATCATGTGCGATGTGGTGCAGCACGCCATGCTGGTGCCCGTTCTCACTGGCCACCTGCGTTTCCACAAGTCGCTGGACCTGCTGGAGGAGAGCATCGGCTATAGGTTCAAGAATCGTTACCTCCTGCAGTTGGCACTCACGCATCCGTCGTACAAGGAGAACTACGGCACAAATCCGGACCACGCCCGCAACTCCCTGACCAATTGCGGCATCCGGCAGCCAGAGTATGGCGACCGCAAGATTCACTACATGAACACCCGCAAGCGAGGCATCAACACCTTGGTGAGCATAATGTCCCGCTTTGGCAAAGATCACGAAACTGTGTCCAATATCACGCACAACGAGCGTCTCGAGTTCCTGGGCGATGCTGTGGTGGAGTTCCTCAGCTCCATTCACTTGTTTTTCATGTTTCCGGAGCTGGAGGAGGGCGGCCTGGCCACATATCGAGCGGCGATTGTTCAGAACCAGCACTTGGCGCTGCTGGCCAAGAAGCTGCAACTGGAGGAGTTCATGCTATACGCCCATGGATCGGATCTGTGCCACGAGCTGGAGCTGCGCCATGCAATGGCCAATTGCTTTGAAGCCCTGATGGGAGCCCTGCTCCTAGACGGAGGCATCAAGGTGGCGGATGAGGTCTTTACGGATGCCCTGTTTCGGCAGGACGACAAGCTGCTGGGCATCTGGAAGAATTTGCCGGAGCATCCGTTGCAGGAGCAGGAGCCGCTGGGCGATCGCGGCTGCATTGGCAACTATCGCGTGCTCCAGGAGCTGACCAAATTCGAGGACTCCATTGGCATCAAGTTCAAGCACATTCGCCTCTTGGCGCGTGCCTTTACCGATCGCTCCATTGGCTTCACCCACTTGACACTGGGTTCCAATCAGCGTCTGGAGTTCCTGGGCGATACTGTGCTGCAGCTGATATGCTCGGAATATCTCTATCGCCATTTTCCCGAGCATCACGAAGGCCATTTGTCCCTGCTGCGCTCATCTCTGGTTAATAACCGCACCCAGGCGGTGGTCTGCGACGATCTCGGAATGCCAAAATATGCTGTTTATGCCAATCCCAAGGCGGACCTCAAAACCAAGGATCGCGCCGATCTGCTGGAGGCCTTTCTGGGCGCCCTGTACGTGGACAAGGGCCTGCTCTACTGCGAGCAGTTCTGTCACGTGTGCCTCTTTCCGCGACTGCAGCTGTTCATCATGAACCAGGACTGGAACGATCCCAAGTCAAAGCTGCAGCAATGCTGCCTCACCCTGCGCACCATGGATGGCGGCGAACCGGATATTCCCTACTACAAGGTGGTCGAGGCCAGCGGACCGACCAATACACGCGTCTACAAGGTGGCTGTGTACTTCCGTTCCAAGCGCTTGGCCACTTCTAGTGGCTCATCCATCCAACAGGCGGAGATGAATGCCGCCAAGCAGGCGCTGGAGAACTCCAGGGACCTATTCCCGCAGCTGGATCATCAGAAGCGTGTGATTGCCAAAAGCATCAAGAAGCAAACGGGCAATGAGCTGGACAACGATGGCGAACGGCAGCAGCAGGAGGAGAAGGCCAGGCGACCCAAGTTTGCGGCACCGCTGCAGGATGAAAGCCACCTGCCCAAGCAGTATCGCATGCACGAGAACATATCCAGCGATGAGTTGCCGGAGGATGACGATGATGAGTTGGAAGGCGGTGCCCCAAAGAGTCCAACGAGTGAGTAATTGGAAATGGGAATGGGAATCTGTTTAAAAGGATGGCTAATAATAATTTTACTTTTTAGTGCCTATACGTCGTAGTGGCAGCAGCAGCAGCAGCGATAGTGACGACTCCAGCTCTTCGCCCAAGCGACCACGTCGCGTGCGCAAGAGCTCCTCCTCCTCGTTGTCCTAAGGTTCGCTGTTGATCAACTCCCCCACACTTCCACATCGAAAAGGGTGGATAAATAAAGCCAAATGAAGTAATTCCTATAAAGTGGCAGGAAATATATATCCATTTCTAAACGGACAATTGAAGTGCACTTGCTATCGTTATATAAAGTGATCGCTAAACTAATTAGTAATTACGCAACCCTAAAAGGACATTAAATATGATTATTATAGAAATTCAAGAACTAATCAGTGATTATAACGATTTTATTTGAAGCCAACAGTCAAATAATGGCATGGAAATGAATATGTGAGCAAATCTTTTGGTAATCAGCATAATTATGTAGCACTTGCAGTGCCATCGATCGATCACTTGAGATCTGAGGCAGGAGAGAGAGAGCACTTGAGATTTCTGTGGCATGAATCATTGGGGCCAAATGTCTCGGCTAATGAAAATCGCGGTGGCATTGTTGGGATTCCGATTCCAGCTAAAAATAATCCGAAAACGGATCGAACAAGTTAGTTGATGATCGCCGCCGGCAGTGTAGATCACGCTGCCATGCGAATATGTTCGATGATGATATTCTATATATGTGATTCTTACACATAAATAACAAATATGTCGCGCAACGTGTGCGTGTGTTTTAATATTCGCTCGTGCGATCGATAAATATCCACACTCAGGTTGCTAAGGATGTGTCGGCCACGTCATCTCCATAAAATTCTCAATCGGAATCGTCCGGCTATTTGCTCGCTCGTAAATTTCGCCAGATAATTAATGGTTCCGATCCGCAGATTTGCTGAAAGTCGAAACGGATGATGGAAATCCGAGCAGTCGGAGCAGAGGAAGCTCGTAAAATCCCTCTGGGCCAGCGTTCTGGGAGTTCACTGAACTATGTACTTGGTGGGGAACTATAATTTATTTAATTGACCCCACGCCCACTCAAATATGATATATATAGTCCCTCTGCCACGTGTCGAAGTCAAGGACAGAATTTCCATAGCATTTATTTGACATTTAACAAATTGTGGATTGAAGTTGGTTTTAGAAAATCATCAAAAAAAATAAATAAATAGAATCGAAAAAAATATTTTAAAATATTCTCAAACAGCCCACACAAAAAATTCTTGTATATTTTTTAATGATCTACTACAAACGTAGGATCATAAAAAACATATCTTTAAACATATGAATAGGTTTTTTTTTTTCTTATTATCAATGCAAAACGAAGGACTATATATATTATTTACTATTTTTGATTTGTTATTATATCAATTTTAAAATATAGGCTAATTAATGGTTAAATATGTTATAATTCTTATAATTTTTATATTAAATTTTAAGTAAAAAGGTGAATAAAATAATTTTAAATCCCTGGAAAGGCATTATACTCTGGGGGTTATTTTATAGCATTCTTAAACAGCAAAATATAAAATATTTCCCTCACAAAAAAAGAAAGAAATAACATGCAAAATATTGCAAATAATTTCAAAATATTTGTTTAAATATTCATTTTTAAAATAATATAAATAATACTATAAAAGGAATTTATATTCAAGTCTAAAAGTTAAAATAACAAACTTTTGTGACAAAACTGTGGCTCTAAAAATGATTTCTATAATCACAATTAACTTTACTTAATTATTCAATGATTTCCCATATTTTATCACAAATTTGTGACTCAAATTTGTGATGAAAATAATTTAAATCATTTATTAATATATAAAGTTCGCATAAATTGGTTTTCCCCAGCTATCAGGCTACCATTTATAGAGTTTTTCTTGAATTATTTAACATAATTCCAAGGGTTTTCTGCTTAATAGTTTTCAAAAGATTTCTTGGCCTCTGCATAGCGCCTCGCATTCTCGACGAATGTCAAATGGGAAATTACGATCCGAGGCGCTATATGTGGCCATGGCCAAGAAAATATGTTTCTATATGATATATGTATGTACATATAAAGGAACAAAAAGAACAACAAAGCTGGCGAATCGAATAAAAAATATAAATGAGACCGAGCTAAATAGTGGTGTTGTTGGCGGTGGGTGAGTGAGATATAGATCGCTATATTGTTGGAAATCAAAATCGAACTGCTGACGAAAAGACAAGAGATAATATTTGCTGTCTGAGTGTTGGATTTTGGAATTTTTATACGTCTTTCAAATATATTGCCCGAAGATTAAAAAGCTTTCTAGAAATCATCTATTTATTTGTGATTTAATTGAATTGTTTTCGGTCTGTTAAAAATAAACAAAATTGTTTATAGCTCTGTTTTTGGCTGTTATTAATGTTTATTATTGTTGTTATTATTCTCTCTCGTCTTGTTTGCCACTTGTTGCGCCTGGAAAATCGGAAAAGCCAATCCGCGCGAATCGGAAAATGGGAGGGAGGAAATCAATCGACTGCCAAGAACAACAATAGCCACAACTAGTAATTAATAATAGGAGGGGGAAAGATCGTTCTGGCTGCCAGTTTATAATTGTTTTTGCCTGAATTTTGATGGGCGCAGGATATCCTTAATGAAAGCAACCCAAAATATCTTTGGATATTGTCTTCTTTGATGGATCAGGGTACAAAAATTGGTTACACCAAAGGCAATATTTTTCCACCTGACCCGTTTTTGGCTTTGAAAAATATCTTTGATTATTATTTAGCTGGTCAAGTGGTGGTTCCAATAGTTTATTCAGCTGCCACATCGATCATCACATGGCGTTTTCAAGAAAATGCGCAAATTAAGAGGCCAAATGATACAAAGTAATGGGTTTTTGATCTCCAGGAGGGCATATTGTTATCATTCGATAAAAAATACAATTGAAAAGTAAACAAAGAGAAACTATTCCAGTCCTGGTGATTAAATTGAGTCTAAGATTAATAAATATAATATAAAAACTATTACAACTATACAGTGGGTTAGTGTAAATTATGAATTTTTTTTTTTTTTTTTTTTTTTTTTTTTTTTTTGTTTTTCTGGGTTCTACATTCTGCTTAGTAAAGATCTTTAGAGATTTCCCAAAAAAAACTTGCAGAAATAAATTTCTGATAAACTCCATCTCAAACTAGATTTTCACTGCTGGGATTTTCACTTAAAATAATATTTAAATATGCTACTAATAGAGGTGGTATTAATAATAATAAAATAATTACAATCATTAATAACAATGCTATTTTATCCAGAATATTAATATTAATATTATATATTAATATTTAAAAACGTTTATTTTATAGTCAGGATCAAAGTTCTAGTTAAACCATTAATACCTATAAAATATATTTTTTCCCTAAACAGTTACAGTCAAAAGAATAGCACTAATGAGAGTTTCAGCCCTCTAAAACTGTTTTTACTCGTTCTTTCTTTAATTTATTCACGATTTTAAATGCATTAAATTCAAAGTTTGTATTATTCATCTCTAGTTTATATTTCGTTATACCTTTTACTCAATTTTTTTTTGTCCTAAGAATTCATTTAATTTAATTGTTAAATACTTTATGAAATTATAAACAAATATCTTTAAAGAAAAAATTATAATTTTTACTGGAATTATAGAAATTATTATTAATTGATTAGAAGAAATATTTAAAAAAGTTAGTTTTAATTCCATAATTTTCACTTATATTATTTTGAACACAACTGTACTGCCTTGTTTGGATATATTATATATGATATCCCCCCCACTCACCGTTGGATCGGAGCAGCGGGAGCACTTGCAGGTGAAGCCCTTCTTCATTTTAAGGAAGAGATGGCGAGCAATGTTGCCGGTGAAGAGCTTGGTGTAGGTGGTGGTGATCTCGAATCCCTCCGGGATATCAACGGCGGCGCGAACAATCATATTGTTGGTCTTCTCCTCGAAGGTGTAGTAGGCGTTGGGAATGCAGTCGTGGTTGACGACCCCGAAGAGCGGATAGAGGGCTCGGTAGTTGAACTCCTGGTTGTCGTTGCTCCGATCGTAGGTCTTGTCAAAGCCATTCGTCCGCAGGACGGCCACGGTGCGGTTCATAATCTCGATGATCTTCTTGTCGGTGGGGAAGCGCTTGAAGCACTTGGCCGCATTCCGCACCTCCGTGCGATGATTGTTATCCAGATTGGCCTGCAGGCAATAGATAAGGTCGCGTTGCTCCTTGGTCAGATTGATGGCCCGGGCGACGCACAGCAGGCGAATGATCACCGAATTGGCCACATCTGGCTCATTTGGGCCCCACGACTTCAACATATCGCAATCGACCTTGTGCTGTTTCTTCTTGGAGCACAGGCTGCACACCGGCAAGCCGCATCCCTGGCGGCACATGAACTTCGTGTCCGGCAGGACCACCAGGCACACGCTGCAGCTATTCAAGGCATCCTCTTCGTTGGCAGCCAGCCCAATTAGGAGCGGGCTGTCCTTGAAGATGATCTCGCCGCGCTTCAGGCTGCGTGTGGCCATCACGCCGCGTCCGGCAATCTTCGAGACGCCGATCTCCCATGCAGGATCCTTGTCCTTGAACGGGGCCAGGTGGAGGTCCAGCAGTTCCGAGGTGCGTTTCGGGCAAATCATATCGATCTAACACTCAATATATATATATTGTCACTCAAACAAAAAAGTATCGTAGACTTGGAACAGCGATCGCACAGGTCACAGGTATCGATGGACGAATGATCACTGATCGGATCGAAGAACAGAATTATCTGAATCTGCGATCTTAGCTTTGATTTTTTTTGCAAATATCTCAGCTCTAGTCTCACGAATCTTTAAGCCGTTTCACCGATTTTCGATCTCTTCTAGAAATATTTGTAACTCAATCTCTGAATCGATCCTTGAACTTTGTAAATCAGTAAACAAACTCAAACGATTTCTGACTGTTTCTATATATATATTTTTTTTTTGTGAAATATTTAATTTGGTCTTGGAGCGGATTGGTTCGCCTGCAGCGTTTATTTCGCGACTGCCGTGAGTAAACTGTCGCCGTTTTCCAGCCTTACATGATTTTTATGTGAAAAGTCGGGGGGCGGCCAGCGATTCGGACCGCGAAAAGCTGAAAATTCGAAAAGCTGTCGACGAATGCCGACAGCAGAGCGCAAGCACAGCAACAGCACGAAGATCCCCGATGACGATGGTGGCCCATATGCCTTTGCCCGTGCCCGAAATTGATCGAGCGGCGATCCCCGAACTGGTCGATGGGACATGGCCACCCCCAGGCGGTGGGGGTGGGATCTCAGATTGGGTTGTTGCAAGTGGGTGGGCTAAGAGAGAGCGGGCCGAGAGTGTGGGAGACATCCTGGTGTCATTGTTGACACCGAACAATTGGGTGTCTGATTTGACACTGAAAAAAAAAATGCATTCAAAGACATCCCCATGAATTGTGTGAGGTTCTTGGTCTCGTTTTGGGTTATTTATTGAGTTATTAGCACTGACTCATTACGAATGTTTTTGAAATAGGTAGAGGATATGGGAAAAATATGTACTTGCAAAAATAATATACACTGAAAAAAGGGGGAATCTTTCACAACATTGCAAACTTCTGTCTTAAATTAGAAGAAAGTCTGTAGAAGAACTACTTCTTAAATTTTTTCAACAGTATTTTCGACTTGTTAATTTAATAATGTTTAAATATTTAGAAATACACTTAAAACTTTTTATGAATATAATTAGCAGCAAATGTTTAACTCGAGTTTGGCCATTAAATATTAATTTTCTGTGTCGCCACGGTTGAATGGACTGGCTGGGATGGATTGATTCTCGGGCAGGTGGACGGATTGTTGGATTCCCGGACAGATGGACGGATGACTTGTCGGCTGGCGGATGTACAGATATCCGTACATATGAAACGAATGTACGGCATGCATATTTGTATACGAATCAGCATGGATTTGTGCACTTTTGACAGCGCTCTGGAGTTGCGCCAAGAATGCCACCCCTCCGCCATCAACGGAATGATGAACGATCTTCGACGACGCGCCGAAGTGGATTAATAAAGTGGAGGAGACAGAGGATGAGGAGGAGGTGTCGGGTGGAAGGTGGAAGATAAGCCATTGCCGCCGGTGGCCTAAGTCTCAAGTCTTCAATGATGTTGATTAATAACAACAAATATTTGGCCGATGGACCACTACGGAAGTAACGACCTCAAACCGTGACCTCAGTATGTAATTGGACCGCCCGATTTTCCGGAATACGCTTCATTTCGTAATCATTAAAATAGGACTAAGAACCACCATAGGAACCTAATCAAAATCGAAAATGTAGCTTATTATTATTATTATTATTATTATTATTATTTTTATTTGTTGCTGCATCTTTATAGATATTTTATAGTTTACTCTAATGAACCGAAAACCTTATCTATACTATACTATATATACCACAAGTCTTATCACTGTCGCCACTAATTGCGATGCGAGGTTCCGCCTATAAAAGTCCGGGACGGCATGATCGATCCATCAGTGTTATTTTTTGCTGTTGTGAAGAACCAAAATCAAATCATATTCGGAATGTTTGTCGCCAAGATCCTGCTCCTTTGCACTGTCTGTGCCCTGGCCAGTGCCACGCCTGGATTTGGTGGATTTGGTGCCCCAAAACAGCTCGAGGGTCAGGAATTGGTCGAGTCCCAAAAGACTTTGCAGTTGTCTTTGGATAAATTGGCTGCCGGCGAAGGACCCCACTATCGGTGAGACAGGACCTTAAACATAGTCTTGGTTTGGAAGGATTTTCCTAATTTCCTGTGTTTATCCCTGGATTGCAGTATTTCCAGAATTCTGTCTGCCTCAACGCAAGTGGTGGCTCGTTCAAGGCACTTGTATACCGTGGAGCTGATCGATAGGAATGGCGTTACCAAGGTGTGTGATGTAGATATCTGGATTTGTTCCTGGGTGCCCAATGGCATTGAAGTGACCTTGAGGTGCCCCAATGAACCTGTTATTACCTAGAAGCACAGCGCCTAAATATTAAAGACACATTTTTGAACAAATTTGCTTGATTTTCATCTAGTTTTGGACTCTTTATATGGGTCTCGGCAGTGATTTTGATTTTGTTTGTGGTTTTTAAGGGGGGAAATGGACATTTCTTAAACTTCTGATTAATTAGAAAATAATTCTATCTTGGTTACCCAAGTTAGCCAAGGTATAAAAGGGTGCTAAGGACGTCCGTAGAATCTTTTTTTATTTCCACATTGGGGCGACCGTGAAGCGTGGAAATGGCGCAGCCCCAGGAAAAAAGTGTGACAAACAAACAAGAAAACAACAACAAAGACCAGAAAGGCCACCTAATGAATTTGAGAAAATTGTAAATTGGCCACTGGCACCACCAGCACCACCAGCACCACCACCCACCTCTTCTCTTCGTTACCCAGCGATGACGAAGAGGCCCTCTCACGTGCATCTATCTGAATTGGGCCACCACCACTTTGCCTACACATTTCCCGGTCGCATTCGCAGATACGCCTTCCGACAGCAGCAAAAACTTTAATTTAATGAAATGAAAAATAATGCCAAGCAAATCAAGCAGCGCAAAAAAAAACCAACTAAAATATTTGTCAAATAATAGAATTCGATGTATGCAAATGGCTTGCAAAATATGCATTTGCCAAAAGCGAAATCTTTGAAAAAAAAAAAATTAAATCAGCGCCATTTTTTTTGGCGCTTTGACGCGTTTTTACCATGCTCCGCTGGCAATAAAGAATTTGGCGCCACCACTGGCCAAATCGACGTCACAAATTTGCCACCATTGAAGATCCATCGCAGCCTCTGTGATCCAATCAGTTTTTATACCAAAAAACATAAAAAAAAGGATAAAACAAACCTAACAGAAGAGGGAACTTTGTATAATTTTAATTAACAAAGTTCAACTTCAAGGAATATTTTAAATATTTCTTTTATAATAAAAATATAAATATCTTTATGTAATATTAAATATCTATTAGTTTTTCTAACTAAATATTTATACTCTTATTCTAAAAAAAAAAGGAACGTAAATAGTAACTAATTGCTTTAATTAAATTCAACAGATTGAAATTTAAAAAATAAAAATATCTATTTAAAAGCTACAATTTTTTTTAATCAACATACTTGTGTTATTAAAGCCACTTAACAATAAAAATATAAACAAATATAAATAATTGTTAGGCTGAGATAAAATAAATAAATCGAAAATTGTTCAATTTAATCGATTTAATCGGTAATTAGCATGTCAACAAGTAATTACTTCCATCATTAAAATTTTCTTTATGTCCAGTCTAGTCTATAATTAATTATTTTTGGGCTCTCACCTGCACTTCCGCCGATTTATAAAAATAAAAACAAAAACAGAAGTAAAAACGTGAAACTGTGGAAATGCGTGGGAAGGCCCCAAGTGACGAGTGAAGTGAGAACTAATTACAAGTTAATCGAGATGAAAACACATTTGGTGCCGCACGAGAATTTTACAAAATGCTGAATTTTCATCTGAAGAAATATGAAGAATTCGAAGAAAAAAACATCCACAAGAAGCGCAATACTAAAATAATATTTTTTTGCAATTTAATACAAAATAGAAAAACAAATAAAGGCTGCTTGCAGTCGCCAATATGCTACCCTTGGATGTGTACATATATTTACAAATAAATTTATATGCCTTTATAAATAAGGTTTATACATATATGTATATAAAATAATAAATTTATAGAGTGAATTTAGAGAAACTCACCTTTGCAATTACCTCATTTTTGATGAAAGCTAAACATAAAAATTATAGACCTCCACTTTGTGTGTGTATTTTATAGGCTTCATCTATTGATTCCTGGATTTCCACTTTTATTTACTTTATTTTGCTCATATACCACTTGCATCTATAGGTCCATCATGCCTCAGTTATATCCTAGACTTCATGCTGCACAAAAATAATCTATGAAAATTTGCTGAAAGCCAAATGTATGCCATTTTCCTGATTTTCTTGTCGCGGCTGGCTCTCTGCCTATGCCTCTGTTTTGGTTTTAGTTTTGAATTTGTATACCCTTTTTGGGGTATTTTAATTTTGCTAATGGTATATTTATTTTTGCAATATATTTTAGGAATCATATCCTATGAATTATATTTATTTTTTTTATCAGCATTCAACAGAAAGGTAGAAAAAATTATGTTTAATCAATTATTTAACATTTTACATGGTTTACACAGTTACATTATAAAATTGTTTTAAAATTAAACAATTTCTTTTCTAATTAAGGGATTTAATATTATTTTTTAACCTTATAAAAACATGCAGGGATACGCTTTTCAATTAGATTAACCATTGATTTTTCCAAAAAATTGACATATAAAAAATATTTCAAAATCGCCATTAAAATCCTTATTAACTATCATAAAGTTATATTAAAGAAATGATTTTTAAAATTGTTAAAAATTAACCAAATAAAAACTAAAACAAGAAAACCTTTCCAAGAGGAATAAAATGCATTTTTGGCTGTATTAAGATAGATTTCAAAGTTTTTAAGGGTATACAGATTTCGGCTTCACAGAGCTCGTTCCTTATTTTTTTTTATTTTTTTTTGTTTAGTGTGTGTTTGTTTTTCCTGCTTTAATTTTCAGAGTCAATTAAAAATTGTTAATTTTACTTATAATTTTAAGGTAGGCTAAAATGCAATGCGACGAGACGACGACAACAAAAAAATCTAGCAATTAAAATTTTTGTGCGACTTTTGGCATGGCCAAAACAACGACAACAACGTGGACAGTGAGGATAGGATGGTGGCAAATTTGGCGTTGAATGAACCGACCCGAACCAGCCCCCGCGTTGCCGCCACTTCCACGCCGCTCATCCATGGAAATACTTACTATAATCTGAGATCTTAGGATACCACTCACTAATATGTATTATTTAAAGGCCTCATTATTATGGGGACATGCTTTGTTTCACTCACATAACGCACTCAATTTGACTAGAATTGGGTTTTATATATATACTGAAATATTAGTGAATGAACTAATTTATAATATTTATAATTAGAAATAATGAAAAGTGCTGGTTTATCTAAGAGATGTATATATCTAAAGTTTTCATTTGTCTCTGCTGAATTTAATGTTTTCTTATACATTTAGCAGATAAAAAATCGTACTAACTAGTATTAAACAATAGCTTCGATTTGTAGTATACCTGGCCATACGATCCCGGAAAGTATGCTTATATAAAAATCCAAAATATAAGCCTCACATTTATGGTAAAACTAACCCAGGAAAAGTTGACAACTATGTCTTGTTTATTATTAAAATGAAATAACAAATTAGTTCGTTTTTGAGAGAGATATAGGAGAGATGGAGGAGATATATTAGAAAGATATAGGAGAAATATAGGATAGATATAGATGAGAGTTAGGGGCTAGGAAGAGGAGGGATAGAGAAGAAATATAGGAGAGATAGAGGAGAGATATAGCAGAGATATAGGAGAAATATATGAGAAATATATAAGAAATATATGAGGAATATATGAGAAACAAATGAGAAATATATGAGAAATATATGATAAATATTTTAGAAATATATAAGAAATATATTAGTAATATATAAGAAATATATTAGTAATATATGAGAAATATATGAGAAATATATGAGAAATATATTAGAAATATATAAGAAATATATGAGAAATATACAAGACATATACGAGAGATATACAAGAGATATACAAGAGATATATATTAGAGTATATTTATATATCTTGCTTGGCCTTCTGATCCTGCTGGATATTATTTTTCCCAGACCAGATTGGCACTCATAGGCGGCAATATCGTTCGTCATCTGGTTTATGTTAGCTGATGAATTGCGAAGCAATCGATAAATGCTAGATGTTATCTGGATCATCCGTGCTTGGTGTGCATATGGCAGCAGCAGCGGCAGGCATTAGCATCTCGTGGCATTCCTCGCTCGCATTCAACTTGTAAACAAGTTTTCCTTTGCTCTCATATTGATCCCATCGGATTTCCCCCAGGTGATGAGTGGGGAATGGAGTGGCGGAGGAGGAATCTTGCCAATGGCGCAGAAGGCAGAAATCCATGACCAAACCAAAGGCGAACCCGGCCGGCATCCGCATCCCCCAGAAGAAGGCATCTCGGACGTTCAAAAGCAAATCAAATTGAATTCGATTCGACAGGCGACCGCAACGAGAGCAATAAAATTGATTGCGTTTAAGTGTATTAAAATCAAATGCGAAATCGAAATTCCCCAAAAACCGAACAGAAGAGAAATATATGTATGTTCGGTTTTTGGGGGGGAGGCTTTGAAAATGTCCATGCCCGGGGTAATTGGCATTGAGGTGAATGAAGTTTGGCATTCCCCTGATGGCCGCCATCTGTCAGAAAATAAAAAGAGTCAAGACCATGCCTATATACGACTTATAATTCATTCAATTCCGAATTCCAATGTGTTATTTGTTAACAACAAATGTGGAAATAAGTGGGTTTTAAGATTGGTTAATTACTTAAAAGATCTTTTCTTCTTCATTATTTATATACCATATATACAAAAAAAAAAAAAAAAAAAAAAAAAAAAACAGAACTAGAGAATGGTAAACCATTAACAATAAAGTTTAGTAGTAACTTTCCTGGGCATAAAAAACATGATCGTAGTAGGTCTTAGCTGCTAAATTCGAAAATAAAACAAACCACACGGAGGGTTTTGATGAAAGATTCGGACAAGACGATAGCATGAGAAATCGAAAGGTACGCGACTTGGCTCCGTCGGAGGAGGACTCGATCGAAGCCACCTCAAAGAGTAGCGATGGCAGCAAGACTACGACGTCCAGTTCCTCGTGCACCTTCAGTCTGAGTGGTTCCAAGTCCTCTGGCCTGCAGCTCATTAAAAAGGACCAGGATGAGGATGTTAAAGAGGGGGACGAGGAGGTTCAGCAGCAGCAGCAGCAGGAGGAGAAGCCACAGGATCAGGTGCGGGCCCAACTAAGCTCAATACATAGAGCAATTGGTGGAGCCGATGCCCCACCTGCTGAGGAGGCGGAGGATGTGGAGGCAACGCCAACGACAACGAATAATAATCGCTGTGCAAAATGTAACAAAAAGTTGGGTCTAACCGGGGGATTCCCCTGCCGCTGCGGCGGCGTCTACTGTGCCGTTCACCGGTATAGCGATCGCCATGAGTGCAGCTTCGACTACCGCGAGCTGGGCGCCAGCGAAATCCGTCGCGATAATCCCCAAATCGTCCCCAGCAAGCTAAATAAGCTCTGAGAGCAGCTAGAGCTCAGGACCTGTTAATAGTTTATATACATTTCCGATTCCAGGCCAAGATGCTGGGCATCATCAACCCCAACCACCATCGTAAACTGTAACCAGAACACATCCTTCAATAGAATATAAGGAAAAAAATCACAGAATATGTATGTGTATATATGAAATGTAGGAACTATTAAAAGAACCAAACTTTGTTTTCGTTTTCTATTTGCATTCAGTTTTTCATTTTGAAAAATCATTTCGATTTGAAGTAAAATTTACTCCCATATTTGCATACAAAAATATATTTATTTAAATAAAGTGCAATAATATCTCTATCAGATCACCGAATATGGGACTACAACTTTTTAAATTTAAACCAAAAAAATAATAATTTCAAAAAAATTTAACAAAGAAATTAAAGCTTGAAGCTACAAAAGAAAGCAATATTTAAATTTATTTTAACTTGGCTTGGAATGATCGCAGAGCAAGAAAAATATAATGTAAATAATGCTTAATTATAATAAAATAATATTTAATATTTCTGTATAAATACTGTTCATAAAATATCCTCGAAACCAGAGACCTTAACTTGCTTAAAAAGCTCTAAAATTGCTATTAAATTTAGATGTTAAAGTTCACATTCACTCTGGAATTTCGTTCCAATTATATCCGATATAGTACCAACAATATCCGATTTCAAATTAATTAAATGCAGGGAATCCTACTTGAAGAGTAGCGGCAGGCGGCAGTGGGGCTCCGTCTCACTGGGATTGTCCGAGTATAAGGACATGGTCCTGGCACTGAGATCAAAAATGCCCACGGCTATGGTTTTCACCGCCTCATCGCAGCTGCCGTCATCCCGCCAGACGCAATAGACACCGCCGGATACATCGCCCAGCATGTGGCGGACATCCTGCTCGCTCATTGGCGGCTTATAGCAGCCAAAGGTGGTCATACGCGAGACGCTCGAGTCGATCATCAAATCATTGGCCTGGTCCTGACGGATGCGATCGAATCTGTACGAATAATATTGATTATAAAATCTAAAAACAAATAAATACGAACTACTCACTGGTTAACATGGTAATTATGGTCGCCAAGGGGAATCTCCTTGATGCTCAAATGCGATTCATTTTTACGCTCCGGCGAGGGAGCCATCTCTACATTATAGCACATCTGCCGGGGATCTCTGGGGATTTAATTAAAAATTATTATGTGATAATTTTGTATTTAAATTCCATTTAATAACTCACGCCAGAAAGGTAAAGTTGATGGAGCAGGCATCTGCAGCTCCCACGCCTGCATCCTTGAGCACCCTGAAGGCATCGTCCACATTGCTGGTGGCCAAGAGGGCTCGGGTGATAAAGTGGCGAGCTGTGGGAAGTCCAAAATCAAATATATATTTCCTTAAATTTCTTAAATTTTGACCAGAAATCAGAGTCAACTTACGTGTCTTTCCGCTTCGCAAAAGCTCTGCACTGATGGTGTTGATGCTGAAGACCAATCCATGATGATTCTGATTCATGGTGTATCCAGGCAAGTGGCCAGCATAGCACAGGGACATAAAGTGCTCTTCCTTCACATTGTACTTGCCCTGCGGCTTGTCGCTGATAATGTGGGCATCCACAAAGTAGTAATGGTTAAGGGTCTCGGTCAGGGCATCTTCGGTGTGTCCCAGCAGGCGCTGATCTCAAATTAATAAATATAAATTAAATTATTAAATTGACTTAAAATATTATTATTAAAATATTTAAATAAAATATTACTCACGCAGTTTTTGTGGTTGACAATGATTGTGGAGCAGCCGGTGGGTTGGTTCTTGTTTCGCGGCTGATGCTTCAATGCTTGCGGCAGAATCTCATCCAAATGCAATAGGAATAACTATAAATATAGAAAAATATATAAAACAAAATATATTTATTGTAAAAATTGTTTATAAAAAAGGCATACTTTTTGCTAAAACTTTTCAAAATGCCTACACAGGTGGTGAAATTAAGTTGAGTTTTCTTCAAAGAAAATTTTCTCTCTGTTGCTCTAATTTGTTCTGTAAATATCAATATTAAACCCGAGTTTTTTTTTCCAAAAATAACCACATTATATTAACCACACAAACATTTATTTAAAAAGTTACTTTTCACAAAGCACTAAATAAATATCTCATCAAAAACCTTAATAATTATGCTAAATTAATAGCAATCAAGTTAATTAGTGAATTATTTTGCACAAGTAGTAAGTCAATCCACAAAACAAAAGCAGTAAATACAAATGAATTTTATGGTTTAGACCAGCTGCATTCTAAGTAGAATAAATTGTAAAACAATAATGACTTAACCCATGCAACAGCTAAATTGTAACTAAAGCAAGATATTATGATGACCCATAAATCCGCCTGAACTAATGCACTTATAATGCGGCTAATTTGAATTATAAATACCCACCGATGGGTGCCACCTGAAGCACATTAATGATTAATCCAAGCGAAACGCAGGCGATGCGATGCTATGGCAACGCACCGCAAACTCAAGATATACCCACAGATCGCCGGATTCAGATGCGGCCAAGGTCGGTGCGATTTTTGCGTGCAATTAATTGGCGGCGGGGCCGAGAGAGCACAGAAATTATAACACATTATCAGGTGGCAGGTGGCAGCCAGCGATTCCATCACCCCAAGGCGGAGCCAAGCTACTTAGCCATGCTAATGAGTCCGTCTAATTGATGGCCTCATGCACAGCATATTTAATCCGATTCCCATTGGAATCGATCGATCGAATCGAAATTCGGATTTACGATTTACGATTTACGAATTTCCAGAATGAAGAATAAAATTGAGAACCAAATCCCAAGAAGCCAAGCAAGGGTTTTGTTGTGAACGTCTTTTGCCGGCTTCCCTCTTTTCGGGGCCATTGACAGCACACTATATTTGCATGAATATATACTATGTATATTTTTATGACAATGACAAATTGGCTTAGTGAGAGTTACAAAGATTCATTTGTCAAAATGCTGGGTTTAAGAACTTTGGATTACCTTTTAAAAGGGTTAATAGCAAAGTTATAGAAGTTTTAGTAAATTAATATAATGAAACGTCTTTTACTAGCCTGTTTATCTGTCCCAGGAGTCTCTTTAAGGCTGTTAAGATCTTCATAAATTCGAATAGAAAAATTATTAATAAAAAAGGTTTGGCCTTAATTTATGGATAAAATAATAAATTTTGATATATTCTCACAAGTTATTTAAAAATAAAGATGTAAAATATGAACTATTTTTATCTCATCTTAGGGTATCATGTATACAGTATATTTTCTACTCTTCGTTAGAGCAATAGTACCCCTTAATGAAGGGTATGGAGAGACAATCACCTGGCCAAAAACCGACTGGTTGTCTATCACTTCATTTCGAGATACGTCGGCAGAGGGGCTGTAACGTGAGGCCGGCTAAAACGGAACTAGTTCAATGTCTGCTACGCTCTGCACGGTCAGCAGTACAGTGAGCACTGGCTACAGGAGAACCCTTGGAACTCCTTTGCTTCCCAATTAGCAGTATTTTTTTTAGCATTCATTTGGTTGTGCAAGGCAGCAATTACAGTGAATTAATTAAAAATAAATTAAGTGACCCATCTAATTGCACTGCCCTGCGTTTAGTTTACAGTCAATTCTAACCGTTTGACTATAAACCATAATGCATAATACAGTGAGAACTCGGTATTCGATTTTCAAATAAGTGAATCACAAATTAAAACTCTTTATTTTCCTTGCCTCAGGCTTGCCTTTTAAATTCAGCTTGTAAATAAATTGTTGATCTAATTTAAGCTTGTTCCTCGCAGGCAATTACCACTGTACACGGTGCAGTGCACTCGCAAATTGCATTTAATGTTGTCATTGGTATTGGACAACTGGGCAACCAGCAACCTGGCCACCAGCAACTGGCAACTGCTGACACGCAACACGCGGTGGCAGCGGCAGCGGCAGCAAGTTGCAGCTCGTGCTTTTGGGGGGCTACTATACTATATACATATATATCCACTCCCACTCCAACGGACCTTGCTGGGTGATTATTAGCGTTAAATTACAATATTTAAGCCAATATATTGTATATTTATTTTAATGGCCATTTAATTATGCCCCGTTTGAGGCACTTAGTTATTAGCCAAAGTGTTTACAGTTGCACGCTAATTAGCCACATGACAGCGTACTCACCTTATGGAATTCCACCTCCGCACCATCGGCCACGCCCTCCAGTTCCCGAATATATTGCGGAAAGCTGTCCTTCACCGATCCCAAAGTCTCGTTATAGATTTGCCCTGAAAATATTTTACAGTGTACATATAATAGCCTCATCATCATTCAGCATCTTTGAAAAGTCTTTCTTTCCATCTTGGAGGGCACTTTACTTACTGCCTTTTGGGGACTGGTACAGTGGCAAGTAGGTCTCGTTGAGGGGCTTCGATAAGATCAGAAAATTCTTAATCATCGAGCCGAATGTGCGACCCTGCAATGAACAATTAACAATTTACCAATTAAGCAATTAACATTTACTTATTTTATTTAAATGATTAAATACTTTACAATCCCCCGACACACGATCTGCGCTCGAGGTGTTTGTTTAATGCAAAAAAAAAAAAAAAAAAAACAAACAAATATAAATATATATAGAAAAAAGAGTCAACACAATAAAATCAAAAACTGAAACATAATCGATCACGACCGATCGCAGTGTAAACAAAGCCACCAACTAAGGCACAAAAAATATGAATAATTATCCAATATATTCAATACCGTGATTGTTGTAAGGCGAATACCATTTGGCTTTAGTTAAATTACTGGGTGGGCCTACGATACACGGATACGGATACAGATATGCCGGACAACGGCCTCTATATAGATCCATAAGTCACTACAATATACGTATAGGTTTAAAACAATTTTGACAGACAAAGCAAAAAAGTTATAATTTTCTCAATTGCCATAAACATTTCCATTTTCATATAAAGCGTTTTTGTTTAAGGTTCAGTAAAAGGGTTCAAACCAATTTTTATTGTCAAGTTGGGGGAGCAATGATCTTAAAAACGATTCTCTATATAATACCATAAAGAATCATTCTTAGGATCATTTAGGATAGTCTTTGATGCTGTAAAAATAAGTTTTTGGTCCTATTCCAAGTATACATTTCGGATTATTCTTTTTTTATGAAAACTGATTTTTATAATATTTAAAATAATAATGTTTAAAAGGAAGAAATGAGCTTATAAATTTGTTCAAAGGGCATACCCTATCACCCTATATTAATTTTATTTTAACCAAAATATTTCACACAATCTTAGGTTTTCTGCAAGTGCATTAAACCTTCTTGTCCCAATTGGCAATAAAACATATGGAGCTAGACAAAGCCACGAGAATCACGAATCTGCATTACTTAGCAGCGTCTGGGTCCGGCCTGGGACATGTCAAACAAATCGAGGGCTGTGTGGTATATATATTCGTACACAAACTCACTTATATAAAGCCATATAGCCATAAAGCTAATTTATAAAGACAACAAGCCAGATAAAAAAAAAAAATTGCGTTTCGCGTGCAGTTTTGTGGGTTATCAGTTTGAAAGTAGGCTAAGATAGGTGACCTATATATATCCCTCTGAAGAGGGCGTTTTTTGATAATTAATGTCTTACTATTAAAGATTTTGCCATATCAATTAGAAATCTGTATAAAAAAGGCTTATAATTTCTTTAAGGATATCAAAGCTATCAAACAATTGATTTCTTTAACTGACTAAAATATGTTTTAAGGACTTTATTCTTGAAAACTTTCACTAGAATCTTTGATTCAACAGAATATATATATATATTTAAAAGCTGGGCTTGGCTTGTCAAAATAAACTAGTCTATAGAATTTACTATATAATGCTGTTTTTTTATAACCTAGCCCCGCCTTCTTCCATTTGTATTGTGTAACCGAATGTTCCCCTTGGTTCCTCTAAAAATAAATGTGAAACAATGAAAGTCTTACAAATAACTTGAAACCCATTAGAGATTCAGCTATCGTGACCAACTCTCAACAGGTGAGTTAGAGTCCATAGGTGGTACTTACCATGTCGAAGCCAACTTCATAGTGGGTGCCCCTCGTGTACAGGACAGGCACTGCCTGGCGACGTGGCAGAATCTTACCAGAGGACATTGTCCTGATTTTTTTTGGGTTTTTTTTTTTTTTTTTTTAAATGAAAGCTACTTTTTAAAATAAAATTTACAAGCTATGCGGGCACTGATACTTTCTTATCGCAGGGGAAAGCTCTTTTGCAATCGTTGCAAAAAAAAAATACAAGAAAATCAACAAAAAAAATAGGAACAGAGAAGTACAAGTCGCGGCTGATGCGATAGGGTTTAAACAACAATAAATGCTTGTTTTTAAGAGACCAGCTGATTTGTTCTAGAGCGCTTGAAGGCAGAATTCAAACTGATTTGTTTTGTTTTGACGGCAGCGGTGGCAACGGCAACGCTGCTGCCACCGCGACGCTGTCGCTGTCGATGTCAGCAGCAACAGCAGCGGCAGCAGAGGCGGCTATATCGATTACAGCGTTTATTTTTTTAACCCATTAACAACCAAGAATATCTCGGGAAACACATCAGAATCGCTGATGCAAGCGAGTCGAGCTGGGAATATATATTTACCATAATTATGATTGGGCCTTCGGGGAGATGTCTATGTTGATCTGGTTTTAAAGTCTATTTTGCTAAATATGTACATCAACAGCCAAGACGATTTAGCCCTGATTGTCAAATCAGTTGGATTTATGTAAAAATAAATAAAATGGCAAAATTTTATATTTTGAAGCTATTAAAAACCAACACAGAAATTAAATTCCAAAATTTGGAATCCAAATTGCAGTTTAGGCATTTTTGTCTTTGTTCTGCTTCGTCCTTCTGATGCAAAGCGTTTCGGTTTCCTGCATTCTTGCCGTACTTTTGACTTTATTATATTTGTTTTAAATATTTGGGTTTAATATAAATTAATTTTGTCAATAAAAAGGTTTTAATTGATTTAAAGAAATATAAATAAAAAATATAATCATAAAATTTATGTCCTTAACTTTTGGATTAACCGATATCAAGGTAGTCGATTTATAGGTCAAATATTTAATAATAATTAATAACAAGTAACTAGTGTTCTAAACATAGCAATTGGTGATGGCGTCATTGTTAGCCAATGACTGTAGAGAGGATATAATAATATAATTGTTAAGCAAGCAAACTATATAGAAATCTGTTTAAATTTATGTCAAATATTTATAGCTCTTTATAACGTTTTTTTTTTTTTTTTTTTTTAATATTATTTTCCCCTCTTAATAACCTATAGAAAGGTAACCTAACCCCTTTCTATCTTTCTAACCCAATTTAATGGTAAAAGATTATTGATAAAGTATGAGGCCTATCGAATTCCTGCCTCTTATATATTGAGACATTTAGATATTAGAATGCTTTCGGCTGCTAAGTCAATTAGTCGTCGTCTAATAGGCTTTGTGACTTAATGGTTTTGTTTTATTCTTTTTTCTTACCCTCTTCTTTTGCGTATACGTAATATAAGTGCTAGAAATAACTCATACGCCCCCCTGGCCGCCGACCAACTGACCATGAATATTTTGTATATTTTTTTTTGCCTTTGTTTGCGTGTCGATATAAACACGTTTTTGTCGATTGTTTCACCGTTTTCTTTTCTTTGAATTTATTGCCATTTAACTGGGTTGGATTTGGCGGGTTAAGCCTGGGTAAATTAACCCTTTTTTTCGTGGTAAATTTCCACGCCAAATGAAAAGCGTGTGAAACAGAGAATTCATCATTATTTATGAGATTTGAGATTGGTTTTCGGGCTGGTGGGTGAATTTTCAGAATTTCCAGACAATCCAATGCGAATAAATTATATTCTCGAAATATATTCAATTGATAATTTAATTAGCTTTGTGGCTGCCCGTCTTTTGAATTTTATATTTTTAAATGTTGTTTGTGGAGCGAGAGGAGAGCTTTCCAAGCTGATGATGATGATGATGATGCCACAACTTTCTCAGCATCTCTTGGCCCATTAGCATCACAATTAAATGTTTTTTTTTTTTTTTTTTTAGTTTTATGAATTTCGTGGCAAAATAACACAGAACGACCTGCTAAAAAAAAGGCTCATATTATGTGCCGATATTATATAAGTGAGAATCCACATCATTAATAAATGCGTAGCTATAATTTCCCCGGACTGCAATCGGAAAGAGAGAGAGAGAGGAGTGATCAAGTCACAGCTTTCATTATTGAATCTGCATTAACTTTCGTTAGTCTGTGTCTTTTTATTGTTGTTGCTTGGCTGGGGGCTAGAAAAATATATGCGACGCATTTCAATAATAATGAAAACAAAAGTTAAAACAAATAAAACCATGGTCAGGGCCCGAAGAAAGGAGAGGAAAAAAACAACCGCTAGCAAGCTTGGCCAGCAGAGAGTGAAATGATGAGATGCTGATGCTGATGCTGCGCGGTATCGAACGGTGATTACAAGAAATGGCATTTTACAGTTGCTTCTTCTGCGCTACACTCACCTGAGTGTGGTGTGCGGACTTTGGGATAACTGTTGGATGCGTTAATCAGAAATTCAGAACGATTGTTGTAAAGGGAAAAATAATAATATTTGTATACATTAATATTATATTAAAATTAATTTGTGAAAATCAAGTTCTTAACTAGCACAGATTACCAAAAATCTGTCATGATCTTTACCTATCTTTCGCAGCAAATGTATCTCTGCTATCGAAGAGTGAGTAGGTCATACTACTTGTATCTAGAATTGGGGCAGACATCACCATTAAGTGATATCTATCGAACTATCTATCAATCTTTCTTGTATACATTATTTTTTATTGAATTTTTGTAACTTCAATAAGGCTTTTTTACTTGAAAACGTTTTCATACCATCTTTAATGGAAATTCTTATTAAAATAATATTTAATATTATATTTTACTTTTAATATCTTACTTTTTCTTGAACCAAATTAAAGAATCAAATATTTTTTTTTTTAATATTTTACTTGAAAACGTTTTCATACCATCTTTAAATGCAAATTCTTATTAAAATATTAAATATTATTTTTTACTTTTAATATCTTGCTTTTTCTTGAACCAAATTAAGGAATCAAATATTTGTTTTATATTTAATTGATGCAATGAGAAAATATACATTATTTTTTTAGGATTTATATTACTTTCATACAAATTTTATCACTTTAATGGGGTTTTATATCATCTTTAAATGATTTTTCTATCAAGAAAGGGTATTAACCCATCGACCTCGAACCGTGGTGTTACGCATTTCACCCGCGGGCTCGTAGGTCAAGAGCTTGTCGTCGCCGGCACATTGGCTGGTGTATATAAATTTTGACAAAAGAAAGACTTCGGCTTAAACCGATTTCGGCAAGGCGGCGGCCATAAGCCACAAGGTGATGAGCATTCGACGCGGCGACATGGCATGGAATGTACCCGGACCCAGACCCCTTCTTCTGGTGGTGCTGCTGCTGATTCAGCTGGCATCTGTGCTTGGATTTGGCAACGAATACGTCCATATTAAGGTGCATGTGCCCAAGGAGGAGGCCGCTGTGGAGCCGGACGCCCACAAGGTGATCCATCACTACCACCACCATCCGCATCCTCATCAGCTTCTGCGATCGCGGCCCAGGCCACGGCCCAAGCCCAGTCCCCTGCTGGAGAGCGTGATCCTCTCGGATCTGGACAAGCCGCTGCATATGAGCGAGCATGCGGATTACTTGAATCATGCCAAGGAACTGGCGGACCATCTCACCGAGACATATGCCAAGAAGGCACCGCCCCCGGCTCCGGTGCCGCCCAAGAAAAAGGTCAATACGTATACCATCATTGAGGAGCAGCACAGGCCGCATGGCTACGACTACGAGGATCACCCGGAGCATGGTGTGGACACCTATCGGGTGATTGAGTCGCGTCCCAAGCAGCAGCATCATCACCATCACCCAGACGAGGAGGACGAGGATGTGGGGGGCTATCCCTATCCGGCGGCGAAGCCACATCACCATGGACACCTCCATGGAATCGGCGCCTACGCAGAACCAGCGCCCGTCGAGGAGCATGTGGAGCATGAGGAGCCAGATCATGGCTACCACTACTCACCGCCCAGCCATGCGTATATTCCGCCAAACCATAGTCACGCCCACCGCAGCTCCAAGGCCAACCGAGCTCCGGCCTATACACTAGAAGCACCCGAGGAAGTCGCCTCCTATGGATACGACTACTCCAGACCCGCCTCAGCGGGTGGCAGTAGCAGCGACTTCCGTCCTTCCGTCCAGGTGCCTAGCAGCGATCCATATGGCGATGAAGAGCAGCCAGCGGACACATACGGAGCACTGCTAGCCACTCGACGACGCCGACCATCTCTGGTGGATTGGCCAGAGGCCACGGGATTCGGCGGAGGCACCGATGCAGATACCTACAGTGGCGTGGATAGCTACAATGTTGGGCATGTCCAGGGCTATGGATCCAGTGGATATCAGTACCACGGGCCCTATCTGTAGGTTTCTAGTAGCACCTCCCCTAATCTAAGATCTATTTATTTATTATTATTAATTTTTTTTTTACCCTATTTCCGTAAGTTGATCCAATCAGTCCCAAGACCGAAAATTATAAATAAACAGAAGTGGAGTCACACACACTGAAAGAAAAGAGACTCATACGACTTGAATTCTATACAAATTTCTCAGTTTTCATACAATTTTCTCTACTGAAAATGAAAATTTAATACATTTTCTCAGTTAACTTAGAGTTAATGAGCATAAGCCCTTAAAATATTTGATTTTGAGTCGGTAATTCAAGTTAATCTAATGATAAGTAGCAAGTTTATAAAGGACAAATTAGAAAATGCAATCTTGCTATTTTTTTTTTTTTATTTAAACATTTAATTTCGCTTCAATTTTCCGGCTATAAAAGATCTCATTGCAAAACAAGAGGAATATTTTATTAAAGTTCCTACACCGCCTGTTTATTAACCAAAGGTTAAGGAAGGCCAATGAATAAGTCACTGAAAGCTCTATTTTGTGAATACATTTTATTCATTAAAGAGCTAACTAGGAATTCTTCTCATTTCCTAAATTATTTTTCACCCTGTGTTCGCTTTAAAAACCAATGATTTGTCCAGCAAGTCACTTAGGTTAATGAAATTAAGTTGTCCGCAACCCGTTTCCAGTGGAGATCTAACTCTAGGATAAGAACAAGCTCTAGAGCTTCAGCTGGCAGTACACGATGAGCGGCCGCCTGGGCCAGGTCCTGCAGTTCCATCTGCGTCTGTATCAGCTGCTGGGCTTCCATGGAATCGCGTTACCGGGCGATAAGAGCCCGGGCCGGATGAGGACACGATTGCGGGCATGGAGCCTGTTCCTACTGGTCTCCCTGAGTTCAATGATTGTGATGTGCCTGACCAGTAACGAGGAGTTCCTCTACCGGGGCGATATGTTCGGTTACGTCAACGATGCCTTGAAGTACATCTTCGCTGAAATAGCTGTGGTGGCCATTTACCTAGAGACCCTGACCAGTCAACGGCACCTGGCCGGCTTCTGGTGGCTCCATGCCAAGCTGAGTCAGAGAGTGGCAGTGGTTAGTCTGAGGAGCGAACTGCTGCAGTATCGTCGCTATTTGATTTGCATCTATGGAGTGATGCTGTTCGAACTGCTGCTGCACTTGGGTCTGTGGCAAATCCAGCCACTGAGCCACCACATGACCCTGTTCTGGTTGACCTATGAGCCGCTGGTCTGCCTCACCTACATGAGGAATGTGCAGTTCGTGCTCCACATGGAACTGCTGAGGGAGCAGCTGGCCCACTTGGAGCGGGAGATGGTTCTGCTGGCGCAGTACTCGAAGTTCGCCTGTGAAACTGGCCGAAGCTTTTCCGGCTTTGAGGCCTTCCTGCGACGCAGTCTGTTGCAGAAGCAGCGCATCTATAATGATGTGTACGATATGTTTCGGTGTTTCCAGAGGGCCTTCAACTTCTCCATCCTCGCCGTATTGCTTTCGATCAATATCCGCATCGCCGTCGATTGCTACTTTATGTACTACACCATCTATAATAGCATAGCCAATATAGGTGAGTCTCGCCTGCAAAGAAAATTATAAATTAGCATTAACACTGGCTTGGCTTTTCCGTATGAGATTACTTCTTAATCCTGCCCGCTTTGCTGGAGATTCCCGCGTTTATCTATGCCTCGCAGAGCTGCATGGTGATTGTGCCGAGGATTGCCCACCAGCTGCATAGTATAGTCACCGATTCTGGCTGCTGCAGCTTTCCGGATCTCTCACTGCAGGTCCAACTTGGTGCCGGTAGTTATTGTCAACCACTAACAATGCTTATGCTTGTGCCCCTAGCAGATCCAAAACTTTTCGCTGCAACTATTGCACCAGCCTGTACGAATCGATTGCCTGGGCCTGACCATAATGGACTGCAGTTTGCTTACAAGGGTGGGTAAATATATATGGGTTATCCTTTAGCATCGAATCCATTGTGGTATCAATTCTACTTGCAGATTGCCTGCTCGGTGGGCACCTACATGATCTATACGATACAGTTTATACCAAAGTTTAGCAGTCAGTACATGTAGTCTGGTTTACAGAGAAAAATATTAACCTTGACTTTACATATTAAAGCTTTGTTATATTCATAAAATTATACGTAATTACATAAATGTATTTATTTATAATTATATATCTTAAAACAAGGAAGGGGCATCGTTTATAGCAGCGGGCACATTAAGAATTTATTTACAAGTGTCTTTCCTGGCTGGTGGCTGGACGGGCGCAACTAGGAGGAGGAGGAGGAGGATGTGATGGTGTCCAAGTTGACATACTGAGATTATCCCCTCCACTGCCACTGCCATTGGTTTTTGTTTGTTTGTTTGTTTTTTGTTTTTTTTTTTTTGTAAAGATATTCTAAGAACAAAGGTATGTTGGGTAAAGTAAAGGACAAAGTACTAGCTGATGGCTCCGCGTATATATCCCGACCCCGGGAATTGCTACAGACTACGGACTAATGCGGGAATTACGGGGTATATATATGGTGTATATCGTGTGCGGATGCCTAATCGTACTCATGACTCGATTCACGCTTCGCAATCAGATTCTCACGTTCGTCATCGTTGCCCTCGATGATTGTGATGCCGCCCGAACCGCTGCCATGGTGATTTCTATTCACTGGCTTTACACGATGCAGAGACTCCGTCAGTCCCGAACCGGTGAGAACCTCCACCTCGTCGTCGTCCTCGTCGGGCACCTCGAAGTACGGATGGGAGGACACTGGCCTGAATTTGTAGCCCGTGAGCACGAAGAACACGTAGGTGGCCATCTCGCGGAACATCTCGTCCAGCCAGGCGTATTGGAACACCACCGTCATCTGGAGCAGGTCGACAATGATGCGCGTGAAATAGATGTAGCACACGATCATGATGTAGAACTGGCGGAAGAGCTTAAGCTTCCGCAGATTTATGGCCGCCTTGCCATCCGAAGCGGAAGCCTCGTGGAGATGCCGAATGGACCACACAATGGGAAACAGAATGGCGCCACAGCACAGCAGATCCACAAAGAAGAAGATATTGTGCCAGGTGCGGAACTCGGCATCGCTCTGGTCCGATTCGTCTGTAATGATCTGAGCAACATTAGCCAGTACCTGGAAAATGCAAGGATTGAGAATTTAGATTCACAATAAATGTTATTATAGATATCCCACCTGTAAGGGTATGACAATCATGAAGATCTTCTTGTCCTTGTCGGATAGAATGTGCTTGATGAACGTCCAACCGGTTCCAATCAGCACTATGGTGATGAAGAGCACTGCGCCCTTAAGCAGATGAGCAATATAGTAGAGGATGGCCCAGGTTTCCACATGCTCGCCTCGCTTCTCAATGAAATGGTAGTTGATGGAATGGAACATCAGAGAGAGGGACTTGAGGAACACCAGGACGGCCATTAGGTAGTGGATTTTGTATACCGTGTGCCTGACATGGGAAAGAAAAGAAAATAGAAAATAGTAAAAAAGGGAAAACTTTAGAATTCGTGTGCAAAACCCACTTGCTCTTCTTCAGGATAAACACCCAGAAGAGGCCGGAGAGGAAAAAGAGCAGGCTCATCATGAAATACAGGGCGGGCAGCGGCATCTCTCCAGCGGATAGATAATTGCCATTATTGTTTTCCTCAATATCCACCTAGAAATGAGAGTGTAAAAAGGGAGATTAAGAGAGAGCGCAATGGAAATGTCGTTAAATCATTTATAGTATATAGTTTATACTTGTAGATAATTTGATAACGAAATAAATCGCTTGAATAAAAGCGAGACAGAGAGACAGCAAGAACGCATTATTAACCCTCTAGTGCCACTTAAAAGCCTCGAGGCACATTTGTAAATTAGAGAGTTAAAGAAGTAATAGCAAAATCCAGAGCGGACAATTGTTGGTAGGATTCTGCCTTAATTTCATTAAATTCTTCGTCTATAGCTCAGATTTGGAAACTAAGATACTTAAGCACCTCTTTTTGGTGCCATTTGTACTCACATTGAAAGATATAATCTTGCTGTGGCTATGGTAGTTGGGACAGGCATGGAAGTACAGATTGTAGAGGCCCTCGTCGGGCAAAGTGGCCACCAGCATGGAAAAGTTAAAGCTGTAGTAGTTGACCCCATTGGCATCCGTCTCCCTGACCAGCGGCATTGTCGAGTCCTTGCACAAATCCTCCTGCGATTGCTTAAACGAACCGACTGCGTATAAATCGTCTTCTGCATCCGATTCGTGGGGCAAAAAGTTATTCACTGCTTGATCTGGGGCAGCATCTGAATCGTCGTCTTCGTCTTTCTTGGCAGCAACAGGAACAGAAACAGGGGCAGCCGCAGCCGCAGCAGCGGCAGGAGGTGGTGCCACCTTTGGGGCATCTATGGCTTCGTCTTTAGTTGACTTTACTACATTTGAATCCTGTTTTTTGGCCAGAGGCTCCTCTGGTTTACTTTCGGGCGTGACCTGGACAATGGGCTCTGCCGGTTTGGGGGCAGCTTCGGCTTTAAGCCCAGTATCCTGTTTAATGGCAACCGATTCCTGGCTAACAGCGGCTTGCGGCTGAACAGGAACTTCAGGCTTGGGCACTGCAGAAAGCTTCTTAGCTGCGGCATCTTCTTTTGGGGCCGCAATCTCATCCTTGGGCAACTCAATTTTACCAGCCACCGCTGGCGAGGATAGCTTCAACTCTGCCGGCGGCTCCTGTTCTAGGGGTTCCTCCATGGAGTCATCGGGATCTTCGCCCAAGTAGGGCGGCACATCACGTGCCTGGCGGAACAGCACCGAATCACTGACCTTGGCTAGAGAGTTCCGCTTGGTCCGGGCGGTAATGTCCTTGTAGATGTGCATGTTGGCCCATTCCGGCGAGCATTTCACCATGACTCTGAAGGAGAGAATGCGAGAAATAAGGAGATATAGAAATCAAGGCAGGGCGCGCATACTTCAACTCCTTGAGATCCAGAACGAAAAAGAGTATGGGTCCGCTGGTCTGCAGCTTGGGCGGTTCCTCAAGAATGCACTTGGTCTGGTGCGAGTCCAGATACGGATTCAGCTGGTCAATGGTGGTCTTGTCCAGTGACAGTCCCAACTACAAAACGACACACAATTAGACCGGCTGCAGATTGCAGGTTTTGGACCCAGGTTTCCCTTACCAAATCCGTGGGCTGCTCCTCATCGATTGTCAGCTTGCTTAGCTGCACGTCCAGGTGGCCGTTGGTGTAGAATCCGAAGGTGCTAAGTGCAATGTACGGACGCCTGTCATTCTGCCAAAGTAAAGCGAATTGTGTGAGTCAGGTGCTCTCTGGGGCATAGGAGAAGCAAGAACTGTACTTACTCGCACTTCCAGGTGGTGCTTCCGCGCCAGCACTGACAGTGGAGCGGCCAGGAGCGCGACCATTGCGGCCAGTACCAGTATTGATTTAACATCCCCACCGGTGGAGCGCATTTCCCCCGATTTCCAAGCTTTTCGCCTATTTTCCCCGATCTCTCTCTGTCTCGCCTCTCGTCTCGTGGCACTTTTCCCGGCGTGCGACGAACACTGAACTCTGCGGTTGCTGCGATCCTGACGACAATGTGTCAATTGATTAGCTCCGTCCACCCCTACAATTCATATTATTCACAGCTCGATGGAAGTTATCAATAACTGCGGAAATTTAAAGAATTCAATGGGTTCTGCGGTCGAAAGAACTGTCTGTGTGTGTGTTGGTGTGACGATGTGGCCAAGTACAAAGCATGGAGAATGTACCAAAATATACATAAAATATACCAGAACAGAAAGGCTGTGCATAAAGGCGGTTTAATTTAATTAAAATTTATTAATTCGTTAAAGAAATAAATAAATCTATAAATAAAGTGTTTTTTATTTTATTTTATTTATTTATTTTTAAACGTAGATTAATTTATAATACGAACAATTTTATTTTATAAATGCCGGTTTACAGTATGACCAACTCTGTCTCTAACACTAAAAGGGACTCTTCAAAATGCTGCATTTTTGAAATATTGCACGATAGTCATCAAATTCAAAATAGAGTTTTAAAATAATTTGTTCCGGCATCTTTTTTTTAGAAATTAAAAATATAATTTTCTAATTTTTAGTTGATATATTTTCTACTTTTGTATGGTGTTATAAATCTTTAAACCATATACATGTATTTTTTATTAACATTAAATTTAGACATGTTTCCATAAAAGCGTTTTTTTTTTTTTTTTTTTTTTTAGTTTTATTAGGTTACAAAAAATCAGCTTAATGCTTAAATTCCTAATTTTTATTTGATATATTTTATACTTTTGTATGGTGTTATAAATCTATAAATCCTATACATATATTTTTTATTAACATTAAATTTAGTCATGTTCCCATAAAAGCGTTTATTTTTCATTTCTTTGATTTTTATTAGGTTACAATAAAAATCACCTTAATGCATAATTAATTTAAAATCTTAAAACATTGAATTTGTTGTCATTTAATATAAAAATTAGGTAAAACAAAAATTCAGTTCAATGTTTTTATTATTAATCAATTAAGATTTAAATAAAGAATCAGAATATACGAATCAATCCTATGCTTTTAGAAAACCTGAAGTAAATCTTTTCTGCAAATAGATATTTGTACATGATAATTTATTAAATTATTTTATTTTATTTATTATTATATTCTTGTGTTGTAATTTACAATATAATACAATTACCATATAACCTGCCTGTTCTCTAATTTAATTATATGTACATGCATATAAAAGTTAAGCATTAATATAAATTCAATTTCGAAATAAGACTGCAATTTGGAATATAAATTTAAAAATGTCAACAGGAGAAAAACAACATCTGAAAATAAACGTGTAACACTATACATAATGTAGACACAACATAAATGCTATATAAACTGTCTCTGTATGATGATGGCTTTCTTAAACGTTTTCCTCCATATTTTCTTCTATGTTGGATTTTCAATGGATTTTTCCGTTGTTTCTTTTTTTTTTGGTTCGTTTTCATTTCATTTAATTTGGTTTGCTTACTTGCTTATTTTTAAATCGAACATCGGACATATAGAATCTAAAATTGGCACACCCCGAGAGTTGTTTGTTCTTTACAAAAAAAAAAAAAATGTTTGCCTGGCTGAATCAACTTTATTCATTAAAAGCCTATGGAGCGTATGTTAAAGATATATAACTTTGACAATACTAAATAATTGAATTCGATTGTAAATTTGGTCCGAGGCTGAGATAATGCCCGTAAATTCTGAGATATTTAAAATGTTTTAAAACTAATTAATATATCAAAAACAGATATTTTTATAAAGTGCAGAATATTTTTATTTTTTTCTTGCATTTACAATAAAATAATTAATATGAAAAACAATTCATTGATATTAGTTAGTGACAAAAATTTTATTAGTTTTCACAAAAAAGGAAACTGAATGAGTTATGCTATAGGAATACAGATAATTGTGGCCACTTTTCAATTCACTATTTCTGGATGCCAAATGCAGATAAAATTAAATATTTTTCCAGACATCCAGCTCCTTGGATATTGTTTATGTTATCCGCCCAAACTATGCAGATTATTACCGACAGTTGCCTATAAACATCGACGCCCCAGAAAGCTAACCTATAGATAGACACCTAGGAGATATTTAAACAAATACGTGCATATATATATATAGATATATTTGTATATATCTGCGCATACTTTAATATATATGTATATATTTATATCGGTGGCGGACTTCGTGCATGCGATCGGCACTAAAAACCGAAGGCTACAGACGAAGGCGCCCACACAAATCGCCCAAAAATAGAACAACAAAAATCCGAAACTGTGCTATTTGTTATTCCCTGATTCCGAAGATGATGCGAATTGAAATTTAGTTGAAGGAATACCCACCGATTCCTAATGAATCTATGTATATATGTATGTTATGTGCATACACCCACGTCAGCGTCAGGGATATTGAATGTACTTACATAGGTTATATTGTGCGGATAGGCCCCATGGCTATTTATTATGGCCCGATGTGTATGCCATAAGTTCAATGTTGTTTATGCAAAACCAGGTGGCCGAAAGCCACGGGTAATCTGGATCCGGGATCATTTTTTTGGGGGCTCTACATCCTGTTTCACCTGAGCTGCAATCTTGGCAAGCGATCCGTAATAGCCAGACTGCAACGGACTGCTCGTATCCCACGGATACAGCCAAAGACACACATTTCCCTCGGCATACCATACATATGTACGTATTTGCATCGGTGCAGATACAAAAATGTTCTAAATTTAAGAGACTGGCGCGGTTTCGGGCGGCAGCCCAAAACGAAATCAAAACAAATGCGAAACTTTCCAACTAGATTGTAATTTTAAAAGTCTTCTACTATATAATATATATATATATACATACATATAAGATTTGGCTTGAATAAATACAAAAATCAGAAACTAAGCAAGCTTAAAACTAAAGTTAAGGAATTTCTTCCAAAGCAACTGAATGAGAAATAACGCTAAACAAAAAATTAATACCAAGAAAAATACAAATAAATGAATTTTATTGATTAATTTACTGTATTTTTCTTGGTATTAATTAATAAAACAATTAAAAACAAGGACAAGAAGTCTAAATGTAATAAACTATCTTAAAATTGCCTTATTAATTATTGTTAATTGTTACATTTAAATATTAAGCAAAAGGCATTGGTAGCTATTGCTTAAAAATTATTTAAAAGCTCAAATTTTAATTGATTTCAAGTGAATACCTATTCCAATTCTATTATATTTAAATGTCTTTTTTCAGTTTATATTTAGACTTGTAAAAAAAAACCATAAATATTAATTTTAAATATACTTCAAATGGTTTATTTTCACTTTAACTACCAACAGATTGAAGTTAGACCTTTTGGGTAGTCAAACTTCGAAGTCCTTGTAAATTACTAAAAATTAAACATTCTAATGGAATTGTTAACCTAATTATTAAACTTAATTTTTTTAATTGATTTAAAGTGAATATTACTCTTTTGTGAAAAAAAAAATTTAATTTCTACAGCTTATTGACCTTCCGGGAAATCCTAAATCCTTGAAAATTTCTAAAAATTGAACATTCTAACTTAATTAATAAAATGTTAAATTTTGAACATATTTTTAATTAAGTTCAAGTGAATATTAATGTTTTATAAAAGACATTATTTAATTTATACAGCTTATGGACCTTTCGTGAAATCCTGATTGCTAAATCCTTGTAAATTTCTAAAAATTAAACATTCAAATGGAATTGTTAATTTAATTAATAAAATGTTAAATTTTGAGCATATTTTTAATTGACTTCAAGTGAATATTAATGTTTTGTAAAAGACATTAATGAATTTATACAGCTTATAGACCTTTCGAGAAATCCTGAATCCTATATTCTTGTAAATTTGTAAAAATTAAACATACGAATAGAATTCTTAGCTTAATTATTAAAATTTTAAATTTTAAGCTTATTTTTTATTGATTTTAAGTGAATATTAATATTTTGCCAAAGACATTTTAATGAATTTCGAAAGTTGATAATTAAACTTATTCAATATTTATTTGTTTCTAGTGAAATAAATTATATTAAAATATATAAAAAATTGATCATTTTCAGTTTAATTACCTTACGGCTGAAGCTAGACCCTACAGGGAATTTTTACTTTAAAGTTGGCTTCTTGTAAACCACAAGTTTATATTAAATATAAATACATTCCTTCTCCAGAATTAAGTTTCATCCTAATTATATGGTGGATTATAATTAATCAATCTATCAGAATTAGCCTAACAAATATTTTTATGAGATCTTCTTAAACCGAATTAAGAATTATATTTTGAATACAAATCAAAATCAACAGCCAGCTAAAGGTGACACAGGGTGCCTGTGCCTGTACATATATAAAAGTATTTGGCGAAAGTATCCACTACAATGGAAAATGGGAAAATAACAACAATAATAGAAGAGAATAAAAAAAGAAAATCAGACCAGTGACGAATAGATTCAAGTGTTAGACAAATGGCAATGCGATGGGGCACCAAAGGCCGTTCGACGTCAGCACGATCCTCAGATCTATAGAATGAATATTGTATATATATATATATATCCAAGCGAATATACACACTATATGTTAAATAGATATCGAAAATTTGTAGGGCGTGCACTCTGGGGTTCAAATGCTGCAACTATTCATCCGGTGGGTTGATCGAAATATACATTTATATATATTTTTTTATATATATATATATTTGAAGCCCATGTATATGGTCCAGATATATGCAGCTCGATTCTTAATGGCTGTGAAATTTATGTTCTACGATATTTGATTCCAAAAACAAATGTGTGCCTATTTACTTATGATCTCTGGCCATATACTATATGTGCTATGTGCCACACACAGACACACGTACATATATGTATATGTATATGTATATGTATATGGAGAGGAGGGGTAGCCCCAGGTTTGCCTTCTCGCTTTGGCCAGTTGGAGATCCCTGGCCGGGGATATGGAACACTCGGGCGAGTGTGTGCACAAGTTTATGTTTCACCTGAGAACGTTTTCCCAACACCCTGCACACGTACACATACACACACACCCCGAGCACACCCACCCACACCCACACCCACACCCACTTGTTGCCACATCGCCAGCATATGCCTGGCCCGTTCGCACCCGTCCTTATTCGCTGCGAATGCCGTTTTATATAGACAAAGTCGACGAGATCGGCCAGATCTGTTCAGTGTGTGTGTGAGTGTGAGTGTGGAGGGGGATGCGAGGCTTTTCCGCGAACGCCACGAAAAATTCTTTAACATAACGTGTAGCAGCGCCTCAGATCGTCAGTCTGTTTAGTCGAACCGCAGCATTCGCTCCTACGACGTCAGCTGCTCGGACTTTAGTTGAGATTTCAATTTGTTTCTTTCTCCCTAAGTAAGTTTTTTTTTTTTTCTGTTCCTACTCTGCTCTACTGCTGCTTCACCTCCTCCCAAAAAGAAACAAATAGTGTGACAACAAAAAGTAAAAAAATAATAACTAAAAAAACCGAAAAAGAAACTTTAACTCAAATAAACAATCGAACGCATCCTTTGGCGGCGCACTCCTGTCTGTCGTCCTCCGAGAGTATAAATGAAAAAGAAACTAAATCCAACGAGAACTAAAAACAACAAATATCATCAGAGACATTTGTCTTATATAACATACTATATCTTTTTTTTCAATATTTTTTTAAAGTGCAAACCAATCAACGAAATGAAACGAAAAGTGTCATCCATATTTACTGAAAAACTATGCAACTCTCTATGAAACTCTAAAAAGAAAACAGTTTTAAGCATATTTTTTGTCCCAAGTACTATCTACCTCTTTTTTTTACATTTTTTTTGTTATCTAAAAATAAATGAAAATGCTCCCAGGCATTTTCACAACAACAACAACAAAAGATGCAACAGCAACTACAACGAGAAAGGACCAGCAGCAACAATTAAAAGCAACAAAAACAAAAGCCACGACTGCCAGACAGGAATATATAATATATACATACATATATCTAAACGATCCGAGTCGATTCGATTCGAACCGAAAGTGTTATATGATCTGAGAGGGAAATTCTCAAAATTTGGTTTTATTTTTTTGTTGTTTTTTTCCTTTGAATTGTAAAAATAAATTCGTTTGCGTTTCGTATCTGTGTGTGATTTTACCTTGGCAAAATATCCAAGACTCACACAAAGGTACAAATACAGATAAAGCTAGAGAAATAGCTAAAGATACAGATACAAATAGCCGAAAATACACGGCGCAGGCGCCATTGAATTAGATTCTAAAGATATATAGAACCCGAAAGAAACACCCCCGCATATCTGGAGACTTTTGGAATATATCTCCCGATAAAGATATCATGAAAATGGAAAAGCTTTGCAGGGGGAGAATAGATATGTAGCCGAATTTAGAAAGGCATAAGGTTAGTTAATGACAGGATTTCCACAAAAATTTTTGGAACTGATGAACTAAAAAAGTCAAGTGATAAAGGGAAAGTAGAAAGTAGAAGTTAAACATTTGGAAGCCCTTGAAAGATATTAAAAAACAAAACTTTATTTTATTACATTATCCTCAGCTCTGAAGCTTCAGAGCTTCAGTTTAAAAACATTTTCTGCTAACTATTTTTTTTTTTTTGCTTATAAATGGCAACAAAAATTATATCATTCCATATTCTATATGATAGTTCCATTCGTTTGGTTCGGTAAAATTGCAGGCATGCATTTTTGCTATATCCCAAAATGACCCAGTTCGTCTAGAGCTAAAAATAAATCCCAGAAAATGCAGAAAATTCTGAAATGCATCAGAAAATATGGAATTTTGCGGAGAATAACAATTTTCCGAGTATATAAATGTCATGCCTAATAATTTTGCTTATATATACATATATATGATATAAATCATATATAGTATGTATAGGGTGGTATTTGACTTTCTGATTTAGTGCCAAGGTAAAAACAACAACAATTTTCAAAATTTTCTCAAAAAGAAACGAAGCTTCTTAAGCTTTTTTTCAGAGCTTTTTGCCAAAAGGGAAATTCAATACGTGCCCGTGCCCCAAAGGCTATTTTTAATCCTAAACGCATTCGGAAAAATCGGAGCAAAAAATTTAAACACCGATATACATAGATCAGACCATTACTGTCTCCCTCGCACAGACACACACACACACACGCATAGCCATAAACTGGCATATATGTAGATATAGCCAGAAGAAAATTAAATAATTTTAGAGCGCAAGGAATTTGTTGTTGATTTTATTGTGGAAGATTATGATGTGAGGACAAGACAAGACATTGTTGCCGGCTAAAAAAAGACTTTCTCTCTCTCTTTGCGGGATACATATCGTATATGTATGTCTTATGACATGGCCGATACCGATGCCGATGTATATATCTTATTTGGGGGGACATATTCGTCTAAATATAGAGTACTATCAAGGCAATCAGAGAAAAAAAGCACAAAACAAATGTTGTTTCTGGCTGGGCAGTCACTGAAAGTACAGTGAAACCGCGAACGAAGATTACCTTGGAAGAGTGTGGCTAAAAGTTTGCAGGATTCAAATTCATTTTGCTGTTGCTGCTGGTCTGTGGAATAACTTTAATATTTTAAATAAAATAAAAACAAAATAAGAGATTAATATAAATATTTTAAAATGATTTAAAAGAAATATTTAACGGATACAACATTTTTTATATTTATAAATTTATATTCCGTAAAGGAATACTTAATTAAAGAATTTGTTTATCATTTCAAATGTTTTTATTGCTTTTATTTGCATTAAGAACAATACAAAATCGCAAAGAATTTTAGTTCTGCTTTAGAAAGTAAATTCTTTTACTCGTTTTTCTGACCCCTGCTGGCATATATGCAACTGAATATAAATCAAATAATTATTAAAAATAATTTAACATTTATTTTCTTCATATTTTATTTTTACAGGTTTTTTCAACCCTAAACCGTAATCATGTCCGACGATGAAGAGTACACGTAAGTTGAACGATTTTTCAAATAATATCCAACTCAAATATTAAGTATACGTCGTGTATGGGATATTAAGTATACGCCGCGGTGTCTGACCGGCGAATGAAATTATATAGAAAACTAGTGAATTAAGTACAAATGTGTTAATAAAGTGAACATATTTAACTTAAATACATAGTCCGATATAATTTTGAACCCTTGACTATATCGAGATACTACCACCAAGGATGGTTTTTGTAAGACGATTTTTTGCCATCATCCACAGCACACGTACTTGTGGCACCTATTTTGATCTGTACTCCTTCTTGTCTATTTCCATGCATTTCCAATCCCGAAACACGATCCTAACTGTGAAACCCACCACCACCACCACCACCAACCACCTCCAAAAACCATGATCTCTGTTCGACCGACTGCTAATGTTGTCGTTTCGTTTCTTTTGAAATCAACAACTAATTAAAAAACAATCAACAACAATTCAACAACAACCACACGACAATTGAACAACAACTCAACAATCTCACCCCTGCACTGTGTGCGCGTGCATCCGTGTTTGCACCCTGCACCCTCACACAAAAAAATAAATATATATATATTTCATTTATATATATATATTATTGATAAACAAAAACCCAATCCACAAATGAAACAAAAACAAAACCGTTTCATTACGAACTCCAAAGCAGCTCCGAGGAGGAGGAGGTTGTCGAGGAGACCCGCGAGGAGACGTAAGTACATTTTTGTTGCCAATTTTTGTCAACATTTTTTCGTTGGTTTTGGTGCAGCAGCATATAAAGAACTCGATTGGTGTTCACCTATGTCTATATATATTTTTTGTCATTTTTCCCCCTTGCATATCCTACTATAAATATTTTTTTTTATTTTTTTCACACCCCTCACCACCTATTTATGTTTTGTATTTTGTCTATTCAAAATTTTCTATATGTGTTGTATGTCGTCAATGTTTTGCAAATCAACAAAATAAAAAGGAAACTTTTATTAATTATGTAGAAATTAATCCATTCATAAAACCCGAAACCAATCCGAAAAAAATAAAACAAAACTGTTTTGTGTATTCGTCTGTAAATAATCCTATTTTATTTATTAATTTTTACACTTATGATTTTATTATCATTTCTTTGTACATTTTTGTTATTTATTTTGGTTTTTGTCTTCAATGTGTTGTTGTGTGTGTCTATAAAAACCGAAAAATTAGAACAAAAACAAAAAAAAAAAACCAGCCACCAAAATCCAAATTAGAATCATAATTGCAAATTCAAGATCATGCGCAATCAGTAACGGATAATTGTACAAAATTTACTAATGGAACCCGAATCCGAACTCCTAGTAAAACCACAAATTCCACCACAGCAACGAGTTCATAGTCGCCAACCCACCCACATTTTATCTCCAAAAAAATCCTGAGCAAAAAAATTGGCAAATTTTGTATATAAAAGCTATGTGTGTGTATCCCAACTCATCAAAAGCCACAAGCCCCAAACCCAATTCCCCTGTTCGGAACCTATAGCTTTCCACATTCTATATATCACTGTGTATTTTGTATTCGTAACCTGTCTATTGTCTATCTGTCTATCTATCTATATATCCGTATATCCGTATATATTCCCCCAAACGAAAATACATTTCCGAAGCAATAAAAATAATTTCCAAATTCTAAACAAAAGACCGTTTAAAAAAAACGTTAACTTTCCGCCTATCGCTGGCCTGGCTTAGCAAAATAAAATGTTGTTGCCGTTTTTAAGACTTGGAAACTATTGATACCGATTCTGTTTATCTCTCTCTTTCTCTCTTCCATCTCTTTTTGATCTCCGTTCTTGTTGCAGGAAGTAAGTAAAATAGTGTGAGAAACCAATGAAAAGAAGAAAGAAAGAACCCAAAATTGTATAAAAACCGAACGTAATTCGTATTTGAATCGTGTTTTGAATCGAAAAACCATATATTATATCCCAAACAAAAATCAGCACCAAAGTTTTCCCAAAAGAAAAACTTTCCAAATTGCTCTTTGCACTTCCCAAACAATTCGTTGCTCGTTTGCCAATTTCCGAACAAAACAAAAAAAAAAAAAAATACAAAAGCAAAACCAAATTTTTTTGTGTGTATATTTTTGCTCCATGCATCAGAGAACCAGTTCCAGTTCCAGATCCAGTACCGCACCAGTACCAGTTCCAGTTCATACTGTACAAAGTCTCGTTGCTTGGAAAATTCGCTGACTTGACATACTTTTTGCGTTTTCCTTAGAACAACAACAAACCAGAAAACAAGAACAAAACAAACCAACAAATACGTACTTACCAATCAGTTACATATTTAGTTCTCCTTTACGAATATTCTCCATTTTATCTTCTTCCTTCATTTCGTTCAACAAAAAAAAAAAAAAAAAAAAAAAAACAAAATCTATTTTGCAAATGAATTTTTTAAACAACCAAATGTTTTCTCTTTCTTTCCAACGTTCTTTTTTGTTTGAAAACTGAAATAACAAACAAATCGCATTTTGTATGAACTTTTCGAACCGAAACCCACAACAAAAAATCAATCAATCAAACCATCGTGACTTTGTCAATTTTTGAAAAACACAAAACCAAAAAACAAATCGATCGATATATATATATATATAAAAATATCACCACCTCCATGTTTGTTGCCACCTCAATGCCTCACGTATAGAAAACCACCTCAGACACCAGCCGAGTAAGTCTATGTACAAAAAACAAATGTGAACAACAAATGAAACCAGAATGCTAACCAAGACTAAACCCTTAGTGTTATGTTAAGATCGTATCGTCCCCCGATTAATCTGCCTGTTCGTATCAGTAATACAAAATACAAAAACAATATATTAAATAAACAAAATTCTAAACAACAAAATAAGCAATCTAGAGTCTAGACTCTGTACCAATCGCTACTCAACTTACTCACCACAACTCACCACTCCAGCCATATATTTCGGTGTGTTTCAGTTTCCGTTTCCGTTGTAATTTTTTTTTTTACAACTAGAGTAGAATTGCTATTCGTAGAATGTAGAATCTAATGCTTATTTACATCAGCACTTTGATGTCTACTAATTGTAAAAAAAACCAAACTTTTGGAAAAATAAACAAAAACAAAATCGAATCGAAAATAATAATAATAATGAATAATGATCTCGGAACAGGCCGTAAGAAAGTCCGTCAAAATTCTGTAATTAATTTTAGTGCCTAGACATTACTTGGCGTAGTACTAGAGAGCTATCTAAAAACGCTTGCCAGCTGCTCGTCAGATAACTAATAGATTTATTTCTGCATCCCCTTCCTGTGCCGCCCATCATCAGAGGAGAGGGCGACCCAGAGTTCATCAAGCGTCAGGACCAGAAGCGCTCCGACCTCGATGAGCAGCTGAAAGAATACATCAGCGAGTGGCGCAAACAGAGATCCAAGGAGGAGGATGAGCTGAAGAAGCTGAAGGAGAAGCAGGCCAAGCGCAAGATCTCGCGTGCCGAGGAGGAGCAGAAGATGGCTCAGCGCAAGAAGGAGGAGGAGGAGCGCCGCGTCCGCGAGGCTGAGGAGAAGAAGCAGCGCGAGATCGAGGAGAAGCGCATGCGTCTCGAGGAGGCCGAGAAGAAGCGCCAGGCTATGTTGCAGGCCATGAAGGACAAGGACAAGAAGGGACCCAACTTCACCATTGCCAAGAAGGAGGCAGGCGTGGTAATTATATGAGATTCCATCAATGCAGCCTACTGATACGCCTCCGTTTCCCCCACCATCTGTCTCTCTCTCTCTCTTCCTTTTTTTCTTTTTTCCGTTTTTCTTTTTTTTTTTTTGTCGTTTTCATTTGGTTCTTCTTTTGTTCGTTTTGATTTCATTTTTGATTCCATATGAACACCTCATGTGTCCTCGCCCACAACATCGACTTTTGTTTTTCACCACAATCGCTTGGCATTGATATCATGATCGATCATTAATCAATATTAATCATTAATCGTCTGTATTTGGCATACATCGCTCATACGCAACGTTAATCGTTTGTGTTTGGCATTAACCGATCCATCCACAAACATCCTCTTCCATCGATCACGTTATCACGTAATTGTTAATCGTTAATCCTCGGTTTTTGAACTCACTTATCGCTCACTGGCCATTTTTGTGATGATTGAATTAAAAACCCATTCATCGATCGCCTGGAAACGCTTGAAAACACTCTCACACTACAAATGTGAAACTGAAACAACAAAACGATTCTCTGTTTTCTTTTTTCTTTTACACAACAAACAAATAAACAAACAAACACGCATGTACACACACGCACACACCAACCAAACAAACAACCAACCAACAAACAAACAAACAAACAAACACAAACAACAATTGCAACTTTCTTTGTTCGCTCATATGCGCTCTTTTCTCTGTGTGTGTCTCTCTCTCTCTCTCTCACTGTTTGTCTCTCTCACCACTATTGTACCGCACGTACCACAAAAATCCGATAAAAAAAAAAAAACCAAAAACCGAAAAACACAACGCAATGTGTCTGCATCTAAAAAAACAACAAATAAAAAACTAAACAAAAATATTAAAAAAAAAAACAACAACATCCTGCGCGACTATCGATCGAATCTCGAAAATGCTAAACAAAAAAACATAGTTGGGACTCTCGTCCGCCGCCATGGAACGCAACAAGACTAAGGAACAATTGGAGGAGGAGAAGAAGATCTCGCTGTCGTTCCGCATCAAGCCCTTGGCCATCGAAGGCTTCGGCGAGGCCAAGCTGCGCGAGAAGGCCCAGGAGCTGTGGGAGCTCATCGTTAAATTGGAAACTGAGAAGTATGACTTGGAAGAAAGGCAGAAACGTCAGGACTACGATGTGAGTAACACAATGATCCTGCTCCCATTTCGGAATGACAGCTAATCCGCATCTTAAATCCGGCAGTTGAAAGAGCTGAAGGAAAGACAGAAGCAACAGCTCAGGCACAAAGCCTTGAAGAAGGGTCTCGACCCGGAAGCTTTGACTGGCAAATACCCGGTGAGTTAAAGGGAATGATCTTTCCATGATACCCAGGCACTCATCCATCTGGTGTTCCATCCTCCCTTGCAGCCCAAGATTCAAGTCGCCTCCAAATATGAGCGACGTGTGGATACACGCTCATACGACGACAAGAAGAAGCTCTTCGAGGGTGTAAGTATCCGAGTGATATTTTTGCTATAGCGTTTGGGGGTTCCTTTTTGGCTGCTTCCCTGTAAAATTCTCTCTCAATATTATATATATATATGCATATATAGGGCTATAATACGGTCTATGCGGAAACCTTAGAAAAGACCTGGCAAGAAAGACAGGAAAGATTCACTCAGCGCACAAAATGTAAGCGTATCCGGTGAACGAACGGACTCTCAAGTCATGTGTCTCTTTATGCTTTTCCTATTATCACTTTTATATTTTATGTTTTTTTATGTGTCATATATAAACTATGTTTCTATTTGTATTCATTGTACGAAAGAATGTCACAGAATTAGGAGTACAAAATAGGAGCTTGTGGGGTCAACACAACCGATAGGACACAAAGGACAGGCAATAACGCACCTAACGTCTACTCTTCTCTTATCTCTTTCTATGTTCTCATGTTAACTATTTTTCATAATTGTGTCAACCGTATCTTGTGTGCTCTGTGCTCTGTGCGCGCCTCGTATCGAATAACAATACCCATTAAATCGCACCAAAATACATGAAACTCGAAACACTGACCCAAATACACACACACACACACACACAGGGCTGGGATGAGATCTCCAAGGACTCGAACGAGAAGATCTGGAACGAGAAGAAGGAACAATACACCGGCCGTCAAAAATGTATGTACTGCAGCGATCAGATCAGATCAGAGACAGCAGGGATCAGCTCCGATTCGAGGACTTTTTATTTCGGGAACACCAGAACTACATTAATCAAAAAATTTGTTCATTGTCGTACTGTGTTCTTTGATTTAATTTTAATTTTCATTTTCCGTTTTCTCGTGGAGATGTGTTCCGAGTTTTGAGAGCTCGTTTTATTTGGATTGCAAAAAATTAATGGAATATTTGTTTCGTTTCACCAAAAAAAAAAAAAAACTATAGCCAAACTGCCAAAGTGGTTCGGCGAGCGACCAGGCAAGAAGGCCGGTGAGCCCGAGACACCCGAAGGCGAGGAGGACGCCAAGGCCGATGAGGACATCGTTGAGGATGATGAGGAGGTCGAGGAGGAGGTCGCCGAGGAGGAGGAAGAGGAGGCCGAGGAGGATGAGGAGGAAGAGGAGGAGGAAGAGGAGGAGGAAGAGGAAGAGGAGGAGGAAGAGGAGGAGGAAGAAGAGGAGGAGGAAGAGGAGGAATAAACCAGTCCGCCCATCCACCACCCACCGCCAACGGCCAATGGGCCAAGCCGCGAGCTCTCTCTTTCCTTCACAACTTTTTCGTAAAAACAAACACTACATTTAAATACCAAAGCCAAAACATTTTAATAAAAGTAAAAGAATGAACTAAATAGTTATGATGATATCTTAGCTTATTCGCCCAACAACAACAACAACTACTTGCTATTCAAAACCAAAACCAAATATGAACTTTTCTATTGAACTTATCGAATTGAAAAAAAAACCCAAGAAATGTACGATTTCTTTCAAATAAAACATCAAAATAACAACACCAATGAATAAAAGTCAAGAAAAAAAAAAACCAACAACAACAAACAACAACAACCAAAAAGCAAAAGAAACAATCAAGATATTAAAGTGTGTTTTATGGCATCTTATCTATGAACAATTCCTGTTGTTTGTGTGCATGTTTGTCTGTTTTCGAAAGGGTCTCAAAAAAAAAAGGATATTTATCTCACTTCGGGGAGGGATTTGTTTGGTTTCTACATGGTTTCAGGGAAGGCCAATTCGTAGGTACTATTTTCAGCAAATGTTGAATTTTCAAAATGAATTTCAGGCTAGGCTTAAAGGTGAGAAATAAAAACACACAAAAGCCAATTCTTGCATAGTTGTTTTTTATTTCTGTTTAACTTTTATTGTTTCATCTTTTTGATTTTATTTTATTCCGTTTTTTTTTTGTGTTGTTGTATAGTATATATAATATATATTTATATATATATTTAGCTGTTTATCAATACAATATTGTACAGTTGGCTTAGCCTAAAAAAATGCACACACAAAAAAATCTTGTCTTGCGTTTAGAATTAATTCGTTTCGGATCTTTGCAGCGTACAGTGTTACAGTTTTAATGCATTTTATATTTGTTTATTATATTTATTATTTATACTTTTTATGGATTACATTTGCCTAAGTCATGGTGCCATTGTTTTGGGGGTACAAACGGGGTGGGGACTTACAGGGAGGCGGATGTGTATATAGCTAAAGTTTATAGTTCCTTTGAGCTCTGATTGTCTGTCAGCTGCAAGTAGATCGTTTGGTGTTTTGGGGCAAATAAAAGCTTTCCTAGCTGCAGCAATTCCACACACAAAAAAATGTACAATATAGATACACACCTATTTATAGAGTATACATACATACATACGTACAAGGATCAAAATTAGACAAAAAAATATATATTTAAAAAAAAACACGGCATCTTAAAAGCTAGCAAAAATAGTTTTCACATTCATATATATGTATGTTTGATGTATACACTTATATAGTTTACATATTAAATGCGTTTCACAATCAGAAAACTATTCATTGAACGGACTGACTGACGATTCCGAGAACATATGGTGGAGCTTCACATCAGTATAGTTTTATGGTTATGACGCGCACAACGATTACACAAACACGGTTTTTATATTATACTATTTATAAACATTTCTCTGTTCTGTTTAGCGAGCAAGCATAATTCTTCGTTTTATTTCATTTCTTCTTATTTATTGTCAGCAATTCTCATTTCTCATTACATTTAAATCAATTAAAATTAATATAAAAGTAAACAGGCAAAGCTAAGGGCAAGTAAGTACATAAAATAGCTAATTCCCAGCCCACACCAGTTAGGACGGAGTGTGGGGTAAACCCTCAACTTTCCTCATCTTTAAAAATTACTTCTAATTTAAATGGTTGTCTAGCCAGTTTTGATCTAGAGATTTTCGGTTGTGTGTTTAAAGAAGTAATTTAGAAATTAGATATATTTTACTTTATTCAACCATTTAAAACAGAAGTGAATTCAATCAGCAGTCGAAATAATGATTTTAGCTTGGCTATAACTCGCTTCTCACATCGCTACACATATACATTTAAAATCTATTACAATTTTTTTTTTTAAATATACATTTAGACATTCAATTAAAGGTATACATTTATATAATTATTTTATGGGTTATATTTTCTTCTTTTTTACATTCAGTCAATTTATTGCAACAGAAATACAAAAAAAAAAACAACAAAGTATATATTTTCTATTCTAGTTCACGTCTTTTTTTTCTATCATCAGCAGCAAATATTTCATATACAATACGATTATTATTAATATTTAAACTAAATACCTTAAAAGCTCTTTCATTAAAATTTAACACGTTCTCAAATATTTTGTCATCTTGTGTTGCTTTACCCATTTGCAAACTATAAACAGTGCTTAACTTTTTAATTTTTCATATTCCAGATATAAACCTAACCATTATCCTAGAATTGGATAGAAAGAGTCAGCGAGTCGAGATTCGTTCGGTAAGTCAGGTTTCCTTCTTTCTTTCACTGTTTTTTTGGTAAAAATGATAACATTTATATAGTTTTATGTACACAATTTGAGATATATGTGGGGGCAAAAAAGAAACATTGCATGTTATATAAACATTCGTACAAAAAGTGACTAAACTAAAATAAAAATGTTTCGCTTTGTATCAGGGAGGAGGTCCGGCCAGCGCCTGCAATGAATTTGAACACTTTTGCCTCACTTTTTATTAGCTTTTCCTTTTGAAATATTAATTTTACACTTTTAAAAAGAAGTACTTCACGATTTAACTCTACAAAAAAAAAAAAATATTTAAATTATTGAGAGGGTGATTAGCATGTTTAAGGTAATAGGCGTTGCAATACGCAATAAATTTAATAATTAAAGAGATATTAATGCGAAAATTAAAGTATTATGGAATCAAGTGGACGAGTGCAATTGAACTGACATATATGGTACATATATATCTATATCTATATAGTACATATTCCGGGTAGATGACTTGGTTTTTGTTTTCTTTTTTTGGTAACTCTTAAGTAACATTTACACGTAGGTTATACATATATCCTGCCGGCTAATTCAATTCAAAATTGGATTTTCGTGTATTCGTAATTGTTAGTGTTATCGGTATCCTTATCGTTAGCCTTTGTCCTTATCGATTGTGGCCTCCTCTCTCTCCCCCAGCTACCCAGCTTCCCAGCTCCCCAGCTTCCAGGCTTCAGTGCTTGCCACGCGGCAGTCTTATGGGTATGTGCGGATATCATGTATCCGCCATGGGGCCATTCTTGTTCTCGTTATTGTTGCCGTTGCCGTTGCCATTCTGTAATGGCAGCTGCTTTATCGTAATGACATCCTTTGGCTTTTGATGCAACAATTCTTGTTCTCGTTCCGGTTCCGTTTCCCCTTCTCCTTCCCCTTCAATCTCCTGATGTAGCTGATGATGTTGTTGCTGCTGCTGTTGCTGCTGCAGATGCTGCTGCTGTCTGTGTTGTTGTGGTTGATGTTGTTGCTGCTGCTGCTCTGGCATAATTTTATTGACATTGTACTGATTATTGTTGGCATCCTTATTGTTGTTGCTATTGTTGTTAAACTCATCCTCGCTGGACATCTGCAGCACCTGCTTGGCCTTACTTTCCCACAACATTCGATTGGCCTTTAGCTGTAAAGAAAGCAAAAGGAAATTTTGGAAAATTTGCAATAAGTTTAATTGATTGCCAAGCAAAATCCCTTAAAATTTGTTCATAAATATCCCTTAAATTTACAAATTTTCCCTGCTGATGGTTGCATAATTATGCCAGGCCCTCATATTCTGGATTCAACTAATTGTGCTTGCCACCACCGCATGTTGCATATATACATACATATATGCATGTCTGTACAGCTGCACAATGTGGCAGCTATAAACATTATTGTTGTTCAACTTTGTGACGGCACACAAAGCGTGGAAAACATAAATTCCAAACATTCTTTTGTGCCGTTTTAAATACAGTTTTTTATAATTGAAATTAAATTTAAAAAAGATTTTAATGAAAACTGCAAAGCTCTGAGAGCTGAATGTTGTTTAAAACACAAAAACATTATTCTTGTTGCTGTCCATCTATTTAGTTTTTATTTCTTTTATTATTTTTTTATACCATAAACTCAGAGAGTATTTATGTTTCGTCTATACCAGCGCTCGTTTTTAAATTGCTGCATATAAATATTAAATATGCAAATATGTTTAAAATATTAAATGTTTGCGGACACCTCGATAAGCGTGAGACGTCAATTAATTAAAATATTTACCATTAACATACATAAATTAAGGAATATAATCAAATTGGCGGACTTTCAATTGATATTAATTGCATTGCCGTGGAGACCTGGGGGACTGGGGATAATGGCAAATGGGAAAACTGTCCAGTGGGGTCAGCAGGTGTCACAGGAGTGGCCTGTCACGCTGCTGGGGATTTCGAAAAGTTGACTTAACTTTGCCAGGACATTTTTCCCCCTGCATGCATGTATAAATTGCCACTTATGACATCAGACCGCCCGCCGTCAGAGAGGCAGGCAGCAGGCAGCAGAGGCTGGGCAACCAGGCAACGGCGCGGAAACATTGCAATTTTAACTGTCAAACAGAAATTGCCCCAGTGACAGGCCAATAAAAACACGCAAAAATCCGGGACATCATTGACAAAAAAAAAAAAAACAAAAAAACGAAACAAAAACAAACGTTGGGCGACAAAAAATCGAGCTGCCAAGGTGCCAGCGAATCGAACTGGACATGGATTAATTGTATATTTCAAGTTTAAAGTTTATGCAAAAAATGCAAAATAATATTATTTAAATGCAAGCAAAAAACTGCAAATTAAATGTCGTTCTGGCTGTAGGAAACTCGAACTGAAATCTAAAATATATTTTATATATATATAAATACAACAGAAAGTCTTTCGAATATTGATTAAATAACGAAAATAATTTATGTTTTCGATGTTTCTGTTTGTAAAAATCATTTTAGGCCTTTAAAAACAAATTTATCTTTAGTTTTCAAGTTTATTTGAGGAATATTTCTGTAAAAATTAATACAACTTGTTGGCTTTCAAGCAGTGACTGATTAATTATATATATATAACTATCAAAATCAAAGAAATATCTCTTAAATTCAGTAAATTCCAATTTTCCCACCACTACAATTGCATTCCAAGGGACTTTTCTTAAAGCAGGCGAGGAAAAAACAAATATTATGTTGAAAAAAGAAAGAAATTTAATGCTGGAAGGTGATAAAAAAATCAACGCGGGAGATAACTCAACTTGAGTTAACTCAACTCCACTCCACTCAAGTCGCGCGGAGTAACGAGGAGTGGACTAATTAATTAGCAGCTAATTTAACGCATCGCTGCGCCGGACATAACTCAGCAGGATGCACTTGCAAACAGACAGGCAAAAAAAAAAAAAAATAGGATGCGCCAGAGGGAAGGGTGTCCCTGGCTGGCGCAAAGAAACGACAACGAAAACGAAAAGGACTTTATTGGTCAGTAAATTGGCCAAGCAAACCGAAAATTTCAATTAAATGTTAGCTGGAAAACTCTGTTGGCCACATAAAATTATTTGAGTGGCTTAAACCAACAACAGAATAAACTCGTCCTGCAAATCTCTGGCCAGCACAACACTATGAATATTAATTCCTTGTAATTAATGGTTCATAACAAATGCATAAATTCAAATTGCAAATTCAAATCCAGACACTTAATTGCTTTTTTATGCAAATTTAAGACGATTCTGAATCTGCGATAAGCGGCTATATTTTATGTGAAGTTTAGTTAATGTTTTGGATTTATCTTTTATTTCTGTTTTTATTTAATTATATTTTTATAATTTCCTTTAAACTATAAGAACTGAATCGTGTTTACACTATTTTGAAAGCGGCCAGCAGATTTTTGTTAACTGTTTACTCTGTCACGCCTTTTGAATTTGAATTAAAATAGAATTTATATCACATTTATAAATGTTTTTTTTATATATTCTGTGAGTTCTTATTTTATTTTTTTTACCAAAATAGATCGATTTTTAAGGCTGCAATAGCAAACTAATTCAAATATAAAGCAAAATTTGGGATTTATAGTGGTTTTTAGATATAATATTTATTTATTCACAGAAAATATATTCTGTGAGTTCTTAATTTAGTTTTTACCAGAATCGATCGATTTTTAAGACTGCAAACTAATTCAAATGAAATCTTTGAAAGCCAAATTTGGGATTCTGATTTATTACTATTACTATGATTTATTTACTATTAATTCATACTGCAGTCTCACTCCAAACGTTACTTTAAAGAAGGCTTTCCACTTTATATTGTTTCAATTCATTTTGTTTATTCAATTTAATTTAATCAATCATTTTCCCTTAGTTTACTTTCATTCCCATCCAATTTTAACCCTGAAATCTGCATATATAACAGCAGCCCCAAAAGAAAAACCCACATGAAACAAAATGTCTGAAAAATATATATGTACATGAAAAATAAAAGCAATAAAAATACAACAAAAATAAAGAGTTATCGCTGGGTGCAACCGACAAACGTGAAAAAGGAAGGCAAAGTGCAAAACACAAAGCAAACAAACATAAAGAGCAGAAATCAAGACACACAGAAAACAAAAAAGGGTAAAACTACAAAATAGATATAAATGGAATAGTCAGAAAGTAATATCTCCTCTCTACAAATTATTAATATTTTTTTTTTTTATAAATGTAGAAAACACATTTGGGGCGAGGAAATGGTGTGCATGTGTGTGTTTGTGTCGAGTTTGTTTTGCATTTGGCCGCGTTGCACCTTACCTTCGACGTGTTGTCCTGCACCCATGCATCTGGCTTACCATAGTCCGGCGGATTCGCGTACGGATCGTAGCCGAGCACGGACAGCATGGGCGCTATATCGGCCATGTCGCGCACCACATCGCCCGGTATCTGGCCCACCCACTTGGACATGGCCTCCAGATTGACCGGTTTGATCACTTGGTCCGAGGAGCGTTCCACCCTGGTTTTTGGGAATGATTTTTAATGTTAGCTTCGTGCACTTGTCCCTAACTTGGGGCTTACTTGGAAAGGGGAACGCCATTCGGCTTGTTGATGAACTCCTCGTGATGCAGCACCGCATCATTCCATGGCACATCCAGGTATTTCAATATCTTGCGCATCCATTCCTCCGGATGCAGGACCAGCTGCTCATAGTAGACCTAATGGGAATATATGTAGGAACATTATTAATTCGTTTGGCTGTCGTTTCCTGTGCTAATTTCCTGCACCAGCGGGCCAGGTTAATCGCCATTGATTGAGTCAATGGATGGGTTAAAGCCGAGCAGGTATACTCACCATCATGCACCGGTCCTTGCCAATATCCCGGCACTGTTCGTGCATCACCTCGATGGCATGGTTCCACTTCTGCATGCACTGGCGGTAGCTGCTCAAATCGAAACCGGTGATTGTCACCTTGCGCGATATAATCGAATGAACGGTCGCCCGGCCGTCGCGCACCATGAATAGGAATTTTGCCTGTGGAGGAAAAATCAGAGCAGGTTGAGTGAGTGCACCGAGAGAAGATGTATATATATATATAGTTATATAGATATTTATTCGAGTGTCAAAAATATTCAAAGTATTTGGAAGTGTGCCAAAAGTCCAGACTCTATATTAAATATAGTTTTTTTTTTTCTTAGGAATCCTTTTCGTATAATAGATTTTTTTAATTAAGCAACTATTATAACAGATTTCTAGATATTTTGTACATTTTTTTTAGAGTTTCATTGGTCTCTCTCTCTGTATAAAAATGTATACCGGAATAGGGATGTTATTGGGGGGGTTAACTACATGTTAGATGGGTTGCTGCTTACATTCGGAAATAGCTCGATGACATAGGAACCCATTTTCAGCGTCAGCGGATCCTTGTTGCATAAACGCGGCGCCGGCTCGCCATGCTTGGCGATGATTTCCAGACAGAACTGAGCAATGGCACTGTTCATGACCTCCTTGGTGATGCCAGCCTCCTGCAGGCGTAGCGATTCCTTCTCAGATTTGAGCCAGTGCGAGCGGAGTTGCAGGATGCGTGGAATAACGCGTGTTTCCTGGCCGCAGCTAAAAGAAAGAAAAAACCAAAGAATATTATTTAAACATAAACATTCTCAAATAGTTTTCTGGTATGAAATGAAATCTAGGTATCCTACTCTGATTTCGCAACATATATGGTTCAGGATGGTTCAAAAGGTGCCACCGCATCATCCAGCCAGCCAGCCAATCCTAACTCCCTTCTGTAGTGCAATCGACAAAATGAAAAAGGCATCCCATCCGGCACTGGCTCTTTAGCGTTCCCCATTCCCTTTCTGCATATACACCGTGAGGAGGGGAAAGAGAGCCCCGCCTGGGGCGCCCCCATTGTGCATAACTCTCATTCGACTGGGGCTCCACTCCGATTTCCCTTTTTCCCCATTTACCATTTACCATTTTCCACTTTTAACTGCACCAACCGAAGCCAGTGAACTATGAAGGGCTTCAAACGATTCTAACGTTTGCCATCCTAGAATTTTCCACCGTAATCAAGTTCAGAGCACACACAAAAATTACTGCCTGATTGCGTAAATTATCATAAATATCTCACACGGCAGTGGAAAAGCAATTGAAAAACCAGAAAGAGTGAGCCCTAAAGGTGGGGTAATCAAAGTGAATTAAAGCTGTGCTCCACTTAGAAAAAGAAGCCAGCCTGGAGGTCAGTGCAATCAAGGATGATTTAAGAAGCTAATTTAGTCTCGAGAAAATGAGTTTTAAGATTAAAAGTTTCAGCAAAACTCATTTAAATGCCTTGGCAAATTGCACAAAAATGTTTCTTTTTAGCAATAACTTGTTATCTTTTACCAGTTAGTTGTCGAGTTGAAATGCACGCAATTTATTTTAGCTTTAAAATTAGAGAAACACTTATAGAGATACATATCCGAATGACAAGGGGGTTAGAGTCAATCCTTTCCTGGGCGGAGCTCCTCTAATCGGAGGATAACCACTTTATCTAGCCTCAGCCAATTACATTTGTTCACACCTCGAATCCGGGGAGAGAGAGAGGAAGGGGAAGGGAGGGGGCTTGGTGGATGGCGCTCCATACGAATCCCACACAAAGCTGTTTCGGGGCTTAGCCAGGACTCAATTAGTTGGGTGCCAAGTCCAAATGCAAAATGCTACAAATACTAAACCAGATATAAGCGGGGGCGAGCAGGGAAGTGGAAGTGGGTCGACGGTGACGGTGACCTACTCCACATACATACATATATACATACGCGACCGGGAAACTTTTACACTTTTCAGAGTCCTGCCATGGCGAACAAAGGACGAAAGAGCGGGGGGGGGGAGAAGGATGGATGAGGACCCAAAACCTATTCTGTAACTAAAATTGGTGGGATCCTTGGGATGGGAAGGAGAAGTTGGTTTTTTAACAGCGGAAATTGCGCTGTGCCCAGCCATCAAGAAAAGGCGACCCTGACATCCAGGATGCAGGATACAGGATAGGCCAAGCGATTAAAATCGCAAAAGAAAAAGGCAAATTGTTAATAAAATAATCTGGAGTTTGCTCTGTTTCCTTCTGGCCATTTCTCATTGCGTAAAATTTCTTGGCTAATTACTCATGCGAAAGGAAAACTAAGGAAAATTATAATATGTTACACGAGTGTGCAAAGGATAAAAGGGAATGGGAATGGGACCAGGACTGGTCCTGGCAGAAAAGCCAGACCCCTGAAAATATACATATTAAAATTGCCAAGGGCGAAACGAAATATATATCGAATTCGTGGGAAGATTGGGTTTGGATGGCTGCGAGGCAAAAGCCAGCCAAAAAATGAATGCATTAAAATTTACAACATTTCCCTTTCCCTACTCCCATAGAGGCAGCGGGGAAAGAGAGCAGAGGAAATACACTTTTTAAGCCAGGAACCAAAAATGGGAAATCATTAGAAATTGGAATCTTATTTTAAATATGCTGAAATTTTACATACAAATTATATGAAAATCAATCAAATTTTATTGCTAAGAATATCGATAAACTATCACTGCTAATCTTTCTTTTACTGCCAACGATAAAACTATTTTTCAGGAGGCTCTTCGATTTTGTACTATTAATATTTATTACAAAACAGATTCACAGATATAAATTATTTTAAATTAAATCAGGAAGGTTTTAATTTTATTGCTACAAATATTTTTAAACTTTCGTTTGAAGTCTTTCTTTTACTATCAATGATAAAACGATAGTTTTCAATACGCTTTTCGATTTTTTTACTATTTTACAAAATGGATTTACATATTCGAAATCAAATAATTAACAGTAAAGCTTATTAATTTCTTAAAAAAGTGAAGAAAAAATATGTAATACAATTTATATTTATAAGTATTTCATTAACTAATTTCTTTAGAACTTGGAAATGTAATTTTGAAAACCTATTAAAGACTTTGGTGATCAGCTTTCAAACCTCGCCCAGACTTTTATGTTCAACGGTCAATAAATCGGCTGTGATATCCGATAGACTTTGCCACAACTCAAGGGAAGTGGTATATATGTATATTCCATACGCCATGGAGTTTCGCCACAAAACCAATCCCAACGCATTGTGGGAGACAATCAAATCGAACAGTAACCGAACAGGACAAGCGGGGGGGGCATTATCCTGTTACAGTTTGGGTTCGAAGAAGAACTTACCGCACATCGGGATGGGCATCCAGCATGGCGCGCATCAAAGTCGTCCCTGATCTGGGCACGCCGCCTATGAATATTAATGGCATCTCACGGTTGTATGAATAAACGCGTTGATTGTCATCTGTGAGGTATTTCTGAACGTGTCCATAGTATCCGTGTCCGTGTCCGGGTTTTCGCATCAGCATCCGCATCCGAGGGAGCGAAAGATGGGCAAGAAGAAACGGGGTGGAGACAACAAAATTAAATTAGAAAAAAAGTTGCAGGCATGATGGTGACGGTGATGATTATGATAATGATGATGGGTAGCAGGACAGTCTAGATGGGAGCATTTGTGGGTTACAAATACATACATATAAAGGCAGTTGAGTTGGTCGGTTGGCTGAGTAAGCGCAGGTGTTAACGCCTCCAGGGGCATTAGCGTCACAGCGAAATGTGAAAAGTGAGAGCTCTAGACAACGACAGCTGATGGGCATTACTAAAAATAGAACCGAACTATCCATATGGAACCGAACTCTCTGTTTCTGCCGATTAATCCCTCTGTTAGATAGCAAGAACCTTATCTGTGGGTAAATGCTCCTTTCAAACCACTCACAAGTCGATCGATATTCATAAATCAAACACACTTAATTGGGGGCAGTGATAAATGTGTGCTTGCTTGGCTCTTTATCTTATCAAAAACATTTCAATTGATAAATAAAGTAAACAAATCACAGGAATTTCTGTGGCAAAAGCTGTCTGGATTGCGAACACTTAAAACCCATACCATTGAACATAATTAGGGTCACCGAATCCTTTGGAATTAAAGCCGAAGATAGCTAATGCTTTGTGAGAATGATTTGGCCATCTCCACGCACACATCCGCTCCCATTCCCCACCCCGCCTGTCCCTGGGGTGCATTGTCTTTCGTGTGGAGTCATCTCCTCTGGCCGCAGTTTCGATTTCCTCTACAATTCCGAACTCATCCTAAGCTGCTTATGGCCTTTCGATATTCCCAATGCTAATCAATGGATTCCAAACCCTCCCCCCTACACACACACACACACTCCATTCGCTTGGACACGCTGACCCCCCCCCCAATCCCTGGGCTTCTTCAATTCCAACGAGACCATTTTGGTCTCCACTAATGTTTACAAAATAGTGTTCGGTCATCCGATAACCAGTTAAATTCCCTCAATGACTTTTGCTTTTGCTTCTGGGTTTGGGTGCGTGTGCGGTTGTGTTTTCCCCTGGACAGGATGGGCAGGACTTTCAGCTGTGCTCAGCCAATATGAAATTAGTTATCCTGCCTTTCGGTTCCACCTACATGATTTCTTTGCTCTTTTGATTTATCACTAAAATTGTTTTCTTTTGTTGTTTATAAAGAAATCGAAAGGTTAACTAAATAATTTAAAATTGTTTGGCTATAAATCTATAACAATTGTTATGTATAAATTTAAACATACAATAAAGTATGTAAATTTACAAAAAGAAATACCTAAAGCCCACAAACTCCTTGAATATATACTTGAAATTAACAGATCCTTTAGAAATATGTATATATATGTACCTGAACTGTGGAAGCTAGAACACATTAAGTATGCTAAGCAATATTATGGTTAAAATTCAATAAATTTAAAATGTCAAGCGGTGATTGCTGCCCGTTTGATTAAATTTAAATATATTTTTTATCCAAAGCCTCCCACACAAGGATGATGGGTGTGAATTTATGCGAAGCTGTTCGATTTTACATACCTCAACGCGAACCATTTGAGAGCTCAGCTCGCTGGTGGCATCCACCTTGAAGAGGCACTGGGGCCGCAGCTCGGTGAACTTGAATAGGAACATGGTGATGACAATGAGGCCGAAGAGCACCCAAAGGGTGACCTTCTTGTTCCGATATGGCAGTCGCATTTTGGAACTGGTTTTTTGATTTTCTTTGCGGATGCTCTGCCGATATATAACCTAGCCTGGGGGCTACTAACGGGGCTGACTCCTAGTCGCTTCTCTCTGACTGCTCTGGCTCGACGTTTGCCCAAAGCTTAAATATGTAAATTGGTTTTCTTGAGGTCCTCAAAGCGGAGTTGTGTTTTGCTTTGGCTTTTGCTGTAGTGGCTTGTCCTGTTTGCTGAGAATGTGGTGTGGGTGGGGTGTGGGTTTCGGTGTGGGTTTTGGGGGGTGTCCTTAAAGCTGGTCCTCCTGATTCGTTGGCGGCTTGGTGGTGCCACCACAATAACTCCGTCTACGGCCACCGCTGTGCTTGTCCTGGTGGTCCTGTTCCGGCTTGTATTCTGCCCAAAGTTCCTGGGTCTTGGCCTGGTTATGGTTTTGGTTGTGGGTCTGATTCTGGTCTTGCCGCTGCTCCTGCTTGTGACGTTGATTGCTTTGCATCGCCTCGCCTTTGTTTGCTCCTTTTTGTCCAGCCAGCAGCAGCAGCAACTTGGCGTGGCCAACACAAAATGCAACGGAATCCTGGCAGCTGCTGGACCCTTGTTTATCGCGCTAGTCTTCGCCTTCTTCGTTTATTGCATTTTTATAAAATATATACATATATATATATAGAGATCCAAGGACTCTGCAAAGGGAAAAGCAAAGTCTACGTTAAGTAAAGCATATTTGAATGTGTTCCCAACGAATTATTGTGTTTGCCTGCTAAGTCTTTAATGTTTTTTTTTTTTTATTTATTTAATCATTGTATGTATGTATTGTGATTTATTAATTAATTCCACTGGAAATGGCCTAGACTGCCAGGGTGCTTCGGTACCTTCTTGTGTTTCTTGTGTTTCCTTTCCTTCTCGGGAATCTTTGGCCAACATTCACCCAAAGGTTCGACGCTCACAACCACTCGACATTCGACACTCGACTGACTGACTGACTGGCAATCTCAAGTGACTCTACGCACCTTCTGTGGCGATGGAGATGGAGCTGGAGCTTGGAGTTTTCCTTGGCGGGTTTTAGTTTGGTGTCAGTGCAGTTGCACTTGCTGCCTGCCTGCAGATGTTTGCTCAGTTGTTGACGAAGAGCTCCCAGCCCAGCGACTTAATGAGCCGAAATGCACAATAGACGGGGACCAACGTTAGGGATATAAACACGTAATAGCTCCAATCGCCGGTTATTTCCTCCGTCATACCTGCAAAGATGGAAAAAAAAAGAAACAAGTAACATGAGTACACCAGACAAGAGAGGAAAATGGAAAAGTGCAAACACTATTCTCCCTGGATGGTGGCTTATGATATATTTGATTAGAAATCATCTGCGATACATTTGTTCGTTCCTTCGTTCTTTCCTTTTCAATATGACATATGTAAGAACGTGACTCTCTTGGGAGGCACAACTAAAGGGGTTTTGGGACGTGGAGCAGCGTAAGCGGCTTACACACACACACACACACATAGTGTGTGTTTTCCCAGAACCTAAGTGCCATATGCACTACAGTAAATGTCAAAAGATCTATTTGTATCCATGAAATAACAATGAAAGCAAATGCTTTGCTTGCCAAATACCCAAATAACCAATTGTTCAATGCTCCCCTATTTTTTCATCTCTTATTTCATCTAAATGGGTTTATATACCACTTTATGCCCCTGTAAAGTGGCATCAGACAATACCCAAATTAATATCAACTTGGCCAAGTTTGACTGTAATTGCCAAGCTTCCTCCTTGGGCCATGGAAATCCTCCAAACTAGCAACGGAGCAGCCAGAGTGCATATGAGTTTCAGGCGACATTCGTCACTGGGTTTTCCCTCAGGCTCAGGGAGCAGCAGCAGGAGCAGAAGCTCGCCTGGATGGGAAGGGAATGGATGGATAGTGAGTGGCCGTAGCACTCTTGACAACTGCCAACTGCCAAGTCCCCGGCAACTCTCTCAAGTGCGGCCGACGTGTCAGATGCTCGAGTACTTATAATTCCTTTATTTTCTCCCCATATGAGCGGACAAGTGGAAAAGCTGTCGAGGATGGGGGTAAGGTTGAGAGCAGGGTGATAGACACAGGAGCACCGTACACAGAGCAGATAGCGAATGAAAAAGAGTTGAACAGGTTAGATGCCAGATAGCAAAGTTGCTCGAAAGAAACACTTTCAGAGAGTGAAGAGCTTTAAAATCATTTAATAAAACATAATCAAAATATGTATTGGTATACTAGTTCACTCGATATCAACAAACTTTAAGCTGGACTTCAACAAAACCGATTATATGATTTATGGTCTCAACTGGCTTTAATAAAATGTAATAACTTTTGACAAGGCAATTGTTGTTATCACAAAAATATAATTTGTTGCTTAACAAACTTTCAGTTACGAAACCAAAACTGACTGCACATGACGTGGAAACTCTTTTTCATATTTTCATTTACATTAATTCCATTACATTTGCCAAGGACAATATACGAGAGTAAACTTTTGCCATTTCGCAAAAACTTTAATTAATTTAAGATGTCGAATTATTTGTTGGAAAAAGAAAATGCACACACTTTCCGCACAGAGAACTTTCCGCCAATCTTTTCCATTTGTATGTGTGTGTGTGTGTGCCTGTGCGTGACGAGTTTTCGCAGCTTTCGTCACTGGGTCGGGAAACCTCAGAAACTATTTTCCTTTTGGCCAAAACGAAAACTTTCAAGAGGCTGGCAATTTGTCGACGTTGCCCAGAGTTTTCTTCTGTTCTTACAGGGGCTCCGTCTTTTTGGCCCTTTTCTATTGCCTTTCTTTCCTTAGGAATTTCCTTTTCACCTTTGGCTGGGACGGGAGAGTCCGTTATTTTCAATTACACATGCACTTTTTCTTACCAATATCGGAATCCTGCTAAGCAAATATACCAAATATAAGTATTAATAATGAATTAAAACCAAGAAAAAACATTGCTAAAATAGGTTTTATCTTTTCAAATCAAATTATATATCAATAGTCAGGGGGCTTTAGTCTTTTGGGTTATTTTTCTGCTTTGGTTTCGGGTCCTTTTTGATCCTTTCTGGATACTGCATCGGCTCACATACGTAACACTTCTCGCCCCTTTTGTGCTTTCTTAACCAACAACATCAGGTTCAGGGCGAGGTTTAGGCCAAGAGCTCAGAGGCAGCGATCCAACTGATGGAAGGACCATGTCCGCATTGGGAGGCATAGCTTCCAAATCAGAAGTCCCACCAAGATTCGATTATGAAGGTTCGATTCAAGAAGCTTTTTTTTATATATTTTCTACCTAATGGAATATACCATATATTATCATTAATATGCATTTTGATTAATTTAAACAATTTACAAAGAATTTTTGCTCCGTGTCGAGGCATGCAAAAGTGTATTTGCACATATGACAGGGAGGGGACCCCCTCAAGGACCTCTGCTGCCCGAAATTCCCTGCGTTGCTGCTGCTGCTGCTGCTTCTCCTCTACTTTTGGTATGTTGAAAAGTTTTGATATTAAAAAATAAATAAAAAATATAAATTCCTTTTGGCCATATTTTGTGCATGCTAAAATTGTGGCTTATATATTTACCAGCCATACTTTCCCCATACCCCTCCCCCCACACCCCAGATGGCTGCCAAAAAAGTTTTCGAAGCATTTCTCCTATTTTTCACTACCTAGCAGCGACTAGTGAACAAAAAAAGCAAGTTAAATTTTTGTTTGAAGAGGTGCTGCTGCCGCATTTTGGCTGTTGTTTATTTTTTTTTTCATTTAACATGTGTGCTTGTTGTTGGCCAACAAGAAACATTCGCTCTAGTTTTGTGTTGGTTGTTTGGCTCAAGTGTCGGTTAAGGTCTTGTAAAAATTAATAAGCGTGTAAATTTTATTGTAATGCCATACACACACCCACAGTCGCCAGGCAGAAGGCATTAAATTGTTTATGCATATGACGGAGTCGTCTCCTACTTTACTTTATGGGACTTTGTGCTATTTATTTCCAGCAACTGTTCCTCCAATGCCTTTGTTCATCTTATGCTCAACTTAAGCTTAATGGGGTTTTGTTTTGGAACTTCCACTTTCGCACAGTGGTTACCAAAATGAAATAAGAAGGCTAACCTTATGGTTAATATTCATATTTTATGAAGGATTTATCAAGGATTAACTCTGACATACTATTGAATTGTTGATTTTAATTAATTATTTGAGTTTGTTTCTAAAGGAAAATTAATAAATTTTAAGCTTTCTTGTTTAATATTATTCACCCAGAACTTTTGTTTAGTTCCCACTGTGCTTGGACCAAAATAGCCCTGGCGCTAGTTCACACGCTTGTTGCGCCCACTGTCTCTCGTCTCTCTTGTCTTTTGTTTTCTAGTGGAAAAGCGGGCAAAAAATATAAAGAAAATCTGCATAAATAATGTTGAGCCACGCTTTCTGCGGGAAGTGTTGATGATTTGATGGAAAATTCCGAAACTAAAAGCGCGCAAAGTGCGAAAACAAAACGCTTCAGCTTAAGCACAGTTAGAAAGGCGGATGAAAAACTGGGCAGTGCGGGGGAAAAGCCCCAACGACAGACCGTACCCACCCACCGAAGCGTGGTGGCATTCTATTTTTTTTTTTTTTTTTAGACGAAACGTGGCCCTTTCCGGCCGGCGCGAGAGTTTATTATTTAGCAAACTGACTCCGTGGCGACATTCGGCTCATTTATCAGGCGAAAGCACGTCACGTCCGTGATATTATAAATTACTTCAGACAATATGCAGGCCCCCCCAAGAGTTGTTGTCTTACTAGGTTCCAGTAGTCGTCCAGGTTCTCTTGAAAGATGCTGATGAGAAATCTTCAGGAAAATTCAGCTAAGCTCACAGCTGGAAAATTTTACGAAAACTTTCTGTGCTTTTTTGGATGTTTGGGGTCAGTCTAGAGCAACATTTAAAGTTAGTTAAATCGATAACAAGATTAAAATGTTTGTTTCTTAATTTTTTGTCAAGGAAATAAGAGATTTTAGGGCTCTAACATGGATCTAACTCTGCACTCGCCAAAATAGAACCGTGAGTGTGTTGGAAAATGTGTTAATTAAAACTTAACGTCTGATCGCGTTACACACGAAACGTCACCGGAACACACGTACACGTACGGAAAAAGCTGGCCCGAGAAAGCAGAGAAAGAGAAAGAAAAAAAAAAACACGATGTTATAATTCAATTTGTGTTATGTCAACCGCTGTATAAATACAGAGTCAGAGTCAGAGTCAGAAGCGGGCAAAGGAGGCTCCCTCTCCTGGCCACAGTGCTGCTCCCGGCTCCATTCAGCTGTGAAATCATTGGACAAGTGCATTGACCTTCTTGCCAGCCACAGATTATGAGTGGCCCAGTCCTAGGTGGCTTGGTGAAGATTGGCAATGCAACTCCTCTGATTCTGTATTTCAATTTGAATATAATTTCCGATGGCCAACGCATCAGTGAACAGCTTTGTCGTTTGTTTGTAATTAACAGCAGCAGCCAGCAGCCGGCAGAGCCTTAAGCTATACAAAATCTCTGAGGCGTCAAGAAAATACAATCAAAATCTTGAGGGAAAAGGTAATCTCTTAATGATTAAACTGATGATGAGGAAACTGCACTAAAATTCTTGTATTTTTGTGTGCATGTGAAAAGTTCGGGTGCTTCTATAAATTGACAATTAAAAACAAACCTAATTAACACCCCCAGATGGCTGGCGAATGAAGGAAAAAATCAAAATAGGGAACAAATGCTTCAAGTCAATGAACCCAAAAACTTTTCTGATGACAACAATAAAATAGAAACAAAAACGCAATGAGGGAGGGAACCTCTTATCGATGGATTGATTGAAATGCGAGCCTATGAACACGTTGCCAATCAAATGACATTGAGAAACAATTTAAACAAATGTTACAATGTACAGGAAATATTATGTATATACATATATTTTAGGGGAAATAAACAAAAGTAAATTGAGAACTTGCATGCAAATTGGCAGCAAGTTTTTTGCTGAGAAAGCGTAATTAACTGATAAGCGGGCTAAAAAAAAGGGTTTTCATTTCGTTTCAGATTACTTGCACCGAAAAAAAGAACTCTTACAATATATATAATTAAGTAAAACAAATATATTTATTTGGTCTTGGGGAAAACGTTAAAATAAAATAGGTTATTATTGATTTTAAATGGAATATTCATTAACCTCATTTCGTGGCTTTTATTTTTCAGTGTCTACTTTACATTTAAATATTTTTGTATAAATCATTTTGGCACAGCACAGAATATAGTATAAAGAATATAAATATTTCATTCAATGCTAAATGAATATGCCAAGGAAATTCTAATATTTTATCGAATATTTATGGGAAATCTTTATTTGAGGCAAAAGTAATAAAAGAGTTTTTGCATGTTTGAAATATAACTTTGCATAAATTTACATACATAAATTGAATTAATTATTATTTTTGCATATATATATTTGCATATCTCTTCTGATGCAACTCTCTTTGCCTGCTTTCTTTCTTTCTTTTTCTTTGCTGCTCTCTTTCAGCACCTTTACAAAAGGGCTTACGTGTCCAAGAGAAGATTTTGTGTAAAGGCCATTAAAAGTTGTATTTTTTTTTGGTGGGTAAATCGAAAGCTAACGCGGGCAATGTCAAATGGCCCAACTTTTAATGGAGCCCAAGAAGTTTCCTTTTCCTTACCGGCTTTCTCCGAATTTTCTCATACTTCGCCGAGGCAATTTGTGCAATTGCGAAGGCTCTCTTTCCTTTCCTTTCCTAAAAAAAAAAAATACCTCAAAAAAGAGGCCAAAAAACTTGCTTCCTTCCGTCAAGAATTTTTCTTTATTTTTTATTTCAGTTTTTTTTTTTTTTGTGATGGCCAGCTCAGAACAAACAGTCAACGTAGCGTGTCGCCCTTTGCATATTTGCCTTAATTTTCATTTTCATATTCAGTTCGTTTTATTTCTTTCCGGCCTTTAATGGGCAGCGATTTGAGTAAATGAGAAAAAATGCTGATAGGCCAAGTTAATATGAATGAATGATGATAAATGCGCAATGTTTTTTGTTCATAATTAATTTTTTTTATTGTTTCGTCTGAAAGTGCCATTAATGAAACGAACCGGAAGAGAGAGGGTCACGTTTTTGGCCAAAAAAGAATACATACATACATATATAAAACGGGGGAGAACCTAAAAAAAAAAGAAGGAATTTAAAAATCAACAAATTCAACTACAACTTGACCCAGAAAAATAGCCACGAATCAACAGGTTATATAGCGGGGGTGAGCATTTCGAGTATTTCGATTTCAATTGGATTGCAAAACACTTTGATTTTAGAAAATACTACTTTTTTACACATGAAGAATTTTCTGTTAATTGTTTGTAAAGGAAAAAATATGTGATATTTCCGCATATCTGCAAAAAAAAAGTATTTCTGCATCAGTTAAATAGCCCCAAATTAAATATATATATTATGTATTTTCAACCTTTTAATAAACCAAACAGTTTAGAGCTTCAACTAATCACCTATTTCTATTTCAACCACCTTCACGCTTGACATTTCAAGCTAAATAAATAATTTAACTAACATGACATACAATTTTCCGAAATAAACTCCATAAAATAAATTAAAAACTTAGCATTAATCCAAGTGTAAAAATTGTTTAATATAAAAATCGCTCAATGGCATGACCCCCATCCAATTTCGAAGAGGATTCACACCTCAATACCCCTCCATCCATCCGCTGTCATTCTGTGACTGTTGTGTGGTGTTTGCCCATCATAAGGCCCGCCCGCCCTTCTTGAGAATTTCCACATGCAAAGGGGGGGCCCTGCTGGTGGGGGCCCACAGGTGAGTGTGACAGAGTTACAGAGTTCGATGCGAACACGTATACCTGGGCCGTTCAGGCATGGCAATCTGAGCGTGACGAATAATGATTTTACATCATACTCCCGACGAATTCAGGGGGCATGGAAATCGGGGGAAACTTTAAACCGAAGACAGTTTTTCTTTGAGAAAAAATAACCGAGCGAGAAGTGTGTGCAAGTTTGTATCTGTGTGTTGAATTTGAAATTTGCATTTAGTTGGCTTATTGAGTTTGCATCTGTATCTGTCGTGTGCTCATGGCTCTCTTAAAGAAAATCCAAAGACTAATTTCATTTGGCAGCAGTTTTGCCCAAAGGCAAAGCGGAGTCTTCAGTGAAAAATAAAAAGGGGATTTTCCTCGTACACTAAAGAGAAATTTGAAAAAATTTATTTATGTTTATATTTCAAGTGTACTTTTCATATGTGTCTGTGATATGGCCACTTGGACAGCTACACTTTTGGGCCACTTGTTTCTCGAAATTGAAAACCATGAGGCGCATTTAAAGAGATGAAGTGACAACTGGCATACTGATGACAACACACACACACACGCACGCGACTCAGCCCAAAAGGGGGGCAGGGATCGGGGGCACAATGTACGGGAGGAGCGCTGTAAGTGTGTGGGGATCCTATAAATATAACAAGTGCCAAGAAATATGTACATAAATAAGCCACCAGCGGGTCGTATTGTGTGAGGCAGATGCAGCTACAGTGGTAACTCTTAAGCATCTAAAATTTATCAGTAATTTGTATTTTCATTTCTGACATTTTGTAGTTCAACAAACAAAAGAGTAGCTTTAAGCAGAGAAGGCTTTAAATAATTACTTTAAAAAATATATAAAAATTATAATATCTATGATTGTATATAATCTCAGATTAGATTTGTTGTTTTTCCAAGTGTTAACTGTAAACCTTAAAGAAGTGCCAAAGGGTGTATGTAGGCTCCTACAGTTTGGTGTGCAGTATCCTTACCCAATTATTACCGATAAAGCCTTCCCTTCCTTTGTTTCCTTTGAATTAAATAAGATTTCTTATATTGTAGTCTTCCTTAGTGGGGCTCCACTGCTCTCGGCTTTTGTTTGCTATCGCTGTTTTCAGTTTCTGTAATTCTGGATTTCTGGTTTTCAGCATTTTCTGCATTTTCTCTGCACTTCCCAGCAGCTGCGACTAATTGTTGCTTTTGGCGGGGACAAAAAATATAGGGAAACGGAGCCGCGAAGCAGGGGTACAGTGTTGGAAATAAACAAGAGTGGAAAATGGGGTTCAAAGGGGCCAAGAGAATAGGAGCAGACAGGATGCGAAGGACTTGTTCGCGGACTGACTGTGAAAAGTGCAACAAACTTTTACAAAATAAAACGAAAATCTAGCCCAAAGGCAAAGGGTGGAGGGGCCGGTGTTCAATGGTGCTGGTTGGCCAGGGGGCGTGGCAAATGATGCGCTTCTTTCTGCAACTTCAAATCGCACACACACACACCCATAATAACCACCGCAGCTGGAGTGACTCTCAGGCACTCCACACATGTGGAAAAGAGCGGGAAAAGCAAAGAAAAAAAAAGAAAGAAACTTCATTGAAATTGAAGCACTCTCATTAGGAAAAACAAAAGTTGCAGGACGAACGAGCAGGACAACCACCAATACAGCAAAGGAGAACTTGGAAAAAAAGAGCAACAGAATTAAAGTTCTGAACTTAAGGGGGAAAAAAAAGCATATGGCTCTATAATTAAATGGAAGTGCAGGATCTTTCTTTGAATTCCCATTTCTCTAGCTTCTGTGGGGCAGAGGTGACCATCCATAACACCCGAGGGGTGACAGAACGCAGATAGCGCACAAAACGAGCTGATACTTTGTGATCAAATAAATTATTTTCCGAGAAAAATACTTAAGAAGCAATTCACAGAATTTAGAAATAACGAATGAACGAAATAGGGCTAAAGGTTATCATACCGCTTTCTCTCAGTGCAGAGCTCGTCTTCCACTCCAATCAAGATCGTCTGCTCACTGAATATTACACGAACTTTTACAACTACAAACGAAAAGTACACACGTTGCAAGGGTTTCTAGAGATTCCATTGGAATTCGGAAAAAAAGCCCTAATCAAGGATAATTAGTTGGACCGGCAGAGTGCTTGCAGATAACGGAAATTGGGGTTAATAAAAATACATTAATTAAGCGGCATATTTACTTGATTTGTTGTTGTCGCTGCGGCGGGTTCATTAATCATTATTCTATCCAATGGAAAGTAGCAACAAATACCGCTGGATCGGTCTTCCCTCCCCCGGTGTCTCGCTGCCCTGTACGATTATTTGCTGTTTCGTGTCACCAAAAAAAAGGAGTTGCTTTGTTGTTATTATGATGTTTGCACTTGTTGTATTTTATCTTCACACAAACAAACAAACAAACAAGCGGGGCAGGCAGGCCATTCACACAGAGCGCGCTGCACGCCTTCTCCGCAGGAAACAATTGTAAACAAACAAATGCAAAGCACTTGTGCTCTCGCCCTCCAATCTCTACTGCACACACGTCGTTTCGGTGGCGTTTTGCAAAATGTGCATTTCGCGGATAAAAAACAAACTAGCGAAAAACACGTCCGATTTTTGGGCTGCTGTCGAACAGAGTGACTGCTTGTGGCGGAACTTAAAACACCATGAAGCTATCGATGGCCTCGAAACGCCTTAAAATCGATATCTCACATCAATATATTTTATACCTCCCAAAACTGTTAGGTTTTAGTATTTTTTAATATTTTTTAATATTATATAGTGGGGATAAATTCAATATTGAAAATTAATTTTTTAGCCATTTTATTTTATTAAAAAAAAAATACAAAATACAAGTTTAATGAAAATTATAAATTACTTGGCGGGTAAATATTTCGAATCATTTTGGCGCAGTCGCACTGTGACCACAAAATGTAAATTTAAAAGCGATTTATTCTTATATCTACCTACCTCCCCACCAACCTTTGCTGTTCTAGAGTGGCCAAAAGCGGCAGAAATTTGAAAACTATCGATTCTGCGTACTATTTTCGATATATCTTCCCATATTTTTTTTGACTATATATTTTATTTGGTGTAAAATTGTTAAATTAGATATAATTTCTATCACTGGAATATATCTTTATTAAATGTATATATATTTATTATTCCAATTTTACTTGTATAGCTTTTTTCTGCCTTGCCCAATTTAGGTGAAAAACTATGGAAGTTTAATATACATGTGAAAATCGGAAATATATTTTACATATCCCAGTTTTATGGTATGGGATTGAAACTTCACTATAAGCTAAAAATGCTATAATTATAACACTTATATAAAATTTGACAGTGATCACTAAACGCACTGTATTTAAATTCCCTAAACATGGTCAATTTTTATATTTATAATATAAAAAAATTATTTAAAAGAAAACAAATTATTTAGGATGTTTAAATTATCTATTTTTTACCTTACCCCATACTTAGATCACAAAATAAAAATATTTCCTTGTATGGGCATTAAAATTAATATCAATTATCACCTTTAAATGGCTAAAACAGCTCCGCTGGCCTGGCTCTTTGAATGAATTTCCTATAATCATTATCAAACTGCGATATCTGGGCGGGTTTTACGACAGTTGTTGTGTTTATGATCAGTCACTGCGCGAGTGCAAATGCCAGACCTGCTAATTATGCTATAAGTGGCGGGCAATTTATGATTTCTCAATTGATAACCGATAACAGAGCCGATAGCAGAGTGCAAGTGCAAAATCCCCACATTCGCGTTGTTTACAAAGTTTTCTTGTGAAATTATTCAAAAATTTAAATAGATTTAGCCAATAAGAAAGACAGAGAAGGTCTTCAAAGGGTAAAGGAAGCCTCCTACGCAAAGAAGGAAGTCAACTCGCAAGGAAATTAAATCCGTAAATATATTTATTTAATTAAAAACAAAAAAAAATCTAATAAAAAAAAGACATCTAAATACGGACCAGCACCTCGTAGTGCTCCAGACGCACCTCTTCGCCGCCGAAGGGAATGTAGATGCAGCCATGCGAGGGATGGATCTTGCCCACGCTCAGGCTGTCGCAATATATGGCTCTGCCCACATACAGAGGCTCCCCGTCCACGTTCGGGCCGGTGGACAGGGCACCAGGCACCACATTGCCATGGGAAGCTGGCTGCCAGCGGAAGCCTGCTCCCGTTAGGACCTGGACATCCGTCAGCTCGTGCTCCGCTTGGGCATAGGCAGCGTAGGCCTTGCCCTTGGCCGGCACCACTTTGGCGGGCAGCAAGTCGCCGTTGCGGAACACACGGCCCACATAGATGGTGTCGCCATTGGAATCGTGACCCGCCACCAGAGCTCCATCCGGTATATTCGTGGCCGTGGTATCAATCCAGCGCTCCGGCTGGCTCAGCACCTCGTAGGAGAAGATCTTCACCTCATCGGAGTCGTAGGGTATGTACAGGCAGCCGTGCGAGGGATGCACCTTGCCAACGGTCAGGCTGCCGGCATGGTAGCCCCGGCCCGCATAAAGATACTCGCCGTCCACGTTCTGTCCCACCTTAACAGCTCCGGCCGGCACTTGGCCATTCTCTGCCGGCAGCCACTCGTAATTGAAGCCGGACAGCACCTCATAGTTCTCCAGCTCGTGCTCCTCGCGGGCATATGCCACGTAGGCCTTGCCCTTGTTGGGAATCACTTTGGCGGGCAGCATGTCGTTGTTGAAAAAGGCGCGTCCCACAAAGATCGTATCGCCATCGGAGTCGTGGCCAGCCACTATGGCATTTGGTGGCACGCTGCCATGGCTAAAGTGCATCCAACGGTGGTCTGTGAGTTTAGAACCTTGTTATTTTTCTGAATATCCTTGAAATTGTGATGGAGGAGTTCCCCCTAAATACCTTGCATTTTTTCTGTCCGTTCTCCAGCAACTCTGGCGTTTGACTGACTTGACGGCTGATTTAATGGTCTTTTCGTGTTTCCGCTCCACCTTCGCCTTGGGTATACGTAGATAGGGCTTATCGATGCCCAGGCCCCAGATAAGGGATCCCGGGACAGGGCCGAGCCCAACCCCTGCTGACTCAGATCTTGTAAAGCTCTCCCCGTTCGCATTCTTGTCCGTCGATTGGCCAATTGTGGGAAAATTGATTTTAAATGTCAGAAACGGGGGTTCCCATTGGGTACAGTGCGAGACTGTGTGCATAACTACACACAGGTTTAATGGTCATTAATTACCATTATTATTATTTTATTTTTTAATGCTTTGCTTGCATGTTTCTTTTGTTGGTTTTAAGTGAAATTGTCAGCTTTAGATTTGTGTAAAATTGCAACAAGGCGTTCTTATGCTCCATATCTTTCTTTACGCAACTCGCTTGATCCTTTATTTGCTCTCCGGCCTGGGAGTTTTTCGTATCCGCTTTTCCAGTTTCCCACTGAACCACTTCCTCCACTCGTCCACGCACTCCACTTATTTAGTGGTCGCGGGCTTTGCATTTGTTCTTTTCCTTTTGTTTTTCCCCCGCATTGTTGCTCTTCAATGATTTTTTCCAGATTTTCCATTCATGTTTTTTTCGAGAGTGGTCGAGTGGACCGCCGTTGTTTTTGTGTTTGTATATATTTTTTTGGTACCCATTTACAACTATTTAAACGAGGAAAAGTGAAAAACAACGGGTTGGAAAAGTGGGAGCTTGTGAAATTGCCGTGGCATGTTTGCACCTGTTTACAGTGGCTCCTCCTGGCTCCCGTACCACAGGCAAAGGGGGGAGGCTTTGAGCGGATTCCTTTGGGGGTCGAGGCCCCTGTGTCCGTCTTACCTTTCGCTTTGACTCCCAGCTAGCCAATTACTCCCAGTTCAAGGCAATGACATTAATAATAAGGGTTTATTAGTGAAGGGACATCCTCGTTCTTCTTTATAATGGGAGTGATCTAGAGGATGGGATTATATAGGATTATCAGTCAAAAGGAATTTTTCTAAGCAACTATTTTTAATAACATTAATCTATTCAAAAGTATTAGTACATAATTAAAAAGAGAAGCTGGTTTTCTCCATCATTTTCTCGTTTTCCCCTTATTTTTTAATACTTTCCTTTAATCATTGCCACAGTAGTAGCTCGAACTAAATTCCCGCTTTGGCGTAACCCCTTAACCCCCTGGTGCCCCTCGGTCGCCTATCTGACACGCTTTCCGCTCTCGATTCGCATCCGCTTTCCATGGGTCCACCTTTCAGTTATCGTCGTGCTCCTTTTGTGCCCAGAGGTAGTCCTTTGTGCACTGGAGAGAAAATTCTAAATTAAACATAACTATGCCTGGCTTGTAACAACAATTAAACTGGCATCTAGGATTAATTATAGACTTTCTAGTGTGGGAATCTCTTTTTTTTTTTGTAATATTTAATAGCTGATTGAGTCCTTTATTTTGTTCTCAGTGTCTAGGCAGTTGGCATGAACAGTTGCAGCAGCGGTTTTGCTTTTTGGCCACACAATGCGGCAGTTTTTCGAGGGTAGCCAATGGGCAACAGGAGCCCGGAGAGCTGGGTGCATCCTGATTTTTGTGGGCAATTGTGGGACAAACCCACACACACACGCACACACCAGCTACACACACACATCTCCTAGAGTTGGAGAGATCGACGCGTCGTCCGCCGCCGGTCACTCACGTTACGTCTGCGGTGGCGTCGAGTCTGGCGTTTGGGACTGCCCTTTGGCTAATGGAACCTCCCTACCCACCTACGACCGAGCAAAGCCAACCAAAAAGTGGGGCATTCAGGGGACTTAATGTTCCGTAGTGCAGCGTGCAACGTGTAGCGTGCACCGGTCACCAGGCACCACTTAAAGATGCCACAGCTTTAAAGTCATCATTTAGTTGAAAAATAAATAAAAACAGTTGGGCAACAGGAGGGTTTGTGGTGCCCCTTAATGACCATCATTTGGTAATACGGAACCAGGGACCAACTGCAGGGGAGAGCTTAAAGTCTCATCAACGAGTCCGGCAATTTCAATTGTTGCCCCCGGACAGGACACTTTGCAATTGGCATAACCAATGAAGCGTCTGAAATGGGGTTAAACAGGGGGTCACAGAGATGCAGGGAAACCGGATGCTTCACACCATGAATATTGAAAAAAAAAATAAATATAAAAATTTAATTTACGACCTGATTTTATAGGGAAATCAAGTCTGTCTCTGTCTTTGAGATTTGCATTTTCCAACATATTTCTTTAGACTTTGTATTCTCTCAGTGTTTCTGTGTGTGTTTAGGGAAACGTAAAACGGCTCTGGGTGTGTGTGCGTCCATTTTATAATTTCTGAAAAAGTTGCGTTTTTGGGTAGCCAGGAATGCTGCGGTTTCCATGTAGCCACGCCCCCGACAGTGTGTGCCAAGCGCCCCTTTTAAAATCATCATTCCCGGACACAAATGTTATCCGCCATTCGCCATTCGCCATCCGAATTAGTTGCAGGAAGCGGTAAAGGATTTCGGCGAGTGGCCAGAATCCAAATCGAAGCCAGGAGTCAGAAGTCGGCGGTGGGGTCATTGCGGGCACACATCAATTAGCAATGGCATTCAGGCCATAGCCTGCCATAGTCAGAAATCGGGAACATTAGTGAACGGTTCACAGAAGTTCTGGGTTGGCTGGATTCCTACTTACTGAGTGGGCTTTAAGGGGGGAGACAGGACGAGGAGGCTTAAATTTTAATTTTCTATTTTTTATATGCCAGTTTAAATGTTTAATTCTTTAAATCAGTTGTTTTGTGAGAGATAGAGAAAGTAAATAAAATATATTATTATTATTATAATTTATTTATATATTTATAAAGACCACTTCCACATGACAAGTCTTGATTTAAATCCGTTTATACTTCCCTAAATGGCAGTTAAAACTTTCCTTCTTGATTTTCAATTCATATATGATGCTTTTCTTCTAGAAAACCGTAAGCCAGAGCCAGAATTCAATCCCTCGCCGCCTCTACATTCTGACTAATCGTTGCCCCTTGTTGCCTTCTTCGAGGATCTCCAGTCCAATCTCGGCACAAAAAGGGGAACTTTTAATTATACATCGGACCCGCTGGCTTTTGTGAGGTTGCACTGCACTTACTGGGGCTTTTCCGGGCATATCCTGCTATATCCTGGCAGCTACCATTTCCCGGCTCATTGCGAAACTTCTGCGCTCTCTCAACTTGAAAAGGAAGTTGCGGAAAGTGGAGTACAAAGCAGGGGGGGTGGAGCCGGGGCGAGGATATGGCATTTTACAGCTTGATTTCCATTTGGCCATTGAGCTCATTGTTTGTTTTTCAGCTCTCTCTCTCTCTCTCTCTCTTTTGGCCCTTTTCACGGCGAAACTCAACTGGTGGCAACACACTGACAAAAAGTCTTTTAAAAATGGGTCTCCTAATATAGATTTTTCTTACTTTCTGTGAGAGGCTTTAATTTGTGACCTAATTTTTGTTCAGTGTGCGAAGCAACAAGGAATTTCACGCTCTCCTTGGAAGATTGTTGCCATTATTATATCTTTGGCGGATCTCCTGCCAGGGAGAAGTCTCTTCAATTTGGCTGTCGATTGCCTGGGCACCAGTTGAATAGTTGGAGTCCACCTCCACCTCCGCCCTCGAAACCCTCTTGTTAACCCTTTAACAACATCTGTGGCAATAAAAGACAAGTTTATTGCCGGCCCGCATGAATATTTGTCTTTGGCAGCACAACTTTCCCTCCCCAAGGAGCAATCGCAGGAATGTGTTTCATTGTTGTTTATTTCCCCCCGCCTCCCCCCTAAGCTTAGCTTAGCTAGTTTGTAGTTGTTATTCAAAGGGAAAGTTGTACATAAAACAAAAAAATAAACAGCAGATTAATACAGTTTATGGGCAGAGGTTCCACGGGAATGGGTTATTATTGGGAGTGTTTGTGTGTGAAAACACATGTGACCCTAATGATGGCCTTTTGATGATTCCAATCTGCGTTAATCTAACTTTAAGGGGTCTTTGTCCCCAGCTCTCCTACCCCAAAAAACCTCTGAGAGAAAGTCATAAAGATTGAGAGATTAAAATCAAGGAAAAGATCTATAAATGTTTAATTTGTTTTATTAAAATTATAAAAAAAAAAAAATATTTATTTATCTGCAAAAAAAAAATACATATCAGTTTACAGATCCCTAAAGCTGTCCACTCAGCTCATCATCGAAATCCGAGTTGGGCGGAGCATCCTTGACATCCGCTCGCACCGAGTACTCCTCCCTGTTGACGCTGTAGTAGAGGGTCAGGTACTTGCCCGTCTGAATCCTCATGGCAATGTAGCCGCTCTGACCCATGTCCTTGGCCACTCGCCGATAGATCACATGTCCGCTGCTTAATATCACCCGCACCTCCTGCGATCCATCGTCGTTTATCCTGGCATTCTGGCGCTGGATCTGCACCAGCTGGGATCTCAGAGGAACACCGCCACTGCCGCCACTGCCGATGGGCTTCAGTCCCGGCAACTGGATGAGCGGCTCACAGCGGCAACTCAACTTCTGGGTTAGCGGACAGCTGCCCTGGGAGCTGGGGGCGGGCTGCACTGGTGCTGCCACCACAGGAGTGACGGTACCTAAACCCAGATTGCCAAGATTCAGGCCGCCCAGGGTGCCGAAGCCCCCGTTCAGGGAGCCCAGTCCCAGGCCACTGATCAGGTTGGGCAATCCACCGACCAGAGTACCAATAACAGGCAGATTCTGTCCGAATCCAGAGAACCAACCGTTCTGCGGCTGCTGGCTCTGGGCATTCGAGTTGGAGGCCACCGGGGTTACCACAGTGATGGGCTGCAGGGGCTGCAGCTGCTGCAGGGGGGGAAGTGGCTGAAGGGGCTGCAGGGGCGGATTCACATTGACGCCGTCGAAGAAGATGGGAAAGTTGCCATTGGATCCACCAGTCAGGCTTGTTTGGGGATTATTCTGGAGGGAAAATATCATAGAGGGGGAAGTTTAATTTTTATTTAAAGTTTCAAATATTTTATAAAGAATAAATAGCGTTTCTTGATCGAAAGAGAGGTAGGTGATAGAAATGCTTGTCTTAAGCTTTGAATGTTATTATTTTCTATGTAATTAGTTATTTAGAATTTTCTGTTCTAACATTTTAAATCTTATCTTACCAATTGACGCTTGTCACGTCGATCTAAGGATTCCTTTGATTCTTCATCAATTGTGGCCATGGGCTTCATTGTTGTGGTTGTTTTTGTGGTGGTTAAAGTTAGGCCCACAGCAATTAAAGCCATAAAAATAATCAAACTCAGCTTGATGGCCATGATTATTTGAAATTTAATGCCTTAATCGGAGTCTAATATTTATATTTTTATTAGTTTTCAATTATTTTGAGTTTCGGTGTCACTTGTCCTTAGGCTGACTTGGCTCTGATTCGCTTTGATTTGCTAAAGATATCGGCGGCTTCTTATATATGATTTTACTTCAGGGTTCAGGGTTCTGGTTTCTTGTTTTCGGTTCTTATTAGGGCTTTAAGTACACGAAGAAAACTGGATACCAAGTGGGTCAGCATTTAAAAGCGAACATTTGCTTAATTATTTATTGGTTTTATATTGAACTGGAGAGATGTGTGCATAAAGCTTAAGCTGATTATTAAGGAAAATCAGGCTTTACATATTGAAAACTTGAAACAACAGGACACAAGACAAAAGTATTTAGATTTTGATAAATATTTCTTTGATGCAAATTACTTGAATTCCCCCTCAAAATTTACAATAAATTTGTTTCGTTAAATCACAGAATATTCATGTCCAGTGGCAAAAATCAAATCAAATTAAATTTGTGCCAAAAAAATAATGAAAAAAAACCAAGACACAAAGGCAGGAAGCGGGGGAGGGAGGGTGAAATGCCAGGCGACAAAAAATGTTTCGTTTGCATGGAAATTTCTGTGTGTGTGAGATTTTCAATTTTCCCAAAGAAAATGAAAGGAGAAATAAGAGGGAACTGAGGAGAGAATGGGAAAAGGAGGCAGGACTGGAGGAGCGAGAAGCTGAAGCTGAAGCTGTTTGACAGCCGCTTGCTGTTGCGGACTCATAAATCAAAAAAGTTTTTGACAAATTGCACATTGAAGACGACGACGACGCCCTCGGTTCGGTTAAATAGAAATTGAATTAAATTAAGAATCTGGCTGGCCCTGAAAATATGCCCACCTACATACACTTTAAAAATCGAAGCAGAATGATTCAAGCTCTGGGCCGGGGGACCGGTTTGAGCTTTAAAAATAATACTTTACAGCGGCAAATATTTTTTATGACACACAAAAACCAAAATGCAATAAAGGAGGGCCAAACGCAGACGCAGAAACATCAGCAGATGAGGGAAGAACCTGGAGGAGGGGCAGGATGAGGAGTAAACTTGGTAAAAAGCTGCGTCATCAACAGCAGATGCACCATCCCGCCACCCTTGACCCCCGCTGAAAATCTCATTATAAATGACGTTGTTAAAATTACCCAAAAAAAAGAAAGAGTAGTGCAAATATGACAGGACAGGCGAAATGAATCTAGCTAGCAGCATCCGTCAGGACATCAGGACAGGACAGCTTCCACTTCATATTATTTTGATGGTCAAGAAATCTCTGACAAAAACATTATCCATATTCCGGTAACTAAGCCAATGAACTTCGATTACCCCTGGAACACTTTAATTAGCGCCCATCGAATGCCGAAACATATTAGCACTCAAATGGCCTCAAAGACATTTACGAGCGCAGAGGGAATGCTGTGGATTATAAAGGCAATCCTCACCACTTAACCGTATATTCATTTGCCGATTTTCATCATCTTTTGGCATTATAAAATGTTTCAGTTTAACCCATGAAGCAGGCAAGGAGGTATCAAAGGGAAGGGGATATAAAAGCTTTTTTTATACTTTCTTAAATTATTTAAATACTTTTAAATATTCGAAATAAATTTTAGAATTTAAAAATTGATTTATTTATAATAAATAATTCCCTTATCAACCTTTTAAAGTGGGAAATTATTTAAAGTAAATATTTAAATTATAAACTAAGCCCAGAAGTTCTCAGTACAAACGGTTCCTAAATTTTTATTTAATTTTTATTATTAATCTGATAATTTTTTTATTGAATATTATATTATATTTAATACTAAATAAATCACATTTATATGTGAAATTATTTGAGATTTTTATTTTTATATGCCAGCCAAGAGTTTCAATCAAAACTCAAGGGTTAAAAGCCATAAGCCGCCTGGACGGATTATTATTGGCCCTTCCCCAACATCCCCAAGTTCTCCTTCGGTCTTTGCGGCTCTTATTTGTATAACGGTATTATACCAATGTGTATATAGCATTACACTGAACGAATTTGTTGGCTTAAAGTTGAATTAGAAAACTAGAAACATTTGCAGGAACTTTATAAATGAATTGTAAATAAGGAAAAACAAGGAGTTGCCAAGTTTGTAACAAATTTAACCACAATAATCCTGGCAGGAATATCATATATTCTTGGTCAGCATCAGCTTACTAGTTATTTTCTCAGTGCATCCTCCTGATGCCCAAAGTGCATCTGATTAAATCGATGATGATGATGATGATGGCGATGCAGGCTTCGAATTCGAATCGCCTTTGAATCGTATAAATACAAGTCTGGCCTTTTGGCAGCGAGCAAAAGCAAAAGGCAAGGAAAAGCGCCCGCAGTCATGTCAAAATCAAACAAAACCCGAATCCGCAGCAGAAGCCGGACTCGGACCCGGAGCCAGAGCCAGGGCCTGAGCTGGAACCATAGGCGATGCCGACTCTGGGCGGAGTTTGTTCTGCTTTTGCTGGCGACACTAATCCCGCTTCTGCAGGCCGGGATTGTTACGGATCCGGACACCACCAGCACTATGGACCCCTATGCGGAGATGTCCACGGCCAAGGTGGATGTGGAAGGGAGACGCGTCGACTGCAAATTGACTTTGGATGCGGCGACAATGGACTCGTTAGGCTGCCACAATGAGGAGCCTGTCGTCGTCGTCGAGGAGCTGGGGGCATGGCCGGTTGCGGGCATGGGTAATAAGCCGGTGGAGGCTCTGGAAATGGAGGGGGACAAGGAGACGCAGCAGCAGAATGGCTTGAAGCTGCAACGCCACTTGAAGGCCCCGGACAGCCAGCCCATCTATGAATTACAATTGGTTGTTTGGCCATCGGACATTGAGGATGGTGACGACTTCAGTCCGCCGCTGGCCACCACAACCGGAAGAACAACAACCACAAGTACCACCCCCAAAGCCCCCGAAGCCAGCAGCAGCGCCTCACCTATTGAGCAAATATGGCCATTGTACGAGGATCAATTGGTCGTATTTCCGCAAATGGACTTTGAAGAGGAGAATCTTGATTATTTCTTTGATGATTCGGGGAGTCCACCTAGCCCGGCACCGGCCCCATCACCATCACCATCACCAGCGACAACTCCTGCATCCACCAGTGTTCATCCCACGGGCACACCCACGCCCACCCCCATTTATGTTGTGCAAAATTATCACGTCATACATCCCAATGGCACCGAGGAGTACAAGTAAGTGCCATTGCCTTATGCATATATTATTTCTAATTGGTTAGGGCTATATATCGGCTTATACACCAATTATAAATAATATATTTAACTTTGAAATATAACTTAGAATACCATAAATCCCTTATTTCAGGTTAGTCATGAGCAACGGACTGGTAAACTACAAGAAGATCTACAGGAAAACCGTTGGGGATCAGGTGATCAATGTCCAGGAGGGCTATAACTCTGTGCCCATTCCCGGGCCCAAAAATCAAATCCAGACACAGTACTACATTGCCGACGAACGAGGCTACAATGTGTATCGAAGTGAGTGTGATTTTAACAAGAATTAATTCATAAAAATAACACATTTTTCTCTTTGCAGTTGAGAACCACTACCAGCAGCCAGGACAGCCCAAGCAGGAGAGGAGGAATAAAGTCACAACTGCGGGTCGTCTGTGAGAAAGGATACCAGATCTAAGGACCAGCAGGAAATGTCAAATTTTCATTTTTTTTTTTCATTTTTTTTTATAGCCTGTAATTTAGTTTTCAATAAAATGTAAAGAGAAAATTTTAAATCTTTATTTAATAAATCTGAATCTGAATTATAAATATTTTTATAAATTTTAAATCTTTATTTAATGAATCTGAATCTGAATTATAAATATTTTTATAAATTAAATCCGCTTTCTGGAGGAGTTCCACAGTATCAGCTCAGCTTTTCAAATGTGTACATTTAAGGCAATTTTTTGAAGGTGGTGACATCACCCAGCTCCAGGCCATGGGCAAGGCGAAAGGTCTCTATGCCACCGAGGGTGGTGTTCCCATCGTCATCATCTCATTCTCATCATCATCATCATCATCGTTTTGATAATCTTTCTGGGGGGCTTTTTTCTTCCTCTTCCCCACCTTGGGCGGTTCCGGACTGACCCGCTGGGAGCTCATGTTGGAAGACTAAAAGAACTTGGCATAATTTCAGGGGCTCCTAATATTTAACATATATTATATCTTAAATTTACTTACACTCGCAACATCCGGATCGCTGGCTACAAAAAACTCATCGAAATGCGGAAGCAATATTTCGGTGTCGCCCCGACGCCGAAACTCCTCCATTTCAAATTCTTCGAGGAGCGTTTTGGCGTTTTGGCAGTTTCCAAAGTTAGTTAACGGCTCCCAGGTGCTTTCCTCCACCGGAAAGTTAATCCATTTCACTAACAATTCAACACATCCGTTGATAAATCTCTTCCCAATTATTTTTTCGGCGTGTACCACCTTGGGCCCGAAGACATTGCTTAGCTTTGTTGTCCTTTTCGGAGTCGATCTGGCAGCAGGGCTTCCGACTCGAGTTTTCTTAACAATTCCGCTTTTTGGCATGGGTCTTATATTTTTCCCCATTATTTGTCAAAATTTTCAGTAACGTGAAGCAGTTGAAACCGGAAAACAAAGGCCTACCTATCCACTTTGCAGTGACAATGGCAATACATATATCGATACTTTTTAAGCATTTATTATATTTGCACAATTATAGTGCTGACCAAAATGTATACATAATTTAATGCATTTATTTATATGTATATATTATGAATATAGGAATATATCGAAGGGACAAAGCAATATTTTATGCCCACAAAATGACTTTCTGTTTGCTTGTCGCCCTTGGTGTTATGTTTTTGCTTCTTTATTTTAGCTTCTGGCAGGTCTGATTTTATTGTTTTTGTTTTTCTTTGGGGTTTTCCAGTTTTCCGAACATTCAATGTTGTTGTCCTGCTGATTTCTATTCTATTTGCTGTTGCTTTCTCAATCGCAGTGTCGCTGATTGCCATCATTGTTGTTGTTCCCACTGCTAATATACTGAAAAAAATGAATATGTCATACATTTTTGGAATTTCTGAATATAAGCAACTTGAATATTAATTTAAAAAATTTGTATATTTCAATAATTAGATAAAAGTAATGCCCATAGTGGTAAAACCAGGTCATACTATTGGCAGCTTTATGAGTTCGTGATTATCGCCAGTGCAACTCTTTGATTTTTGGCAAAGCGCTGCCAAGTTCACGCCCAGCTGGGCAGACATATTTTTTTCCCTTTCTAAAATCGCATTTTTGCATTAAAATTATTTGACGGAGAAAATTCTTTTGGTGTGCCTGCTGTGACAGCAGTGCTGTCCTCGCACATGGAAACCCTTTGGCAGTCGGAGGTTAAGCGTACGGATGATGCTGATGATGCCATTTAGATGCATATCAAAGTATTTCACTTTTGTCCAATCCTCGTGGCATTTTTGCATTTGTTTGTATGTATGTGTAAGTATTTATTTATTATTGTTTTTCTTTGCCTTCCACTGCTGTTGCTTCCTGCTTTGTTGTTTCTTTCAATTGTAGTTTATGGCCATCGCTGCCCCGAATTCAGCCCGATTTTCCCTTGATTTCCCTCGATTTTCCATCCCCTGTATTGTTGTTTATGCCGCAAAGTTTTCTTGGTCCTCGGGCGTCAGCCTGTTGGCAGCTGTGCAAAGTTTTTCGGGTCTTGGCTTATGATTATTTAAAGTCTTGTTCGACCCCATTTTATGTGTTTGCCCCGATCCCGATTTCGAACCGAAAGCCCAACGCCAAATGGATGCCACCGAAGATGTATTTAAGAAAGGTTGGTGGGTAAATTTATTGTTATTCCTCACAAAGGTGTTATTGCCCACAAGAATAATGAGTAAAATTATATTTATACTTTGACAAAAACTAGGAACCATCATTTTCCACGGCTTCAAGGGGTTAATCTCTGATTTTCTGTTGCCTCTGCAGAGCTGCAGCTTCTTTATTTTCAGCTTCTGCTTTCGTGGCGTTCAGTTTCCAAGTTGTATATCCGTTCCGTGTTGTCCTGGTAGTCCGTCGTTAGCTTTACGGCCTTTGTAATTATCACTTTAATGAACTTTGCCAGTTTGATAGCGAACCACGCCAAAGGTAGCCAATGAGGGGGAAGGAGACGTGCACTGGCACTGGCCAAGGACGCTACGTGCACAGCTGCTTCTCGCTCCCATCCGCCCTCCTTGGGCGCATTGTGTGCCTTTGGTTTTTATTAAGGAATAAAATTAGTGAGCGCGTGCCGGGAACGCCAAAAATGCCAGTTGCAGTGGCTCCTTGTCCTTGCGCCCCTCAAGACCGCCTCATCGTCGCTTCCTTGGGGGCCCCAAGGAGGCGAGAGCATTAAAGGAAACGGAAGTGGAATGCGAAGGCCTCGCCTATAAAGGCACCGAAAGAAAGGATTTAAATTAAGCATTTATTTGGGATTATGCCAAGAGTTAATATCGTAGGAAGAAATAAGATTGTGAAGGGTTTTTAAATTATTGAACACTTTAAACCAATTTTATTGTATTTTCTGCCCAGAGTAAATATCATTTCGGATTTATTTATTTGATTTATGATCCATATTGGAAGATTTTATTGTTTGCTATGCCAATTATAATTATTTGAAAATTATTTGTTGAATATATTAATTCAAACTTTATCATTTAAATTTGAGTGTGATATAAATTACACTAATTACTAAGTCGTTTGACTTGGGGCATTGCTTATAACTTGAAAAAATTAATAAATAAAATCAAGTTTCAATGGTATTATACCAAATTGTTAAGATCAACCATACTATCTATCTCAACTCTTTAAATTAAATGTATTAATCAGTGAAGTAATCTTAACTATTAAATATTGTCCATATTCCCATAAAGTAGTTCTTTTTAAATACCTCAAAAAGCGTAATACTTTTTCAATAAATTACTAAGGAGCCTGTATATTTATGGCAGAAAACAACATAGCAATTAAAATATGCTTAAAGTAACGAAATGCACATTTCCTTTAATTGTTGCTCTGCCCGCCGATCTCGGAGCACTCAAAGTAAACAAAAGTTTTAATTAACGCCCGATTACACAGGGATCAAATTTAAAACGGCCAAATGCAACATTACATCATGCTGCAAACAAATAAAACCCCAAAGCTGTGAATGTGTGAACTGAAAAATATTGGTTGGGAAATGGAAAAATTGTGGAAAAAGCGGTCGCCCGGTCGGTCGGTCGGTCGTACTGTGAAAATGGCGTCAAGTTGAAATGGCTGCGAAAATGTAAACTGAAAATGCAGCTTCTTCTTTTCGCCGCCTTCCTTGTCGTGGTTTATTTTTTAACCCACCAGCAGCAGCAGCAGCAGTAGCAGCAGCAATTAATCATAAAAACAGATTTTAACTCGAGCTGACTTGACTTCCCCCCGCCGCAAACATGAGGCTCTCCCCACCGCGACCCATAAAATATGCAAAATATCTTGTAATGTGTTTATCAATGTGTTCGAATGTCTGTCCGTGAGTGCGAGTGCGAGTGCGAGTGTGTGTGCGTGGGTGTGTATGAAACATGGCTCGGGCTATGTTCCGGATCCTGGAACTCAGTTACAGGCGGTGACTCCTTGCCTCCGCCAGCGAAATAAATTCATTGAATTAACAAATAGCTTCATGTTCATTTCATACCCAAAAGAGCGCCAGGAACAAAAGCAACAAACAAAAATATATGTATGTATGTATGGAAAAAAAGGATGCAGGATTTCGTTACACAGCTAAAAAAAAAATGTGAATTTTTTGTCGTAGAAGTAAGCCAACAGTCTGGGTGAAGTTTATATGAATTTTCTGGAAAAAAATAAGGATTTTTCTTAAATTGTATTTAAATTTATAGTAATTCGATGCTAATTAATTAATTGTATAATTAATTTATTAATTTAAACATTCTGTGTTCTTCTTTTAACATTAACTTGTATTTAATTTTTTATAATATATTTTAAAGGCAGTATTTTAGCAATGTGAATATATTTTATTGTCTTTTATTATTTTTCTAATATAATCTTATTTTTTTCCCACTTGGCCACCTATTATTTGTAACCGATTTGTAAATTTTTGTGGGTTGCTCCTAACCTTGATTTTCCCGGAAGTTAAGCGCTGGGGGAGGGTGGGTGGTGGGGTTTACGGGCCAGGCTCTGAGTGGATTTTCGTTAAAAATTTAAATAAATTTCACAGTTGTTTTGTGGCTGGCAATTCCCTGGTTTTTCGTCAACCGGCTTTTTTTTCGGCTAAAGTAAAAAATAATTGGCGCGAGCATCAAGCAGCACTTAATAAATACTTTAAATTACACATTTGAATTCGATATCCTTTAAATATATTTTTAATAAAGTCTATATAGCACTAGAGGTTGCCTTATTAATATTTATTTTATTAACAAACCTTAAAATAAGTTATTGAAAACATTATAAAACATTTGTTATCATTTGTAGGAAATAATATAATATTATTTCAATTAATTCATTATATACAATTATAAAAACTTCTTAAATTTCAGATTTATGCTGAATTTCAAAAGCAACCAAATGGCCAAAATCCCGCGAATACCCTTTCCCTGATCTCCGGCATAAACGCAACCAATTTGGAATGTTAATTCCGTGCATGAAATACGTACGCAATGCCAGATGAATTTAATCCGAGCCAATAGGTTGGTAATCCGCCTGTAATCCTCGGCGTAAAAAATGCACATACACATACTATATGCACATACATGGAAATGAAAGAAATTACAAATTCAAGGAGCGGGCGGTAAAAAAGTTCATAGCATAATTTGTGGCATGCACGCTAAAATAATGAACTTTCGCTTGCATAAACAAAGGAGTGTGGAAAAGGCTTACGAGAAGTAGGAGCAAAAAAAAAAACCGAGTAAGTTAGTAAGTTAGTTAGTTAGACGGATTCTTGGGGACCTCTTCGGCCTGGCAATTTCATTAAGGGTAAAAAATACAACAAAAAAAAAAAAAGCGAGCTAGGTGGGAAATTTTTACTAGAGAATAAAATTTTTGCTTGCACTTTATAATTTGTTCAGGGCTGCAGGCCTTTCCGGAAATTGTTTTTTCTTGGCTTATTTTTCCGACTTGCCAAATACTTGTGATTACGCTTCTCGCTCGTCTCCTGGCTTATTTTCATCTTTAATGAACCTTTTTCCTGGTTCATTTGAGGCCACAAAGCCAGCCCTATGATAATTTCGTTTTTCCATTTTCCGTTGCCCTTTCCTTTCTGTGTTTGTGTGTGTGTGTTTCCTTTTTTTTTATTATTGTTTCTGGCAGGACAGAGGGGACAGGACAGTGTTTTCAGGATCTCTCTTGGCCGTTTGCTGCGGTCGCTGATGAACTGCACACATCACCCACCGGCAAACAACAGCGATGTCCTTTTAGCACATCCTGCCCACACACCTGCCGTGTGTCCTGGGTCCCTCGTCCTCGTCCTTTGGGTACAATGCCCACTCTTCCGCTCTCCAGGACCCGCGGTGGCGAAGCTAAACGCGACTGCCGCTGCTTAAAAGCCATTTTTGCATTTTATATTTAATTTTTTTGGCCCCACCCACACTCCCCACGCGGGCACCCAGAAATGCCATCCTTTTCAGCGGCTGTGACGTTTATCCTTTCCCATACCCTACCACAGGGTCTTTGTATAATTTTCTTGAATAAAAGCTATGAATAAGCGTTAATTTATGCTTTATTAACAAATATTAAATAGAATAATTTATGCATTTTATTTACAAATTTAATTAAATTAAAAATTATTCGTTAAACAATTTCGATGCAACTTTTGTAGGGTATTTTCCCAATTTGTTTTTGGCCAAGTTAATCTTTCGTACTTGCTCATTTTTTGGTGTCCTCTGCACCTCTGTTTATTCTTTATCCTTTCGCTTTGCTTTCTACATTTTTTTGTGACGCCTTTTTCGCTGTTTGTTGCTGTTACCGCAGCATGCAAACATTTTGTAGCTGTGTCCTGGGAAAGGGCCGATGTCCTAGTTAAACTTTGCCTGCTTTGTCACATTTGCAATATTTATTGCCTTTTGATTATATTTCGAAGCGAGGCAAAAAAAAAAAATAATAATAAAAAACAGAAACAAAAAAGGAAAAGCTAAAAAGCTTGTGTGTAATTTTTGTTGCTTTCTTTTTTTGAGGCATTTAAGAAATTTCCTCTTTGCCTTTTTTTCAATTCGCGTGATGCGAATTTAATGGAAAAGCCAAACGGGGAGTGGCATTGACATTGACTTGACGGGTCCTGGGAAATTTTTAAGGTTTTTCCGAGTCTTTAATCGAGTCAAAGTTTGTTTGTTTGAGCATTTTTCCAACTGGACGGAGATTGTTCACCGACTTGCTTACTTACTTACTTAGTTGCTGGATTTTTCCACTCTTTAATAAGCGTCAAAGTTAACAAAGTTGCAGCCTGAGAACTTGGCTCAACTCGACTTTTTCCCTTGTATTTGGTTTTATTTTATGCCATCCACCCAGCCACATTCCACTTTTCCGGCTTTTCACGGAGCAGATCCAACTGTGATTGTAAAGTTTCATTGATAATTTTAACGAGTCCTTGTTTTTAGGGAGGATTTTGGTTGGGATGGGGACTGTGAGTCCTTCTGGTTGAGTTGCAAAGGCGCTTTAAGCACTCCTGAAAAGTTGAACAATAATTCATGAAATGAGCGAACTAAAGGGAAATCATATAATATATAATTATTTATAAGATTTTCGACCCCATAAACCCTGTTAATTCTTAATCAGAATTAATAGGAGAATCAATCTAGCCAGATTTTAAAATTTTAATTGAAAAATTGTAGATTTGTGTGTACGAATGCATACAAAAATTGGGCTTCTTTTATTGTTTTTAGAGAAAACTTGTTCTCCTTGGCTTGGTGTCTTATGCAACACCTCGGAGTTAATCTGATTTGAAATCAATTTCAATTTAATATGCACACAAATCATCCTTTATTTTCTTATACGGCGGCCTGCAATTAAGCCGAGTAAGTCGGCAATGCAATCCGATCTCAAGATGATTTTTTATGGCCCTTTATGTTTTATGACTTAATAGTCGGCCCACCGCCGAAAAAAAGGTGCAAAAGCGGAATTAATTCTGCAAGTCAGCCGACGGAACGTTGAACTCGTTTCCCAGGCACATCCCTCCTGTCGGCACTTAATAAATTTATGATGAACCTTCACACACTCTTGGCTACGGAATTTCGGGGCTGCCTCACATTCCATTTCCCCGTCAGTTCTATCCTGGTTTTGGCACTGCTGGAAAATGCAAAATAATATAATAATTCGTATGCTTAAATACAAGTTTAAAGTATTTTCCGGGCCCTGGAATGTACTAATTAATTTTTAATTCCTATATTAAAAACTATTCCTTGACTTCTTTTTAAATTTAAATAAATATTACCCACATTTTTTCTCTCTGAGCTGGTCAACGTCTCGGAACATTGCGATTCATTTCGTTTGGTTTGGTTTCGTTTTCGTTTCTTAATTGCCTTTGGCTCCAGAACCTCGCCAAAAAATGTGTTAAAAATGCAAAAATATGGCCAAATATCCAGTGTACATATATCGCACATATATGTGTGAATCTGACTGTCAGGGCAACGGGGGATGCCCTGTACTTTTATGTTTTATTGCCCCGAAACGTTTTGCGGTAAATTTATTACCAAATTGTCGGCGACTTTCGAAAATTCGCAAAATCTTCTTAGCCAAAAAAATATAAAAACAAGAAGAGGGGCGGCGACCATAAAAAATAAAAACAGAGCTCCAACAGCTACAAACAAGCGGCAACATCTTCAATAATAAATTCATAATTATCGCATCCTTTGCCTTAAGAAAATTTTTTATTATTTTTTAATCTCATTTCATTGAACACAACAACACAAAAAAATGTAAAAAAAAAAATGTGAAAAACATAAAATTCATAATAATATAATACGAGTAGTCGTCGGGGCCCAGCGAAACGAGAAGGAGCAATAATAATAATGAGGATGGTCTGCAATTACAGTACAGCCTCAGTAGCGTCCCCCTCTGCGATTCGGAGTTGCATTCCCCGCTCCCGCTACCGCTACCGTTCCCGTTCCCCGAGGCATCGACGTCGACAATTGGGAGGGGGTTACGGGAACTGAGGGCAACTCCGACCGGGAACTGGTAGAAGCATCCAAGGGGGAGGTCTCCCCGGCCATGGGCACTTCGATGGAACGCGGCAGGTTGGGATACACTTGCGGTGTGATCGCTGTGGGCGGGAAAAATAATAATAAATAATTTTTAAAATATATTGCAAGATTGACAATAAATTTAAAATAATATATAGCCACTATATAAGCAGCGGGGTAATGTTGGAAATATTTAATCAGTGCTTGCTTCATGTTATGGAGATTTTAATTAAATTCAATGTTTTAACTTTAAAAGGCCTTTAATTTTAATTAATTAATGATCAGCAATATTATAAATCATACAACTCAGACAGAGATCGAGTTTGGCCAATTTTTTTTTAATTTAACTCGCACTTCCCTTTCCCTAATTAAACACCGCTTCATGATCAATAATTATACTCACATTGATTCTGCCGATAGCCAAACTGATCAGCATTGTAGAAGACGGTGATAAAGCGACCATCGCTCATTCGATAGGAATAATATCCCACAACCATCAGGGTTTTGATCTCGTTGATCTTGGCAAAGTAACCGCGCTCGTAACGCGACGTTCCATCGTCCAATTCGAATCGATACTCGTAGCTGCCATCGGGATATCGATTATCAAATCGATCCAATAAACGCACTTTGCTCTCGGCTCCCCTTTCGGTCTCCACAATTTGCTGGGCGGCGGAGAGGGAGAGCGAGGCGAGACTCAGCAGGAAGGCAGAGAGAAGGATCGCACCGGAAGCCGCCATTTTGGGTGAACGATGGGTGATGTCTGTGGGAAGTGTGCGTATGCGTGATATGTGGGTGTTTCGGTGGCCGCCTGTGCTGTCGCGTGTGAATTTCTTAACAGTTTAATTCAGAAACAGTGTTTCTTTGGCTTTTTATAGTCGTCGACATCGAAGGCAGCAGCAGCGGCGGCTGCGGCTGCGGCAGAGACGCGACTGCGACCGAGAGGCATGAGATCTTCGACCCGAGCACAGGCAGGCTATGCCCAAAAGTCATGGGAGGGAATGGGAATGGGAATGGGGATGGGGATGATGAGGAGACAACCGCCAGGTACACTGCAAAACGTCATTTAAATACAAAAATACGAAAAAATTATGATCAATAAATATACGCGAAAAGCCGATTACCAAATGAGGCACAAATTCAATATTTAATATTCCAAAATTCAAATCACAAACCTTCCTATAATTTACAGGGGATCCAAGGAGTTGGAAGTACAGAAGGAGCCTTTCTACCTACTACTTTCGTTAAACTGGAATAACCAAAGGGATACGAGGAAATGGCGAGTCCTTGTTTCTTTATTTTTGAATTTATTTAAAGAATTTCTGTTTTTACTAAGCTTTAAACTTATTTACAGGCGATGCAAGGAGTTCGAAGAGCCTCTGTAATTACTACTTTTGTTGCACTAGAATTCCCAAAAGATTAAGAGGAAGTGGTGAGTCCTTCATTTTTGAATTTATTTAAAGACTTTCTTTACCAAGTCTGTCTTTTTTATACCAAGTGATTTTTCTCAGTTCAGGCACATCTCTATACGATACATATATCTCTTTTTCTCAACAATTCTCAGCACTAATCGTACGAAAAAAATCTTAATTTCATCTACTTACACACATGCTTATCGCTGTGGTCTGCTCAGCGGGTTAAAGGGAGGACCTAGGGCGGGGCCGGGGCTGGACAGGTTGCTAACTGGGCAATTTGGTTGCGCCTCTTTTGTGTGTTTGCTTTTGGCGCTGTTTTGCTGTTCGCACGGCCGCCAAATTGCGCTCATTGGGTTAAGGGATGGGGGAGGGTGCCAGGGGAATGGGTTAAGAGTGGAGGGAGGGGGGCAACGGGTATGGGCAATCAAAGTTGGTAACTGATATACACCAGACATAATCGATTTGCTGCCAATTGATGTATGGCCAGGCAAGCGCTACAAAGTGCCTTTAATGCCGCTTGTACAGAATGGATGTCCATTATCTAGCTAATAAGCCAGATAAATTATATCATTAAATGATTTATGTGGCCATAGTGACAGATCATGAAATGGCACTTCTTTTGGTAATTTTTTTTTTACACATTTCAGCAAAAAATAAAAGCCTGAAAATAGTTTTAATAGTTAAAGATATTTAAGTAATTACAATATATGTTTGATCAAATCTTTAAAAGGATTTTAAAATTTTAGGATTTACTAATTTATTCTGAGTAATATTTTATGAATATTTTCCATATACATATATATAAATATGATCATTTGAAGGTCCTGTTCTAGGCAATATTTTCTTTCCAATTTTTACACCGTGTTTTATTCAAGTTTTTTATGTTTTTATACTTAATTTAATTTAAATAACCTCACAGGGAATTTAAAGTTTTAGCTGGAAAATGGCCACAATACTGTGAAGGACTCTTTTTCGATTTTATAAAGCATACATATGCTTAATTCTTTATAATCTTGCTTCCATATTTCTCCAAAAATTATTAAATTATTATTCAAGAGATTTAACCCACTGTGCACGGCAGTAGCTCAAAAATATTCGTACACCGTAGTACAATTTGGGCGGCTCTGTCATCGCTCACAAAGAGCAGATGCTCCATTCGGAGCAGATGCAATCCAACCAGGAACCAGGAGAAGATGGGCAACGAGGGGGGCCGGAAGCTAGCCGAAGGAAGGAGCCAGAGCGAAGCCACTCTGTGTCCTGCGGCCAATTAGGGCTAATTTATGATTTCAATCATTTCTTAATTGCATTTAATGTGCAGCGATTTAGCGGGGCACTCAGCTCGCAGGGTGCCGAAGGTCAGGGGCGTGACAGGGGAGGGACCTGGGCCAAAACGAGGGACTACTTGGTCAGTCGGCCAAAGTTAATGACGTGCAATTGAGCCGGGTTGCCAGGGGAGCGCGGTGATGCTCCGGGGCAGCTGTCGATACGTCGACACGGACTTATCGCCATTTAATTAATTTGCGCACACCTCAAAGGTCACGCCAATGCATTTAAAAATCACTCTTAATAAATGTAGATAATGTTTTTTTTTTGTGGGGGGAATTTAATGATTGATGGATTGGCCAAAATATAACTAGAGATCCGGAAGAACCTTTGGTTATATCCCTACCTTTCTATCCCCCTGAAATGTGTATTAAAACAATTGTGGTTTAGTTTGTTTTTATATTTTCCTTTCGTTTTTTGTCAAGTGCAGATTTATAGCCAAGTAACAGTGACAGGACAGTGACAATCGCAGTCACAGTCGCTGGCACACTGGGTGAGTCAGTCACGCAGTCAGTCAGTCAGTTTGCCAAAAAAAAAAGCGCGCTAAACTTGCCAAAGTGGCAACAGCAGCAGCAGCAACTTCCTTCATCCTGGCGTAAACTGATTTATTTATAAACGTATTTTATCTCTGCCTGTGACAAAGCATTCATTTCACATTCTGGCGGACAAAAGACAGCCCCCCCCCCTCAGCCAACCCCCAGAAATTAAAATACAAAAGTGCAAAAATGTTTGGGCAAACTTGTTGCGCCCCAATTGAGGCACACAGGCAGAAAAACAATAAACAAATTGCCCAGAACTTAGCTTAAATTTAGTGCTATTATATATTTATATTTTGCCAGATTTTAGAGGATTTATTTTGCTATTTTTGAAATATATGCATATCCCCTATTATTTTGCCTGCAAGAGAGATTGATGCCTTTCCCTCTGTGCTGGCAGCAGAAGGAATGTGGCCTTAATAGGGCTCAGGAGGGAAGGGGGGGGAGTGGCTTTAAAGAGGGGAGGGGAGCCCCATCAGCAAGGTCATTTGTTTTGTATGTCGATGACAAAGACAATGTCCGAGAGGAATCCGCATCCACAACAGAAGGAGGAAGATGTTGGTGAGCAGCGGTCGTGACAGGAAGTGATTCCTGGTACTGTAGGCCCATGCACTGCACGAAATATGAGCTAACCGTCTCTAAATAAAATCTAGTTTGGAAAATGGCAACCTCCAAATAACCAAGGATTTTTGCAAATATTTTTTTGACCTGTGAAAATCCTTTAAATACCTTGAAAATCAATTTTCTTCAAGTGCTGATGTTGCCTTTGCTGCTGTCTGTCTGTGATGCTAAATGGTTGAGACAACAACGCTGTTTGTCATTACCGGGCTTCGGTTATTTTTGGGCAGGTTGTCTGTACACTCGCAGAAAATAGAATAAACATTGAAAAAGAAAATTGAATATAAACAGAAATAGAATGTTTGAAATTATTTTCTGGAATTAACAGCAAGGATAGTGTGTAACTTTTTGTGATTTTCTTTCAATTTAATGTTTACTTCAGGCTTGTATTTTTTGTTTTGAGTGCAGCAACAACCACATCGACAACTAAAGAGCAGCAGGAGCCCCACTTTGCCTTACTTCGTAGGTGTCAGCGATAGGACCTGCGGCAGTCTGTTGACGACGTGCTGCAGCTTTTAGCACGCAGCCCAAGCAGAGGCACAGTGGGGCAAAATTGGGGATAACTGGAACTAAAGGCACTGAATTCACCAATTAAAAGTTATTATTAAACTTTGCTGGCTTACTCTGCCTTTAAGTTTTCTTTTATTTATTATTAAATGCTTATTAAAATTCAAAAATAATTACAGATTCTAATTAAATTATGAGCAATAATTACATAAACAGCTAGGGATTATTTTATCAATCTATGAATTAGATTGATTACCATTTTCAAATAAAATTAAACAAAATTCAAGTGCCTTAATCCTTGTTAATGATCAGCTTTCAATTCTATTTACTTTTCCCATTCAAATTTATAGTTACAACAAATACATTTCACCATGGTTCTTGATGTTGTCAATTGCTCTCAAGTGAATCTACAGCCAAAAAAAAAGTAAATAAATAAATAAATAAATTCGCCGACGAGACGAGACGAGAAGAAATCGCAGATACAGATACAGATACAGATACAGACTTAGCCACAGATAAACAACACACGGAACAGAACCAGCCAGGGGTGGTGGTGGTTAAAGGGGGGCAAGGGTATAGGGGGGGACAGACAAAGTTACACACAAATAATGTACGAAAGTGGCTTATAAAACAAAATTTGTATGAATGGTCCATGTAGCGCTGGCTGCCTACGTGACATGACATCCCCGAGATACAACTTGTTGTGGAGCCGCCACCTCCACCTCCACCTCCGCCTCACACCCCCACCCCCACTGGAGGGCAGAGGCGTGCTTCTGTGGGAGATATATTCGCATATTCTTAAGAGTTAGTAATTTTTTTTTTAGTTTACTAGCTCAGAAAATCAATACAATTGATAAATTTATAATGCAAAAACTGTATAAGAAAAAGGATTGAGAAGACATAGAGGTATAGCCCCTGTAAATAAAGCCAGGCTTACGGCCCTGATTGAGATAGCTACCTTTTTAGTCCGGACTCCGGAGCACTTTGCCCACTTTTTTGTGGCTTTAAGTCTGCTGCCTGTTGCCGGCAATGGAATAATTCCCATCAAATCACGTCCCTTGCCCGCCTGCTTCTTCCTTTTATTTTATTTCATTTTTTTCTTGCGGTGCTCTTCAAAACTCAGATACAGATACAGATTCCTGCTGGTTGTTTTTGCTTTTGGGCTGTGCTTTTTTTTTATATGATATGCCGAGCATCTCAAAACAATTTGTAAGACTTAAGCTGAGTTTGTTTGGTGTCTTGCATAAATTATAAAATCCGCAAGCTGAGTGCCAGTGCAAAAAACAAAAAAACCAAAAGATAAACAAATACCAGGAATAGGAGGCAGGGGAAAAAGGGGTGTGTGCTAACAACGAAACTTGCCACAGCTTCACAGAGAGAAAATAGTACTATTTAAACATGGTAAAGTTTAGTTAGAAAGCTGTTTCAAAAATACTATTCATATTTTAAAGTTTATAAATGCCTTGCAACTCTCTCCTTTTTCAGTAGGTTTTTATTTTCCGATTTTCTCATACCTTTAATCTAAGTGCGGTTCTGCAGATACAATTTGTAGGATCTCTGTGTCTCGGCTTGCATAAATTTATTAAGCGGCTAAGCCAGGGCGAAATTCACAATTCTCAATTACCGAAAATACGGCAGAGTTTCTGGTCGAAATGCAGCAGGAGCTGCTCTACTAATGTGTATCTTACGGATGCGGATGCGGGCTACACTGGCACACAACTAATCCGAGTCAATAAAATTCTAACCATAAAAAGGGGCAGGCCGTGGGCCATGATCCTTGCCACCCCACCAACCCCCAGCCTGGAGTTCTTATTGGATTTTGCTGACCATGGCTGGAATTGCAGCTGAGGTCGTCTCCCATTAAATCTACATTTTTGCGGACAAACCACCAACTGTGTGTGTGTGTGTGTGTGTGTGTGGGAGTGTGTATTTCCGGTCACAATTGAAGTTTACAGAGAGCCGCATTATTAATCTCAAGATTAGATTGAGTCTTGTTTTTGATAAACTGAAATGCCAAATATTTATGCCTTACCTAACGGTGTGTGTGAGGTCATAAAATATGGTGCTTATGGGTGCGGGCAGGGGCTCAGCAAAGGGGTTTTATGCATTGAGAGAAATTTTATATAATATCCTGTTGAAAATTACAATTTTCCAAGCAGTTAAAGCCTTTTCCCAACCGGTTAAAGTTTATTTAAAAGAACTTTTTTCCAAAAATTAAAGTAAATCCCATTTAATCGAACTTTCGGCGAGTGAGGAGTGAGAGTTGGTGTCTGGGTGGTATGTGCCCAGTTTACTAAAAAGCCAACTGAATGTTGTCTTAGCCGTTTTTCAGTGTGCTCCATTTTTTATTTCTGTTGAGTTTGCTTGATGTTTTCTTCGGTTTTTTTTGCGTGTGTGCTCGCATTGTGCTTTGAGGTTTGATAACCTCGATATAAATCTGGAAAATGCCGCAGTCACTCACACACGCAGTTGCTGCCTGTTTGGCTTTCGGGCTTTCCTGCAAATCTACAATGGGAAGGAGAGTGGGAAATCCATTTCATAATTTTGTAAATAAAAAAATATTTGACATTTTGAAAGTGTTAAAATAATAAAATTCAAATTTAAGGACAAGGTTTTTATTCAAATATCTCAATATTTTGCTTAGTTGCTTTAGAACTTTTAAGGTTTTTTTGTGATGACTGGTTTTTCCTCTTAAAATTATTACAAACTTTCTTCAGTTTGGTTTTGTTTTCCTTGAGTTTGAGTTTCTATATTGAAAATTTCGTAATATTTCTGGCGTTTGCCTTGGGCTATTTTGCCCATTGTACCCCCATAGGTCAACGCTTCGTTTCGGTTTTGGTTTCAGTTTCGACTCTACGCTTGGTCTTCTCCGGATAATCGCACGTCCGACAGACTTGGAGCCGGCTCTGGAGCTGAAGTTCAATGGCTGACATTCCCAGTCCCGGACGGATTTCCATTGCCATTCAATTTGTGTGTGTCGGCGCTTTGAATTTTTCATGCGACACGTCAATTATGGCCATTACTCAATTTATTTATTTACTTTCCTATTTATTTATTTACAATACGGAGAGTCAGGCTCGATTCAGACATGGGTCAGCAGCTCCCAGGAGGACTCGACTCCCTTTCCCTTTTTTCTGCTCGTTTTCCCCCTTCTTCCCTTTTTTTTTTTTTCTATTTTGGCCAAAAGAGTGCTTCTCATGAAGATAAATTAATTTGGGCAAATGGCCAAATGATGGGCATTAAGGGCCAAGGGTTAAGGGCTAAGCGGCGGGCCTGTGAATATTTACATAAGTAATCAGGGACAAGGGTCATCAATGAGCCATGGCACCTTATAAATAGCCACAAGTGCTCGTCGCACACTCAGCGAAAATATGTGTTTAGAACAAACCTACTGCTGGCTTGATGGAAAAGAAAAACATATTTTCCCGGGGAGTGGGGAGCGGGGGGGTGCGTAATCCATCATATATTGCGGAGCCTGTCTGGAAAACGCTAATGTGTTTGAGTTTTCCTAAGAGAGGATTATTATTTGGAAAGGGAAGAAGTGGATCCAGTGCAAAGTCCATTCAATCTTCATTTCCAATGCCGCTGCTGCTTTTATGGGGCTTCACGTGAGTGCGGTAAATGTGTAAACTTTGATGCAGGCGCCGAATGTAAAATTACAAAAAAAAAAGGAAAAAAAAGAAAGTCGAGGAGACCAATCCTCTGCCCCCCTTCAGAATTGCAACCAAGGTTATCCCCCTGGCAGCGATGGAAGCGTGACTCACGCGGATACTCCACACTCACATTGGTTCGTTTATTCATTCATTCATTCAGCCCGCTTGCACACTCAACTCATTCACACTCTCCGTCCCAGTCCCCGGGCTGGGAGGCGGAGTGCTGCCATTCATTACGTGGGCATGGCTGACTCGTAAATACAAAACGGGCCAAAGGGAGCTAACGGGGTCAAAAGGACGAGCCCGAATCCCTGGCCCGCATAGGATTAGTAGCGAAATGAATAGCTGCAGTTATCCTGCCACAGAACTCGGTGTCGATTCAGCTGGAACACTGCCAGAAAATAATTTCGGATTTCAAATTTCGAAGCCCTGATAAAAAAGGGGTTTCATTGAGAAGTAAATGTATTTGTTTGTTGGCTTGTTTAAATGTTCGAATTTGACCAAGATCCATTTCTTTGAGTGTATCCTGCATTTTACGAGCATATGTGGGAGTGCTGCGGCGAAGGCGAAGGTGAGCAAGCCGAGTCTTACGGGCACATGCAGCTGGGAAAGCTGGGAAAGCTGGAAAAGGGCCGCAGACCGGGGCCAGAGATGGAGAAATTTTATGAATGCTCACCGATTTGCCGCCGACAAATCTCTTGGCATCGCCTTTTCACCATGGCGGCCACCCAATTTGGGACGTTTTTACAAAAACCATTTAAATTGAAACCAGCAAGAACCGAGCACTGGCACAAAAGGCAACCGACAGTCGGCAGCTGGCAAATTGAGGCTCGAATGTGTTTTTGTCAGCCGCCTCATAATGTCCCATCTTTTGGCCATCAACAGGGACGCACACAGCCAGCTGCCTTTCCCCTAAACTATTTGAAATCGCTCCAATAGAGCGACCTGCGCTGCTCCAGCGGAAAGTAATTATGGGGGTCCCCAAAGGCATAAGCAACTGTGTTGTTGTTTCTTCTTCTATAATTTATTACTCCTTAAATATACACAAAAAAAAAAATAAGAGGGGTTTAAATATTAATATTAAAGCATGCGGAGCTGTCAGGCAAGGAATTGAGACGCATTTCCAAGTCTCCAGCCGAAGATGAAAGTGGGAGATGAGCATGAAGCTGAAGCTGAAGATGAAGATGAAGATGCAGTTAAGTGGAGCCGGGAGCTGGTGCCTCTACGAACTCGGAATATATAGTGACTGGCCAACTCAACTGTGTCGGACTGCTGACTGGTGACTGCAACAATTGTTTTCAATTTGATTTGCAGCAAGTAGAGCGAGTTGCGAGCCAGTCAAGTGTGTGTCCTCTCCCTGTCCCTCCCCTAGGGGGCGGGTGTCCCCTAATGTTGGGGCCTTTAGTTTGAGTCGCCTTCATCATCAACATCGTCAGGAGCAGCAGTAGCATCATCATCATCGTCATCGTCAGCCGCCTCGGTTGCCAAAATGTCGTTGGCCAAAGTTGATGGCTCGGTCTCGGTTTCGGTTTCGTTCTCGACTTGGCTTACAGCCTGCAGCCAAAGGGGGGAATATACACAAAGAGAAAGGGAATATATATATATTAGAAAATGTAACAAACAATATACAAGAGTTAATAACTTTTTCTGATAAACGAGAGCTCTTGGAAAAGTATAGGTTTCCCGCTTAAACCTCTCAAATGGAAGCTTAGGAGTTTCGCTATTATTTCCCGTGTACCGGGAGGTCCTAGGTTCCTAGGGATAACCCCCAGTGGCACTTACATTGGGCACCCGCTCTGTGCCAGCTACACTTGTGTCCACATCCCCATCCGCAATTTTCTCCACATCCTCCGCATCCTGCGCGTTACGCTCCGGGTCGCTTATTGAATTTCGCTTAGTCCCCGCTCCTCCGACGATTCCCGTTTCCATTCCAGGCACTTCCAGGCTGCGCGGCAGCAGCGGCCGCTCGCCGGATAGCGTTTCTGTGTTTTGGATAAATTCATTAGCGGCTAGGAGGAGCCTCTGGCATATGGTTATAGTCCTCAGCCTGTGCCTTGGGCCTGGCGATAATACTCACGCCTGTCCACATGATAGCCCCGATTGTCCGCCGTGTAGAATATGGTGGAGAACTGGTCATTGGGCAGCGGCACCGAGTAGTAGCCCTTTTTGGCCAGGACAAGGTCCTTGCCCACAGGCAGCCAGTAGGCCCGCTCATAGCGGGTGTTGCCATTGTCCAGCTGGAATCTGCATTTAAATCGAATTATATATTTGTTTGGCTTTTGCAGAGTTTGCAGAGACACCTCACCTGAACTCATACTCGCCATCCGCAGATCTCCGATCGAAGCTGTCAATCAAGCGGGGACTTGGGCTGGGTTGGGGCGGTGAGGGAGCAGGAATTGGAGCAGGAATTGAACCCTGAGCTGGCACTGATGGTGGCCAATGGTGGACATACTGATGGCGATCCCCTTTCTCGGTGGTGCTCCTTGGCGTGGTCGTACGCCTGGGCCGCCGGGTCCAACGCGAGTCCACGGGACTCAGGACTAGCAGGAGCATCATCGTCAGCATCACTGCCATCGGACCGATTTTCGGGGCAAACTCGAACATGCTGCTCAGAGTTGAATAATTGATTGTGTGGCATTGCCCAGCATCGCCTTATATATACCCAAGAACGCCGCAGAGGCCACTCGAGTGAAGCCTTTCGGCACTAAAGATGAAAAATGTCCGGCAGAGCACACGAACGGCCGACGGTTCACTCAGAAAAAAAACAGAAAACCAAAAACAAAAAAGAAGTCAAATGAAAAGAAAGGCCGGGCAACAGGCTGTTCTTGAAGTATAATAAACCCATTCCTCACACGTCAATGGCAATGATTTGGCAGTGCTTTCGGTTCCTCCAGTTCCCTGGAGTTCCCTCGAGTTCTTCTTTAGCTTCCCACTTCCTCGCTTAACCAGCCAAAAGGCTTTCTCCCGAGGACAGTGCTGCAGGATCAGCATTTTTTCCGTTAGATCCTTGCAAAAAATTTCGATGCCTAAAGGATCATCAACATAATTTAATAATTAATAATATTAATAAGAAGAAGGATCTGTAAAATTTAATTTATTTTAAGAATTCCCTTGGCTCTTTGAGCTTCCCATTTTCTAAAAAAAAGTTCCTTTTCTCCTTGGACAACTCTGGTGGCACCTCCTCCTCTGCCCCCCCTCTGCACGCTCTCTCTGGTGGGTTTTGTGTGGCGTCACGGTGCCTTTTGTGATTTTGACAGTATTATCGGTCCAAGGGAATGGGTGGCATCCTTGGGACTCTTTCTGGGGCTTGTTTACTCCGTTTGTTTGTTTGATTATTTGTTTGTTGCGCCGCCGTCGAATCGATCCCAAAGTGTGTCAGTCCCAGATGCAAAAAAAAACCAAGCAAAGGAAAGAAAAAAAAAGTTAAATCTCAGTCCCAAATCGACATGGTTCATTGACCAGGCCGCGTCATCGTTCCACATTGCTATCGACTTGGCCCATCTCATCAGCAGGCGGCCGGCGGGCCTGGTCATCGATTTTGATAGCAGTGTAGGCGTCGCCATCTGCCCCTAATTGCTTAACCCTTGTGTGTGCTCGACGGGCAGTGTGTGAAAATGCCAGACTTCATCTGGCATTCATCACGCCCCCCTTTTTCTGGGTTAAATATTTATGTTTTCCTTGGCTTTGTTTGTGATGACTTTGATTTGACAGCGACTGCTGGATAGCGAGAGGGGGGATTGATTTTTGCAGACTTTCTTTGTTTGTTCAGTAAATGATGGGGATTAGGCGGGGGAGGGGGGGAGGTATTGTTACAGGTCTGTCTATACATATAGCCCATGAAAGGTGCTGATTTTATTTGTAAGTGAGAGAAAATGTGACTTGTTAAGGTGAATTTAAATATATGTTTCTTCGTTTTATATTGCATTTGTTTTTATCATATATTTTTATAGCCTCTTTATGGTATATATTTCGTTTTTTGTGCTTACAAATATAAATTATCTGACGAGCCAAGCTTTAAGGTTATTAATTAAATATCTAAATAACTTTTAATTGATAAATTACATTCAGAGATCAATATTTATCAGCAGGATTAATGATCAGGAAAATATTGCAAGTGGATATTTGTATATATAAAAGAAGAGTATCAATAGGTAACACAGTATCCAGCGAAGGGTTAATGGTCATAAATTCTGTTGCCTGTCTGTCAAACCGGCAGCGTAGTTAATTAATGTAAGCACTTCCCCGTAATATTATTCTGCCAAAATTTCGGACTTCTCATACTATTAAGGCTGAAGGTGCCGACTAACGGCACCTCCGATCTTATCTCACAAATGCATTCATTTGACTTTTAATGGCCCCTGCCCAGCATCATCGCCTCAAAAAATATTTCGCATGTAAATGCCAAGAAATCAAAAGAGTCGTAAAAAGAGCTTCAAATGGGCCGCTGGAAAAAGGAGTTCAAATGGAAAGATATATCAGCCAGAATCGCTGAAAGATAAAGTTTTTATCAAAACTATCAGGTAAAGCTTAGCATAAACAATAAAACAAGTAAAACAGATTATTAACAGGAACTATTTTTGTGGATTTTCTAATTAAGAAAGGAAGATATGTTGGTTTATGGTTAAGAAAATAACTCCTTTTCTGCTTTGAAAAACAAAAACCAAAAAGAGATTGAGATGCGCACAACAAACTAATAAATATTTCCTACCCACATAAGTATAAAATATTGTTTGAAAAAAAAAAGAAAAATACGTAGAAGGAAACCAGCTATATTCTTGTCCGCCGCCTCTTTCGGCGTGTGCTCACAATATTTCATTTTCCATTTCCCATTTCCCACTTTCCCTTCCTTGTGGCCAAACAAGGCTACACCACCCCTAGCCAGCGGCCAAGGAGACCGAGCGACCGACATTGGCATTTTCAAGTGTCTAAGCCATGAATTTATATTGCTCGATTTCGATTTAAAAGTATTTCGGTTACATAATCTCGGCATTTTTATCACATTCCAGCCACTGTTTGATGCTCCCGGCGAAACTTTCCTCGGATTCGTCTCCCAAACTGACCTTCCCTCTGCCCTCTGCTGATGCCCAGGACCCGTCCAGCTTCCCCCAATCTTGTTGTGGTGTAAATTGCTCAATTATAGGCCGAGGAGGCCCACCCAGGCGAGTGTATCTTTGTATCTTTGTATCTTTGTATTGTATCTCAGTGTGTGCAAAAGTTTTAGCCAGAAAAGTTTCACTTTAAGTTGATTACTTCATGATTTTCAGTTGACCAAACAGCATTTTCCGAGGTCTCAGCGCAAAGCTCTCGTGCACACGCCGCTGGAAATGGGAAATGTGTGGAAATGGATTCCGGAATTAGCTCAAATCTCGGTCAAAGGAAGGAGTATGGAATATGCATTCTCCAAAACAACAGAGAGCAAATGCAATAAGCTTGGAAAATGAGCGGGAAAATGGATATGGTAATGGTGTTCTCATAGAAAATATGTTGATAAATTAAATCAAAAGCAGATTGTCCTTGAATAGGGAAATGGGGAACCTAGATAAATGATTTTATCATAGATGATTTTTTAAGAGGTAGTTTTGGTTGATTTATTGCTTTTCCTTAGGGTTTATCTATCTAAATTGTTATTTATAAATTGAAATAACTTTAAAATCATTTAAAGATCTTTACTAAATATTATTTAAATAATTTCTTTTTGGGATTTCGTTAGTCCCGTGTCACACCTGCCACAAAAAGAGACAACAAAAAAAGCCACAAAAAAAATCAAGATCAATCGCTTAAAGTCAAAAAACGTGAGCTTAATAAACCTGTTTTTTGGTCTGTTTTTTGGTCAGTTTTATATATATATTCTTCGTCTCTACCTTATCGCACTCTTTCCGCCTGAGTATATAATATAAAGGTCACCGTATTTACGTCTATTTACGCCGGTACACAGGCCGGCTGCCTGGGTCCCGGCATAAAGCCACGCGCCAGATATGCAAATAGACGACACAATATGAGCTACAATGAAATCTTGTTACTTTTTACTTTTCAAATGCAAAGAAGACACACGAAATGGTTGCCTTATATCTCGGCTCTGTTGATTTAGGCAAATTCGCATTTTAGCCGCAGCCGGAGAAGGAGCCGGAAAACTTTGTGCCGGGAAAAACCGCGGATGTGGTTGTAGATTTCGATGTGGGATGTATGCATTGATGTTTGTGCGATGTGCTAGATGCGGGCAACCCCTTTTCGGCGACTTGCCTCAAAACAATTTGCCCAGAATTCGCGCGTCCGTTTTGGGATAGTTACCCCAAAAGAAAAAAATAAATAAAAACAATAACAGAGTTACTAGGAAATACAGACTGACCCACATAGAGTGAAGATTGTTAAGGTTTTTTATTACAGAATGCTAAAAATTAAATAAAGAGTTTCTAACAAGTGTATAGAAAATGAAGAAAAACGCTTAGAATTTAAGAAATATTTAAGAAGAATTCAGAAAACTGTTACGAGTTTAAAAAAGAACTTAAGTCTCATTTCTATCGGTGGCTTTTATATTTTAGGAAGCATTTAAATAATGGCTTTCGTTTGTGTTAAGAATTTAAATATAATTTTACATTTATATTTAAAAGTTCTTAAGTTTTTTAAGATCTCTTTTTGATTATTTATTAAATATTTAAGAAGCATTCCGAAAAAAGGTTACTGTTTTAAAATTTAATTTTTAGTTAAAGATTTTTGTTGTATTGTAAGAAGTACTCAGAGAATGTTTACAGTTTTTGGCAAGAATTTAAATATAATATATTTTTTAAATGAGCTGTTTGCTCTTAGTGTTATAATGAAAATTTCTTTTATCTAATTAATTAAATTGAATACATTTTATGTATTTATTTCAGGTTTCCTTCTGGCTCAATGGACTTTATAAATCTACAAAAAAGTCGCTTCAAAGTTACTTTTAGCATTGCCCCACTGTACCCCCAGGGGGAGGAGATGCTGGAGAAGCTGAGACAAAAGGCGCTTCATCAGCAGCAACAATGACAGCTAACAAACAACCGTTAAGTGCCGCAACAAATCGCCAAAAATTGAAAATTGTGGGAATACCGTTCCATTCAGGGGCGCCGCAGAAGCCACACAACTCGCACACACACACACAGATGGCCAAAGTCTCGTTTGGTCCGCTGTGGAACCAATGCACTGAGAGAAATCATAAGCCAGGAAAGTATTTTCTTTTTTTATAGAAGCCCTAAAGAACTCTTACAAAAACCTGAATTAACGAAGCAAATTCCACAAAGCCATTAATATCACGAAGAATTTCCCCCAGTGTAGGCCAAGAGAAAGATTACCGGGCACCAGGGCTAAATAAAAGACAATAAAAACAAATAAAAAGTTTTTTCAAATGCCATTTGAATTAAACTGGAATCGGAGCAAAAAGGAAGCTGAAACGGTTGCGAAAAATAAACCAAAAAGCAGCACAAAAACAAAAACAAAAATAAAAATAAAAATAGAAAACAAAAACCAAAGAAGTAGCGCCAAAGCAAAAGGGAAGTGATGACTGTACGGGTAAGCCCCGAGAATTCTCTTAAGCGATTCGCAAGCTTCTTGTGTGCGCGAAAGTTATGTTTTCTGCTTCCTGTTTTTTGTATCCTCGAAGGGACATCCTGGCTGAAAAGATTTTCGCATCATTCAAATTCTCATAACTCCCAGATAGTAGGTACATTTATTTATTGAAATTGCAGACAGTTCTAACTAGAAATATATTTACAAACGTGCACAAAAAAAAAAAAATAGTAATGAAATTGATTTATTTTACAGGTTGCTCGTGCTTATATCTACTGCCTCTGTGGAACTATAGCCGCTTACGCTGATTATTAAAGCAATTAACCTGAGGCTCTTCATCGCGTCGCACACTTGGCGGCCGCATCAGATACTCCACTGTAAGTATGCCCCTAGAATTATTTCTCCAATTCATACTAATGACAGTCACTCTTACCTGGCAGCGCATGATAGCCTTCGACATCGGCTATATAACATCTCAGCTCGTAGCCCAGGCCCTGGGCCAGATGACGCGGCTGGACGTAGAAGCCCTCGACCACGCGGCCATGTTGATCCTCCGAATAGTAGCCCTTCTCCCAGCGACGGACGCCGTGAGGTATGGCGTAACTAGTAACAAATTTAAAGAAATTTTATAATAATATTATATACCTTTCGCAGGTAACCCGAGGACTCACCCAAAGATGTAGCTGCCATCTTCGTTGAGGTCATAGAAGTTATCACGCCATGGATTATAGTCCTCCTCTGGCTCTGCAGTCTCAGATTCAGCCGCTGGAGGCTGCGGCACGAATCCAGGTGGCTGCGACACTGGCTGAGGCTGCGGCTGAGGCTGCGGCGTTGGCTCCTCCTCGCTGGACTCCTCATCTCCATCTTCATTCTCCTCGTTAGATTCCGGATCCTCGGCAAACTGAGCCCTGGCCTCGGCCCCCGTGCTGGGTGCTATTATGCCTGGCCGCCTTGGCGTCGATGGAGGCGAGAAGGGCGTGGTGGCCAATGGGGCAAAGGCGTTGGCCAGCTGCTCGCCCAGGAGCTGCTTCAACTGCTCCCGCATCTCTGCGCTGTTCTCCTCGCTGCTCTCCTGGCTTTCGCTACTCAGGCCACCGTCACCGCCACTGGCCCCGAATCTCTCGAAGCTCTCGCCATCGAAGTTGGGGGTCTGCAGATCCTGACGCGGCGGAACAGGCACTCGACCCGGCAACCTCTGTCCGGAGGTCAGGAACAGAATGGAGAGCAGCAGGTGAATCTGCAGCGTATACCGACCCGATGGCATCTTGGCGCTAACTACTGTCCCCCCATCCGGAGAACACTTTTATATGGCCGCATGGGAATGGGGCCTGGGGCTGCTTACCCTGGCCGATGAGCTGGTCATTCGCACGGCGGGCCACAAATCAGCCGGAGTCGGAGCCGAAGCGCCGGCCGAGAGTGCATAAATCTATGGCCAACAAAAGGAGGAATGCGCGCGACAAATTTGCATTTCGGTTGCGTATCTCAGTATCTGTCAAATACACGCTGCCATCGGTTGGCGAGCTAGAACATAAGCCATCACCTCGAGACACAAGAAATAATTGCTGCACTGTCCCATTAAATATGCAAGAGATCTGTGCTCTAAACCTAGGATTTTATTATATCAAATTGTTTATATATTTTTATATATTTATTTGTATATTTAAAATGTGAAAAAAAATTATTAAGGCGGGTATTGGAGAAGAGATGAATAGTAAATAGTTACCAGTTAGATCATAACAGAAGGCAATATGACTATAAGAATAATAATAAAATAAAATATACATATATATCTTTTCTGTTTTCAATGGAACAATGGGATCGATCGTAAATCGTTCATAAAAAAGCCCAAAAAGCATTGATTTCCAATCGGAAAGCTTTCCTGTGCTACTTTTTATTAGCTTAACAATAATAAAAAAATAATTTTTTGCCAATTTTTGAAAATTTTAATGATGTAACCCCTTAAATTTTTTTTTTTTAAATGGAACAATTTTTAAAAAATTTTTGTTGCTAACAATAGGATAAACTGATTCACCTGTTAATGCTGATCAATAATATATATGATTTATAGGCTCGCAAATTACTCATACGCTATTTACAAGCCCCCAAGAAGCCCACGATACCTTTTAATTTGAGATAAATAAATAAATAAATTTACAAAAACCATAACAGAACCAAAAAAGCCTTAAATTAAATTCGGAAACCTTTGCTATGCTAGTTTTTAATAGCTAAACAGATCTTTTATAAAAACGTTGCTTTATTTCGTATATTTGTATAAGATTTACAATATTGGAACAAGATTTACGATATTGGTGCAAGATTTACGATATTCAAATACGATATCGGTGAAGATTTACGATATTCAAATACGATATTGGTGCAGGATTTACGATATTCAAATACGATATTGGAGCAAATTTACGATATTCAAACACGATTTACGATATTCAAATACGATGTTCGAATACGATTTACGATATTCAAATACGATTTACGATATTCAAATACGATGAGCATCACTGATGCACATTGTAAAAATCATGCAAATCATCATTTTGGGATTTCAGATACCAGGCGAACAGAAGGCAGCAGCAAGCAACTGAAAACTGTTATAAACTGTTATAAAAACGTAGCCAAGTTTCGAACCTCATTGGTTATTGAATGGTTTGAAACTTGGCTATTTTATAACAGTTTTCAGTTGCTTGCTGCTGCCTTCTGTTCGCCTGGTATCTGAAATCCCAAAATGATGACTTGCATGGTTTTTACGATGTGCATCAGTGATGCTCATCGTATTTGAATATCGTAAGTCGTATTTGAATATCGTAAATCGTATTTGAATATCGTAAATCATATTTGAATATCGTATTTGAATATCGTAAATAGTATTCGAATATCGTATTTGAATATCGTAAATCGTGTTTGAATATCGTAAATTTGCTCCAATATCGTATTTGAATATCGTAAATCCTGCACCAATATCGTATTTGAATATCGTAAATCTTGTTCCAATATTGTAAATCTTATACCAATATTGTAAATCTTATACAAATATACGAAATAAAGCAAAGTTTTTATAAAAGATCTGTTTAGCTATTAAAAACTAGCATAGCAAAGGTTTCCGAATTTAATTTAAGGCTTTTTTGGTTAAGTTATGGATTTGTAAATTTATTTATTTATTTATCTCAAATTAAAAGGTATCGTGGGCTTCTTGGGGGCTTGTAAATAGCGTATGAGTAATTTGCGACCCTATAAATCATATACAAATCCATCCAATTGGGTCCTTCCTTCGAGTCCTTCCGTGCTCATCTACCGCACTCCGATTGCTGCCTACTTTCGGGCAGATCTTACCGGCAAGGGGCATATTTCACGGCTGTAATCCCAGAAAAGAGCAGAGAGACAACGCCATCGTTTACATTTCCACCAAATGAATTTTTATTCGATCGTATTTCAGTTTATTTTACATGCATTCATAGACACACAAATCGTCTGTGCTCGCACACATGCGATGCTTAACACAAATTTAGCCCTCTTATCGCTTATTTAAACCTACACTCTGCGCCGTGTTTTTTCTTCCTTTTGGTAATTATTTAATGCTCGTATGTGTATACCTTTTTTTGTCGCTCGACAATTTACAATTACAATGCTTGCAGTCATTATAAACAAAAAAAAAAACATCGGAACAAGATTCTCTATTTTTTTGGTTTTCAATGCTTTGTTCTCCTTTGTTCTGGGCGTAGTTTATCTCGATACTTTAAGTATTTATTTATGTATATGTTTTTATAAAAAAAAAGTATCATACATTTGACTTAATCCTACACATATCTGGCTTATAATACACTCTTTTCTTATTATATTATGGATATTGGATATTTTATTTTATTTATAGTTTTATAGTTTTAGTAAAATCGCTAGTTTTTCCCTTAAATTGTAGCAAGAAAAAAGGTGTTTTATGGTTATAACAAAACGAATAAAATACAAATAACAATTACAACTAGTTCATGTGTGTTTATTACATAAATAAAAAGCCTAACAACAAAGGGTTTCGGATATGACCAAGTCAGTATGGTTTCACTTGTTGTTTTTTGTATTTATTTATTTATTTATTTACAAACGGAACGGTTTAAAGAACATCGATTATTTGTGTAATTCCTGGCGAGGGAAATACAGAAATTAAGCTTCAATACACTCCGTCCTTGAAGTGCACAGTTAATGTTGACCGAGAAATTGACTTTATTTGAACAAAAGTAACTACGATAGAGAGTTTTCCCCCACGAAAAGCATACAAGTGCCGCTAGCTTATTCTGTTTCTGCTTTGAGGGCTTCCATGTGACTGATTTCCGTGCTCAAGATGATGATGAGGGCCCTGTGCGCGAGTCAAGTCGGGGGGAGAGCTCTCTCTTTAATCACTCTAATGATTTGAAAGAAAAATTGCAGCGTTGCACCATTATCATTACCATCAGACATCGGTCCGTCGGTCCGCTGGTCCTTTAGTCCTGTCATTTACTCCCTTTACACCCACAAAAGCCTCGCTGCCCCTTAAATTCAATCAATCAAATGGATTTCCCACGCCGTCGCTCATTGTCATTGTCATCTTTATTTTTTCAGCATACCTCTCCCCGCCCCCCCCCTCGTATTTTTTTGACACGGGCAGCTGCGACAATATTTACGCCATCGGAGTAACCACTCAGGTTGCTCGGATGATCCGTGGAACTTTGGCAATGGTAAATGGGAATCAGGTCCCCAAAAATATCCGTAAGCCCGAAAGTAACCACATTACGGTGACCACGCTAATTGCAGACTGACGGATTCCAGAGCTCGGCATGTTCACGGGGCCCGGGGGGGGGTGTTGAGCGAAACCGGGACCGTGACCGAGAGCTGGAAAACTTTTCCACAGGTGCGCCGGAGTAGAAGTGGCCTGTGCGGAGAGTGAGCTAATTTATCTAATTGAAAAAGATTTAGATAGCAGATGAACCAGAAAGATTGTGTCCCCGTCCCTTCCCCGGCCTTAACCCAACAAAATAGGGTCGAAAAAGCAAAGCTCATCTCACTGCTGACATGAACTTGAAGTAAACAAAAACTCGAACAAGTTTTCGGGGGGACTTACAGTATAAAATATAGCCAATAATTGGCTGTGTTTTCGATTTTAAATAAAATAAATTCACTTAAGCTCTCTAAATCTTTGTTATTATGGCGTTAAATATGTCAAATGTTTTTTACCGTCTTTTGTACAAGAAATAAAGCTTTTAGCTACCTGTGCAAAATAAAACATATTTTTCGACCACTGGCCCTTAATGGGTTAAACGAATCGGAGGACTTCCCACCCAAAAAGTGGCTCCGCCTTTGTTGTGGGCCAAAAATTAATTTGATAAACCCAGTTGGAGTGGGGAAAACCCTCAACGGAATCGCTTAAAAAACTATTTTCACAAAAAATTGCTTGGCTGGCTGGGCTCTCGATCCGGAAAAACCCTCGGGCTCGGGCCCAAAATAGAGCTCCGAGCACGTGCCCGTGATGGATGGACTCCGGTGGCGACATCGTCGTGCAAATGGACCACGTTTGCAATGCATGTAAATGAACAGGTTCCTGTCCGAGCATTTTTCGGAGGGCAAAGGAAAGCGGGAAGCCAAGGGAGGGGTGCGGCTGCCACTGCTGGCGATGGGATCCGATAACAATGTTCTGGGACATGTTGCTCATACGCCACGTTGTCAACGGTCTGCTTAGTGTCTGCCACTCCTCCGCATTCGTGTCCCCTGGAATCCGAATCCGAACCCGCATCCGAATGGCGTACTGGCGTTGGCATTGTTTTGCGAACAGAAACTGCCATTGAATGTCCGGCGAGTGCGGTTCGTCGGCAACAACTGAAACAGCTCCTTGGCCTTCCTCCCGCTCCTAGGACCAGGACCAGGCTATTGCAAAAAGGCTGGCCGAGGCCGAGGCCAGCGGACCGACACATCTTCCATTTGTCTCGCTCGGTCACCTCCAGTCCCATGTATGGGGAGCTAAGCTTAAAGAATTTTTATTGCCCCTTTTGTCTAAATTTAAATAGAAGTAAAAATTGAATTTTTGTAGCTACTCTTTTCGCTTCAACAAAAGTCTTAATAAACCTTTTCAAATTAAATAAAAATAACTCTAAAAAAACTAACAATAATACAATGTTCTCTCCGAATCAAATGACTTAATTTCGGTCTCCATGTGTGATATGCAAACAAAGCTAATTCTCAGCCGATTCATTGTTTGTTAGATAATAATAATAATATCTCGCCCTATCGATCGTGAACACTATTTGATAAACATTTATGTATATTGTACGTAGCCTATGTGAGTTTACGTTTCTAGCCGAGCTTTGTGTGTATTTTAAAATTATTTTCAAACAAAACAAGCAACTAACTCAGGGGTCTCCTATTTAAATGATAAAAATTTGCTGAAAATTAAGGCTTGTACTTGGAAAACACGCTAGAAAATTGTCCTAATTCATAAAACAAATTATTTCAAAGAGTTCTGAAGGATAATAGTCACAGGAAAAGTAACCAAGAAATGTTTACCTTACTGCACAATTCACACCGCGCTTTAAGCGCAAAAGGACAGTGCCAAATGAGAGCAGCAGAGTGCAAACAGGATGTGCGCGTGTGTGTGGGCGGCCAGGAGGAGGGATGCTCCTGCACAGCATCCTTGTTGTGTCATCAGCGACGCTGCGGCTGCCGCTGCGGTTAATATGTCGCCCGATGTCCAGTTGCTGTAACGCTTCCTCTTTCCGCTGATGTTGCTCAATTTGTTGATGCTGCTTCTGCTGTTGTTGTTGTTGTGCACATTAATGCCACTTTTGTTGCTGTTCTTGCCGCCGTTGTAGGTGCTACTGCTATTGCTCAAACAATTGCTGTTATACACTTTCATGTGGCCCTTGTTGCCGATGTTTTCGCTTAAATTCCTTGTGTTGCTGCCCCAAGTATTGGTGCTGTTGCAGCCTTGTTGCAAGTGATTACTGCTGCTGCTGGTGCTGGTGCTGCTTACTGATGTCGTTCCTGATTGACGGGCAATCCTTAAATGTCAATGGGACGTCATGATAATCACATCTGGCGCCGAATTCCGTATGTCGATAAACACTTTGGACTCCTCGTTCTTTTGCTGCTGCTGCTGTTGCTGTTGTTGCTTGTTGTTGCCACCCGGCAGGATCGTTGTCTGGCCAGGTCCTCCGATTCCTAGGCCATGTCCCTTCATGGCCGGCAGGAGAGCAGCAATACTCGGAGGATGCGGATGAGCAGGATGGGCATGATGCATACGCTGCTGTTGCTGCTGCTGCTGCTGTTGCTGTTGTGCATGCTGCTGGTGCTGATGGTGATGGTGACAGATCTCCTGCGGCGGCTTGGCCGTCGGAGTCACCAGCAATCCGCCGTAGTGCGAACGGAGGCTGTGTCGCTCCTCCAGCTCCATGGACTCCTGGCGCGGCAACTGCTGATGATGTTGCTGCTGTTGCTGTTGCGGCTGCTGCTGGTGCATGCTGCGCCTTGTCAGCGTACCAGCTGCCGACGGCGATCCCGATGGCTCATAGCCAAATGTGGAGAAGAATCGCGGCGGTGGCGGCGGCATCATCATGGCCCCGCCCCCCGAGCCGCAGGAGGAGCTGGACTTTTGTCTCATTAGCGAGGCAACACCGCCGCCGGGACCCGAGGACGAGGCCGAGGAGGCAATGCCCATACCGAAGCCAACATTAACACCCGCGCCCGCCGATGGTCCAAGGCCGGGACTGTTGACAAACAGCGATTCCCTGAGGTGAGCGCCGCAGACGGAGACGGAGAGATGAGGGGGGGAAAAGAGAAGTGAAAGGTTTTAATATTTGACAGTCGCACACGAAGGGGCGTTTTTCGGGTGGATTCATTCGCAGAAGGGATGCGGGATAAGGTTACAGGGACACACTTGCAGGAAAATTCAGAGAATCGATTTAATTATAAAACCTGGAGAGGATTTTCCGCCTCGTTGGTGCTACATATAATTCCCCCAAGGCAATGCTCTCATGGTTACCGAATGAATTGTACTTTGAAAGTCACAGAGAGCCGAGTATTTAGCATGAAATCAGTTGTAATTTTCATTAATTAATTAAGGGAATTGAATCCATCTGAAGGCGATGAGAAAACCTAATCAAAATCAAGTTTCAAACAAACAATTAAAGCAAAAAAGAAAAATCATTTTCCACTATGAGTTTCTACCAATTGTTTGGCATCAAGTCCAGTCCCCCTGCTCCCCTTGGATTATGTTAATAAATTCCGCCTGCCCCCTTTCCTGACTATAAATTAACCGGAGCAACCGGCACGGTACAGGGGGGCATTCACTGTGACTGTGACTGTGACTCGTTCGCATGAATCATCTTCATGTGGGCACGTCGCCGGCATTGTGTGTCACTGCATTCCATGTCTGACTGCGTCTGTCTGGTTGTCATTCCGCCATTCCAACATCCTGCTAACCCACTACTATCCTGTCAGCTAACGCCCATGCCCGCGCCCATTGCCGCTCCGTTTCCAACTGGGGACCTGTCGCTATATCCAATAAAGACGCATGCAAATACAAATATTTGCATCGATTTGTGTTGTCGCAGCGACAGGCGTCGACATCGACAACGGCGACCGCGTCTGCGTCTGCTCTATGAGCCCCCGTTACTTCCTGGACGCCATTCTCCACACACTGTCATTGTTTTTAGTGTTTGCCCGGCGTTGACTTTGCAATTTTCTGGCATCTATTTGACTGCACACACGGCATATGTGAATGTTCAGGGGATGGGAATGGGAATGGGTTGTGGATCGGCATATTGTGGGGGAAGGGAATAAAGGAATCCGTAGTTTTCTTTTTTTTTTTTAGCTTCGGCCAACAAGGTTTTATTTAGTTCAAAGGATAATAGGTGGGTGTTTAGGTTCTCTTCGAGGGAAAGTTGGAAACTCACCTCGTCTGACAGCCCATGTCGCAGGCATTAATTGGAGCCGCCGCCATGGTGGCCTTTGTCATCATCTCGTGCGTGGCTGTGGTGGTGGAGCTGGATTCACCATCGTCACCGCCGCCGCCGCCCAGACTCGTCTGTGTCATGTCCGCATGGCGGCGCAGGATGCTGTGCTCCTTCTCCTTGAAGTCGGCCTTGCTTGACTGCGTTGACAGAGGCACTGCCTCGCGATAGTATCTGTTGGAGACATCGTCCAGGATTTGCAGGGAGGTCTGTGAGTGCTTTTGCCTGGGAAATGTAAGGATTTTGATTTAATTATTATTATTAATTTATAAAAAAGAGATATAGCGTCCACGCTGCGTATACGTAATGCACATCGAGATAATTTGCGGGGGCTTGCCCCTTGAGCAATCCAATGGCTAGGAGGCAGCCTCTCGAAACCAAGCTCGATGTACACACACCACACACACGCACACCCACTCACCTGGATATGTTCTCCCGCGAGCGACCCTTGGAGTTGCGACCCATCTCGTCCAGCTTGCTCTCCTTGGACTCCCGGATGTGTTCCTGCAAGGCGGAGCCAAGGGATAAAGATAGAGAGAGAGAGAGAGAGGGGGGGTAAAACCAATGTAATAAGCATAACAATAAATATTTTTAATTAATTTGGCAGGGGACAGGGGGAAGCGGCAGAGGCAGAGGCGGAGGCGGAGTTAAGCCCGATTCTTGCATCTTGGAGAGCGCTGCAGAGCGCGTAATATAATATCCTTAAAGCCCACTGCACCAGCCTGCATATAGTGGATTATGAGGGGGTCCTGGGAGAAGGGAGAAGGGAGAGAGGCGTGGCAGAGCAATTAAGCCAGCCGCCACCTGATGCCGCCACTCACAGCCACCCGCATCCCCTCTTCCCCTCTCTCTCTTTATCTGCTGCAGTCATTAATATGTCGATTGTGGGCTCAAGGGGGCGGGGGGCAGGGAAAGGGCCTGGGCTGGGGTGGACAGGTCAGGGAGGTAGGTGCGTAAATCCTGCAGAGGGAAGCACTTGATAGCCTGCATAAAAAGGAAGCGTTAATACGTAAATACGGAATAATGAAGGACGCGGGACCACGGGAACAACACTGATCCAGGCCACCTTCCATGGTGTTCCATGGCAACCCATTCCACCCACTTGAAACCACCTTGAAACCACCTTGAATTGCATTCATAATGGAATATACAAGGCAAACATTTCGTGCACCTTTTTTATCTGGCGGCCATTCTCGTTTTATCTCTTTTTGCAAATTACTTCAGCAGTGATTTTTATTGTAGAATATTTCACTCAGTCACTCATCCATTCAGTCATTCCTTCCAACCACTCAATGTTTGATAAAGCCAAATGGAATATAATGGGAAAATGAGGGGAAAACCCCATGCAAATCGCTAAGGAAATGCAACCGCGGCGGCTTCGTCCCTTTTGACCAAAGCCAAAATGTAATTGGTTTCAAACTCCAGCAAACGATCCCCAGGTACACATTTCATTTCTCGTTTATATATATATATATATATATTTATTTTCCTCTTTCTATTGGTATATCCAATGTATATATAGCTTTTGTGCGGTATTAGTTTTGGCAGCAATTCGTTTAACAAACAGTTAACTAGCATTTTCTTTGAAGGACTCGCCTATTTCTAGTCGATAATACTGTTAACTAATGGCTAGTCCTACCTAAGAGCGGATATCTGGGCCAAGATACTCCCCCTAGCTGGTCACAATTAGCAGCTTAACTTAATGAGGGGAACTGTGTCTGTGTGTGTATAGGCCAGGAAATGGCTTGATTTTGTTCTGATTTCGGCTTTGCGGTGACCTCAGCACGAACAATGAAGGGTCATGGGAAATGTGGTTCGATTTCGGATTTTAAATTGTTCTCTCTCTTATTTTTTTTTTTGTCGAATTTGTTCAGCCTGATTTTAATGATGTCGAGATGCGGATTCGAAATGCAAATGCTGATGGAAATGCGAATGCGAAATGCAGGTTGGAGCCACCGCAGAACGTGAGCAAAGCATTTTCTTTTTGTTTGTTTTTAGATGATTTTGTGAAGGAACTTGAGAGGATTGGCGCTGGTCTTGGGCTTGCCCAGCGCTGGTGGCGGCGGTGGCGTGAGTACAATATCCAGTTCCATGGAGGTGGACGAGCTGCGGGCCATAGTTCCTTCACTGCTGCACTGCATCATTGAGCTGGAGCTGGAATTGCCACTGGCCGCACACTGGCCGGTCACCAGGACGAATTCATCGTCGAGGCTATCGCTGTCGCAGCTGAAACCGATGCCATCGTCATATTCCTGATCCTCGGCTTGCATTTCCTCTTCTGCCTGATCCACCTGATCCTCCTCTTCATCTTCTTCTTCTTCGATCTCATCATCATCATCATCATCATCATGCTCCTCCTCATGATCGTCCTCGGCCAGGTCCAATTCGAAATCACAGTCACAGGTCTGCAGCTGCTCCGCCAGCTTGTTGGCATCCATTTGCGAGTCAAAGTCCGAGCTTGAACTTCCCGCCTTGTCATCGCACGCGTCCATTCGCCCCACGTGGGGCGATAATCCTTCCGAGGAGTAGGAGAAATCGCACATAAAGTCATTCTGTAATCCCACGAAAATCGCGCTCTTGGGTGCTTCCAGTATAAAGGAATCAATGTGAAAGATGCCATCACTCAGTGCTGGCACGTCCTGTGGATGAAGCACAAACAGAAAGAGAAGACAGGCAGAAGAGAGAAAGAGAAGGCGAGACATGTAGATAGAGAGAGAGAGAGAGAGGGAGAGATAGATAGATAGATAGAGAGAGATAGAGGAAGATATATAGACAGAGAAAGAACGTGAGCTTGGGCATTTCACTTCGCCGATTTAACCAAGAGAAGAGTGAGCAGAGAGATATAGAGAGCGACAGCTCTAGAGCGAGACAACTCTACATATATATATGTATGCGTGTGACTTGGTGTGTATGAGAGAAGGATATAGATAGAGGAGGGTGCACCGTAGTATGCTGCATGCATGCATGATGATGATGGCAACTCTGGCTACTTAATCAAACGCAATCACAATCAAAACTAAAAAGCCAGTTGCAAGGATATCCCATAGATCTGATCCATGCACAATATATCATATTTCCAATATTGAATGCTTATTTTTGTAGCCAAATCTTTGTTCCAAAAGAATCAGTCAGCAAACCAAAGCTGATCCCAAAAGTCTCGATAAAAACCTACAAAATTTCAAATGAAGTTTCTTAGATCAAAGATCTTTAATTACTCATCTTTAAAGATGAATTAACTGCATTATATATATGCCCTTCCATATCCATATTTAATCCCTGGGCAGGACACAACTGTTGCATTCGTTGATGCCCAGTAACCATGTTTCCCCTTTTGCCCAATGAAAGGTGATGCAATCAGTGATATTTTTGTAGGGTGCAGTGGTGCAGATTTGTGGCCATGACAATCGCATCACTGAAGTATCTTCACAATATGCACACAATAAGAAGTCCCCAGATTTCTCATCAGATTTGTCCCACGGGCAGAGCCGGGGAGTGGGAGCATTCGCATCCTTTTCCATTTGTCTTCGATTGGATTGCCGGCAGCTGGGATTCTGGTGCAACAAAAGTCAACGATAATTTAATCATGTCTCACTCTCCTCAACCCCTGCCTCCCTGGATATCACAGTGGGTAACCAAGACCAAGGGGAGTGGACACAAAGCCCGAAGGCTAAGCCGCTGAGAGGATTCACCAGAAGCAGGGGTGGGGGACAAGGGGGATTGAGAGCTGGAGCTGGCACAGGACATGGCTTATTCCATTTGGATTGTATTGTCAACGATTTGCCACTTGCAGCTTGGCCAATTTGTTGCTTGCCACTGCACACTTGGCGTATGAGTGATATGCAAATGAATATCCACTTCAATGGAAATAAAACTCAATTTGCGAGAGTTTGTCCCATAATTAATAGATATCATTGCTGCAGATTGCAGCTGCCAACTGTCGTCCTGTCATTAAACACAGACAGAGAGAGAGAGACAGAGAGATTGATAGAAAGAGAGAGAGGGAGAATAGGCAAAGACGTGACAAGTCGGCCCTTCTGGGCCCTGCTGATGACGGCCATCAAGTGAGTTTGTCTGGCTCTGATTCGGCCTTGTGCTTTTCCCCCCCACTTTCCACTGTGGCTGCCCTTTTGTGGAAAGTTTCCACCATTTCCTTAGCCACTTGAAGGATTTTCGCATTACAAACACATTAAATTTGAACTCAAATTTAAACATTTTCCGCAAATCTTTAATAATTCCTTAAATTGCTGACTTTCATAACCACTTAAAGGGTATCCAGAATTCCCCAACCCCCAAGCCAGGGACCCCTTAATTCAATTGTCTCATGTTTCTGAAGTATTTGATTAGTGGTTTCGCCTCACACGAAACTGTGCCAGAAGTGATTTAGCAACAATAATGCAGCAGGCGGCGGTAAGGGGTTTGGGTTGGGTTTGGGTTGGGTTGGGTTTATGATATATAATCCGACCGCAGAGCAAATTTCAATACCCTCCCCCCCTGCCAGATATTGCGGCTTGCCTGTTTATGAGTTTCCGGTCTCAGTTACTTTTCTCAACGCAAAAGTTTTTGGTTTGTTTGTTTGTTTTCGTTTGCCGATTTTCGGTTTCTTGTGCCAATTATTAAGGGCGAAAATTAATTGAGTTTGTGTAAACGAAAACGAAAAAGCATTCCCAATTCGAATTTCCATTTGACTCGTTATGGGTGCAATTGTAATGCCATTTTCTCGTTATTTAATACATTTTTACGCAAATATTTTTAGCCCAAAAATGTTGTTTGCCAACAAACATATACGCACTCGTGTGTGCGTGGCCATGGCGGGATATATGTTTGTGAAAGTTTTTGGCTTTTCGCTTCGTTGCGTTGCCTGTGCCTGTGCCCCAAAAATCTGATGTGGCCACCGAGAGACAGACAAACAGTCAGACGCATATATATATATATATATATATAGAGGGGGAAGTCTGAAAGTTTGGCATTTGTTTAATTGGAATTTTTGGGGGGGTTTTGCGCCCGACTTGCCAACCAAGTGTTCACCTTTTGCGCCGCCCGGTCCTCGAGGGCAATTTGCAAAATTAACTTCGAACAAGTTGCCTCTAATCAGAGGCGCAGAGTCTTCCGCCATCCAGGCCGATCCCCGAGATACCCAACTCTAGTCCGATCCCCTGCCCATCCTATCCTTTGGTATCCTGTCCATCATCTGGAAACCAACCCACATATCTGCAGCTGATGTGTGCTCCATTGTTTGATTGGCAATGATTTGTGAAATTTGTGCTCCGTTCGATTGCTTTTAATGGCCAAATCATATTTTACGATTATTGACAAACCGCTGGCAGTATGCAAATGTGCGTAGGAGAAATCAGACTCAAAATCAGAGTCAAAATCAGAATCGAAATCAAAATCGAAATAAATTTTCCCCCGAAATTTGATTGCTCGGCCATAAAGCGTGACGAGCATCTTCGAATTAAAATTCATTACAGGAATTGAAAATTCAAAGTCGTATTTTTTGCTTTGAGTATTTTATAGTCATACGTTTTGGCCTATATTCGTGGGTCCTTGTGGAAGTGGTAGATGCGCGGCGGCTTAATTATAATTTTTCAGTTTAATTGAAGTCTAGAGGCGGGCACAGAGGGCACCGAACGCCGCCGTTGCCGCATTAACCGCACAAAATGGGGAAAAATCAATCAGAGTGGAAATTTGGGGGGGGGAAATGCAGGCGGGGTAGGTCCTGTTCAAGGTCCTGTTTTGCGGTTTGCCGGCTGAGTGGATGTGCTGTGACTGATTGAATGCCTGATTGACTCGCAGCAGATCGATCGATTGACTGACTGCTCCCGAGGCTGGGCAGGAGCAGGAGATGAGACGAAGATGGCCATAATTAAGTGGCCATGTGTTAAGCCAAAGAAAAAAAATAATAATAAAAAACAGGAGGAAGCAAGGCATTTCATTTCGCATTAAGCCGATGCCTCCCACATCCTTCGTGGACAGCAGCCATTTCCCCGGTTCTTGGATCTCGAGGGCATTATTTTATGGCAACGGCTGAGTGTTTCTTCAGCGAATTGCATTTCAGCTTGATTTATTTCATTTCATTTTCATTTCGCCGATGCAGCAAGTGTCCGGAAAAGCGGATGGAAAGCGATGAGGGGCTCTCCGGGCTCTCTCGGAGCAAATTGATGGGGGCGAAAGAAATACGGTTAGCAACATAAGTTGGTTATTACTTGCAGCTTAAAGCCAAATGCCCGCCACTGGCCCCCCGAGCTGCACTCGAAGAAAAAAGTGCTCCCCTAACGAGCACAGCTCCAGGGCGATCTTCGGCCAGACTAAGCACCCAATTAGCATTGCGGCAGGAGATTTCGATGGCGTTGCCTCTGCTGCCATGGCAATTGCATTAGCAGAAACTTATTCTTCGAGTGTACCGGCACAATCGTCACTCTGTCCGGGAATCTATCTGCGGGGCTGTGTGTGCGGATTCGTTTCAGTTTCAAGTAAAATATTGCATTTCCCCAATGCACGACATGGCTTCAACTGGTCCTGGTCCTGTTCCTAGTCCTGCTGTTTCCTGTTTCCACTTGCGCCTCAGCCTCAGTCAGGGACTCGGACTCGGACTCGGAGTCTGATTCTGGCTTTGGCTTTAGACTTTTAGCCACCAGCTGAGGGGCAGATAAGCTGCGGCCAGGAGGGAGTCCCCCTGTTTTCAACCATCCCTTAACGCATGAGCTGCGACTGCCGGAAATGGCAGTTTTTCCATTACGACTGCCAGGCCACACTCTTGGGGGGCCACTTCAGCTAGCCGACACTTCAGCTCCTTCCTGCCCGCCGCCACGTATCCTGCTCGCGGATTACTTAATTTTTATGAAATATGAGACGCGCGCAGCGACAGTTGCACTTGGAAACAATGAGAAGTGCCATCAAATTAAGCTAAAATGCATTCTTAACCGAGCTTAAAATGGAAAAACACGCCGTAGGGTTGGGCGACTGCCTGGCATACCCTGTAGCTAAAGAATTTCTGGTATAAATATGACTTAATGCAACTCCTAAGCGAGGAACTAACCTAGCTCGGTGAATGCCACGAATATCCTCGAACCGAAAAGGGTTTCCGTTGCGGAATGCCGTGCGGTCGGATGCCTTTGCAATTGCCGTAAAAACTATGGATATGCATGTGCCGGCGGCTGTCATTGCAAAGCAGTTTATCTTGAGGTGGGAGCGCCCAGAGAGAGGAAGGATATCAGGATATCACTACAATGATTCGCTTCGTTTGCCTTTCGCCATGCAATCGCTGGCCCGGCATCAGCGAAATGCGAACTGCGAACTGCAAACTGCGAACTGCAAACTCCAATGCCAAGAGCATGGCGGCAAGGCAGCGCACTAGCACTCCTTCTCACTGGCAGGCACTGAGAGAAAATTCTAGTGGGTAGTATAAGGGGGGGAAAATTCTAAAGAAATTCTAAAGTTCAAAGTTATGCAGAAGTTAGAGACGGTTAAAAATATTTTTAGAAATTTAGAAAGGTATTTATGATACCACTTTAACCTTTTCTATTTAAGAGGTTTATAAATAACTTTTTTTAAGCCAAAACTAAGGGAAAATCTGCTAAAAAGAGTGACTTTTGACTTTGAGAGCGGGGACATTAACTGACTTGTTATTATTTTTTGTTTAATATTATTTAAAGTTCAGGAAGCAATTACAACATTTCTTTATACAATAAAATGTATTTTCTAATTTTTTATTAAGAGCTCTTTGAGAGGTCCTGCGGTCTAAGTCATATAAACAATAAAATATTGTTTATAAATTATTTTTAAACCATTTTCCTCTTAGTAAAACATAAAAAAATAAAAACATTCTCAGTAAATTACAAAAGCACAGCCAAAACTCTATTATTTTCATAAAATATAAATATTTTACATTATATTTAGGAAACTCCTTTTGAGTTACAACAAAAACAATTGCAGATGGATCAATGGTTTTTTCTTCGAGTGTAGGAGCACCCAAGTCGCTGCCTTGCTTAAATGGCAACACTAAAATGCCACTCAGGGCAATGTTCTGTGTGTGTGTGTGTGGGGTGTGCCAGTGTGTGTTCGGGGCAAATATGCATTGCGGTTGTTACCAAATTGCATGCAGTTATGGCAAGCGCCTTGCCAAGGATGCGGCCAGAACGCAGACTTGGCCAAAGTGGAGGGTGAGGTGACAGGATACGAATGCAACTCCCCTCCACCACCCAGGCCACCCTGCGGTGCGAGGTGCGCTTGAGGATGAATTGCCATGATGAGATTTTTAGCGAGTTTTCACTAAAATCCCATCGGGGGAATCCCCTGGCAAATTGCAGTTGGCACATTTATCAAGAAAAGAATGAGGGGAAAACGGACAACCGAAGTTGGGATAAAAATCATACTTAAAGTATAAATTGCCACCAGGTAATATGGTTTAGAAATACTGAAAAGTGGCAAATAAACATCAATTTAGTACTGTAATTTCTTATTAATTAACGAGAATTGTTTCCAAGCTCAAAGGTAAATGTTAAACATCTCATAAACAGGAGTTAAAAAGGTTCTAAAACTAAAAGCAGTTGCTTTTGTTTAATAATCATTAACAAGGATGGTCTTAGGATTCGTTAAAAGCAAAGCATAACTTTGTTTTTATGGCTAATTAACAGAAACCTTATTAAAACATTTCTGACTTAATTTTATGAATATTTTTGTTTAAAACTTTAAATATTTCATCTATTACCTGTTATTAACTTTTAATTCCAAAGCTAATTTATTAAATATCTCACTAAAATCTTGTATTTACACAATATTAACATTAAATTAAAGATTCAACACAAATCTCAGCTAGTTAACTTTAAATATAAACCCCAAATTTTTACATTTTCACTTTGATTTCCCGATTTCACAGAAATAAAAACCTCAGCCGCTTTATCTTTATCTTCTGCAAGTGGGACATCTATTATGATGAATTATGGGCCTCATCACCTTGTCTTCCCTCTTCTATTTCAATTTTTCCTCATTTTGTAGCGACCCTCGTCTCGGTTTGGGATCCCCGAAAATACAAAAAAAAAAAAAGAAAGGAAGAAGAAAGGTTACCAGTGGAGGAGGGTAAAAAGAAATTGCATCCTTCTCGCTGATTTCGAGTGTGCACGAGTGAGCGGAAATACTTTTTCTGCTTATCTACATGCTAAAATCTAAGTGGCAACAGAAAATTTTGCGAACAAGAAATTGCCAGAGTCTGGGGCCAAGAAAGAATAAAGCAGAGAGGCCTTGAAGAAACTGAAGATGGAGATGGAGGTGAAGGCGATGGAAGCCATTGCCAAAAGCCAAAGAGAAGGGACTGAGACTGGTTCTGGCAGGGGCAAAGGATTCGGCCGGGAATATGGAAATAAGTTTTATTATATGTGCGAATGCTTTTGGTCGTTTTCGTTTTCGTTCTCCTTAAGGATTTCCCCATGCAGCATACAAATATATATATATTCCGGCCGGACCCTATTCGGTGGAATATTAAAGTGCCGGACGGCACTTCTGCTGACGCTGAATTGATTCGCTTCGATTCAGTTCGATTCGATTTGATGTGCGCTTTGTGCAAATTTATGTGATGTGCTGCAGTTTTCATAAATGCGATAGAGGCTCCCCCTCCACCACCACCACCACGATAATAAATGAAAGAAAATTCCCAACCATTTTTCCTTTCCCGCTGCTCGCTTATTGAGGGCATAATTTCCAAAACGCCAACCGAAAAAATCGTTTGGTAAATCAGCAGGGTTTCGGGGGAAGACAGGTGCAAATCTAGAACCCACCCACGCAGCCATTTTCCATCAACCCACCAGCCATAGCACTCGGGGCTATAATCAGATTGAGGCTTTGGCATCTGTTTAGGAGCTCAGGTGTCGCGGCGCGTACAGTGGGCCCAAAAGTGGATATCTCGCCACCCGTTTGCCTTGATTCAAGCCGCGAGTTGAACGAGTTAATCACTCACTCGCTTATGCCTGCTCTCTCTGCTGAAGTTCAAAGTCAATTTTCGCCATGTTTGTTTATGCATTCTCCTCCTCGGTGGTCATGGCCGCAAGTATGCCTTTCAAATTGAGTGCAGTCCCATGAGGGGAGGCACCAGGCACCAGGCACCACTGGCCCCATTGTTTCATTTGCTGCGGCATTTTAAGAGAGGGGGCAGGGACACGCAACGGATGAGGGGGGCCAGCGGGAGGGCAGGAGGCATTGCTTTGTGGAGAGTCAGTGAGCGGCGCAGTCAGCGAGCTGCTGTTCTACAATTTGGCGGGAACAGGCTTTGACGGCTTTGTCTAGGAGCAACCTTTCAGCCACCTCCCAAAAAGGGCGCCCACAATCAACAACTAATAGCGCCCGGAACTTAACACGGCTTAAAGCGTGGCCCAAACTGCATTATGTGCAGTTTAAGCGAATGGCGGACACATTAAATATAGAAACAAATTGCTGGTTTTCTTTTTTTGTTGTGCTCATATTAACTACCATAAATCATGGCTGGTAATTGAATTTATTGCATAATCCACACCTTTTGAATTTCAATTAAATTTTTTGCAAAAATTAAGTTTGGCAAACTTCAATAATTATGAGTCGCTGGGGAGGTTACATTTAAATTTCACCCCTGACCCCGACCCCCGGTGCCACATGTATTTCTGACTTGGCTTAATAATTAAATTATTCAAGGCGAGGAGATCCTTCTTCTTTTTTTTTGTGCTAATTAAATTATTCATTTCATTGGTATTATTCCCACATAAAGTTTCGCCGACTGCTGTCTGTATATATATATATATATATATCAATATCAGGAAACAGCAGCAGCAAGCAGCTATCATCGGTTGTCAAGGGTCTGGTCCTGCGTGGCGGGTCCTTGTCTGCCTCTCAGTCCTTCTGGTTGTTGTCCTGGCAAAAGTCATTTCATCTCAGTTCACTTCATTTCTCATGGTATTTTCTATCTCCCCCGGGGGTCATACTCGCATCGGAGCTTCAATTTGACATTGACTTCGGTTTTTCTTCTTTATTTTTTGTTGGGGCATGTGGCCGAAATTGAATATCGCTGGGCCAGGACCCCGACCAGAAGCAGACAGGAGTCCTCCAAAAAAAAAAAAAGAAAATGTTTGCCAGCGAGTTAATTAAGTGTGTTTGCGTGTGTGCGAATGGTGGCCATATATTTATAGACGCGGTCTGCTGCTTGATTAAACAGACTCGGGCGACTCTCGAATTCCAGCTTGTGTACATTTGGGTTTTCCGCCTTTCCCCCAGATATGACACCGTGACACGGAAAAGTCAATTAAAAGGAAGTAGTTTAACTTCAGTCAGAAGAGGACTTTTTAAAGCAATAAAGAAACTGTGAGATATGAGATATTTGAGATATTTAACCCTTTAAATATAAAGTTATATATATGACATCTTTGGATTAGGAATTTGCCGCGGCAACACCAAGTCTAGTGAAGTTGGGTTACCTTCCTCCCTCTGGCACATTTTGCCCATTCAACTGACAAATTTCATTTGTATTGATTAGTCAACTTGAGGGTAGAATCCACTCGTCCCACTCACACCACTGACACCTCTTCGGAGTGAGTCGGTTTAGGAATGAGGCTGAGGCTGAGGCCGAGGCTGGGACTTGGGGTCTAACCACCTCGGGCTCAGAGTCAAAGTCTATTTTACATTTCAAAGTGTCAGACGACATTAGAATTGCCGAGATCCGTTGGCTGCCTTGCAAGAAGGGAACAACGGGTGGTTTTTGCTATGCTCGCGCCAAAGGACATTCTGCAAGTCTATGAAATTCTTGGCAGGCAGCAAGAACTCTGAGAGTGCGTCGTCGTGGCCAGCAGAGCGCGTATTTCAGTTGCTCACGCAGACAGGGCGACAGGATTCCTAACCACGCTGTGTATTATTGTTTTCCAAATGTCGGTCCGTTTGGGTCCTGCCCCACTCCAAACCTAACACCGCATTCGCTGGGCCCCCGAATTTGTGGGGGCAACCGCTAATTGAAATCAAAATCGAAATCGAATCGTTCGAGTGCCCCGGTTAGATAAGTACGATGATATGTGATGGGAACAATTACCATTAATAATTAATTGCAATCACGGGCTGAGTGACATGCGTCACTCCATGGATGCTGGATAGTGGGATGCTTGGAACTTGCTTCATTTGATTTTGATTTGATCTTGGGGTCTCATGCATTTAATTATGAGGACGTCACTTTGAACTCTTGAACTATCATATATAAGCGAGTGTGTGCTAGAATATTGCTTCGTAAATCGTGTTTAATGATGGATTCTATGGCGGGTTCGATAGTGGCGGGTTTTTGGTGCATTGTTTAGCCAGGTTTAATCCGGGATCAACCCATAATTAAGGCCTAACGATTTAATTAGGCATAATAATGACAATGCCCGTGTGCTTTCAGATCGCACCTTCGATGGGGCTGTGAAATGCAATGCAAATGCCGCCGGCACCGCTAATTGTCAGTTTTTGGGCGTGATTGTCAGTCGCGGGGATTCCCATGCTCATGCACTGCCAGCTGTCAAGCAGTCAGCTCAGTTAATGCTAATTATGTTTGCATATGCCAAACGAGAGTCGGCACTGATCATATATAATTACACGCATGTTTAGTCGGAATTTACACTGAATTATTTTAGCCACCGAAGGCCCCTTCTCTGGTTGAGTTCGTTAATGGGGAGTGCTAGTATTTCGATTAATTATGTTTTGCTTGTAACAGCGGTGGTTTTGTAAATTAAATATATATATAGAGAAATATTTACTACATGAAAGAGCTAACAAATCAACTTGCAGGATACTGTCTTTATAACCAAAAGTTAATTCTTTTTAAAGAAGAACTTGTTGGTAATTAAAATTTAATTTTCAGCTCAATTAATGTTGACTATATAATGCTTTAATGCTTCTGAATTACTGATTTTGAAAAAGAAAACTAATACTATAAAAACCCTTATCAATTCCCAAGCATAGCTATATCCTGTCTACATTTTTGTGTAATTTTGAAATGGGTAAATTAATGGGTGCTTCTATATATATTATTTTTTGTTTTTTTTTTTTTATCGTTTATATAAATTTTTATTACTAAGCCAACAAAAAAGAAACGTTTACAATATGTGTGAAAATTAAATTGTTGCTTTTTCTGCGGTGGCCACATTTAAGAGACTATTTTTGGGGTTTTGCTGGGTGGTTTGTTTATAATATTTGTTTTTTTTTTTTTTGCTGGGTGGTTCAAGCACACAACGAGCGACAGAGACAAAGAGAGAGAGAGAGGGGGGAGAGAGAGACAGCGGCAGGCGGGTGGCAGGTGGCAGGTGGTTTTTGGTTAGCTTCTGGGGGGAGGGGTGGTGGCAGTACTTAATGGAGGGACACGCGCGAGCAGAGACTAAAAGAGTTTTCACACGGGCATAAAGTTTTTCGCAATACTCACCCGTATTATCTTCTGATCACGTATTATCTTCCGGATGCAGTTTACGATGAAGGTAATGACCATTCCGCCGAGAATCAGTCCGAAGACAATCACAATGATGACCACATGCTCCGATTGGCCGGTAGTCTCGCCCTGTAAAATAATTAAAGCATATCAATTGCATTGATTTGGCCATATTTTATAAGGCTAACCAAATATTTGCATATTAAATGTATTAATTAATGAACTATTGTTGGATTTTAAATGAAATGGTAATGTTTTGAGCGTGTAATGTAATGTTTAATATCAAATACCTATTAAAATCATATAAACAATACTTTTTTGCACACATTTTAAATTATTACAAAGTAATATTTGTTTTTAAATAACATTCTTATAAAAGTTTCATAAATTTCCCATTTTTTACTTAGAAAAACAAGCGAAATATACATATCATACAATATGCAATAAATTTAAGAGTCTTTTCTCAAATGTGGGTCCTAAAATATCATTTTTTTATTGGCCACATTTGATGGCCCATTGTGTCTAGCATGTTTCCTATTTATTTAGCACAACACTCGCTTATTCCATATACTTTATGACGAAATTCAGGCACCATTAGGAAAGGCCCAGGCTGTCATCATAAATTATATTATTATATGCGCCAGGAGAAGGTCGCAGGAAGCAGGAGGAGCTACAGCAGCAGCGTGTATTTTGAACCAATTTTAATGTCGGCCAATTAAATAAACATAACTTGTGCATGCGCTCGATTGAGCATTTGATTGAAGCCCGCTTCCACATGCATGTACATACTGCAAACGCATTCATTTAATATCGTTTGAGCAAATTAGAGACCATAAACCGAAACCAGACGAGAAGGAAAAAAAACATTTACCATACAGGAGGGAAAAAACATCAAATTCGATCAGCAAATGCAAATGCAAATGACCCCCAATTACACCTAATATGACCAGCAATAATTATGAAAGCATTTTCATTTTCATTTGCCCAAAAACGAAATCGCCCTGCCAAATATTAACCAATTCGGCTTTAATTGGGCAAGATGTTTGGTGTCCCTCCAACCGAAATCCAACATAAAAACCCAATTTAAGCTTTTGGTCATAATTAAATAATTCAATTTACGCAAATTTACTGTTTCATGAGAGGTGTTTTGTTTATATATACCATGATATTGTATAAAAAGCTATGTTCTGGTTCAGATAAAGGGATTTTTTCATTATATAATTGAATTTTCTATATATATATATTATGAAAATTTCCATAACTCTGTTGTTGTTTGAATAAAGGTGTCTTTTCTTTGCGTAATTAAACTGCAATTTGTATACTAAATAATAATGGAAGACAAAATCTATGGAATTTATTTTTTTATATTGTGAAAAGTTTTTTTTACATAATTAAACTGTAATATTTATAAAAAACAATAAAGAAAGTAGGAAAAATCCAAGGAATTTGTTTATATATACTATGAAAATATCAATAATCCAGTTATTGATCAGTTAAAAAGGTGTTTTCTTTATACAATTAAACTAAAATAAAAAAAAACGGAGAAGTCTTATTTTTCTATAAAAAAAACCAACAAAAAGAAAGCTTTATCTTCCTATGGCAATTAATAGTAATTTATTTAAGCTTAAATATGCCTCAAAACAGCTTAAGGGATAGCACAAATAATACATTTTGGAACCAGAATCAAATCACCTCTCTTAGCTTGTAAAAAAAACAGTGCTAAACTCTGTGTAATTCCTAAACATTTAAAGTTGTTCCCTTTCTTCTTACTCTCTTCCTCGCTTTTCTATGTTTGAATATATATATTTTTATCTGGGATTTATCACCACAATTCGCTGGAGAAAGTGGCACTGCATGAATCATTCCCCCTCTGGATGGTGACTTTATCAACTTGACTGATCGCTGGCGGGGCTGGTGGAGTCCCCGCAAATAACTGTTATTTACGGCTAACAACCAAGTTGAAAGATGCACAAAAACAAAAACGTTACAGCCTTCTCCTCCTCCCCCTGCCCCTGAAATACAAACCTCAAACTTTGCCAAACAAAACTTATTTGACCAACTTTGTGTTTGTGCATGCTGCAAGTGTGTGCGTAACGTGTGTACGTGAGTGTTTTTGGATGTTGCCATCATCGGCGTGTTGAGCATATTTATAATGAGCACGGGCGTTGGGTTTCGGGGTGCTCCTGATGGGGGGGAGGGCTAGAGGTATGGTGCGCACCCAAAAACTCTGTGCCTGCCAATGGGTTCGTTCGCCTACAATTAGATGCACGTACGAATGGCCGAATTTTATGTGCCAATGCACTGAGCACAAATACTGATGGCCTTACAGAAATATAAATTCGAACTTTTAAAGCTTAATCAATTTTTTTAACTAATTTAAATAGCTTTAATTTATGGCTGAAACTTCAAATGAAATAATGCTGCTAACTGCCTTGAGAATAAATTAAATTACATTAAATAAATAATTTAACTAATCAGAAAGAATAAGGAATTACCAAAAAAAAGTAAATATTAAAGAACTTTGCTTATTGAAATAAGTCTAATTATGCTTTGATTTATGAGTAAAACTGAAATTTAACATTGAAAACATTGTTAGACAGGAAATAATTAAACTAATTATACAAAAAGTAAAGATTATTGGCCAGTGTAATTGGATTTTTAATCGAATATATATGTATATATACTTGATTCTAGGTCATGTACAAATTTCTACAACAAATAAAGGACGCCTAACTAACCAAAAACTACAGTCATCAAATTTGTTATTCCCCTTGAATCGTACAAATATATACATACATATAAAAGATTACATTGACAGTAATCAAATAATAATAGATCTGTTCTCGCCGTGTAGGCGTGTCACTTACCGTACAGCCCTCTTCGTCCCAACGAAATTTACAATTGTCTAGGTTATTACATTTCAAATCCTTTGATATGCAGGTCGCGTCCTCGCAATCGTACTCGTCCTCGGTGCAGGCTGCCAAATGCGAAAAATAGAGTTTAAGAGTTTGAGTTTGAGTTGGAGAAAGTTGTAAAAACACACAAAAAAAAAACAACAGAGGCTAAAACGGCAATCAAAGCGCAAAATGCACAGTGGAATGGACAATTGACTTCTATTGAAATCGCTTCGCATAAAATTGATGGTGTCATTCCGTCGCCCTTTTCAGACGGACAATTCAATGGGTCCTTCATTGAGGTCTAAAAACGATTGAGTGTCGTCGTCGCCGTCGTTGGTGGAAGAACTATAAATTTTGAAATGAGTTCCAAGGATGTAATCGAAAGTTTGTAAAGGATTCTGTACGATTAAATGGAAATTTATTTTTGAAAACAATTGATCAAGGGTCTGGCTTTTGTCTTGGCAATTAAATTGAGCTGCAAACTAGATGGTTGACAACTTAAAGTCTCCATCGATGGAGGACCTTAAATCGATGGACTCTCCACCGTGCGCCAATCAAAAGGCGACGATGGGCAAAGCCACAAAGCAAATGCACGTAATCTCCGGCATAAATCGCTCAAGCAACAACAATAATTGCCGATGCTAGAAACCCAGGGGGGGGAGGGGCAGGAGGGTCTCGAGGACCTGCAGGAGGCTCAGCGAGTTCCTGGAGAGTAGAGAGTAAGCAGCAGTGGCGGCAGTAACAGCAGCAGCAGCAGCAGCAGCAGCAGGAGCTGGTCTAAAAGTAAACAATGCTAGCCCGGGGACAAAGGACAATCGTTGAATGACAAAAGAGTGCTTAGCCTTTTGCCTCTGGCAACTGGCGGCAATCACGCAGGACCCCTTCCTCCTGCTCATTTCTCAGAATCAGAAAGACAGACAGACGGACGGGAGAGACAGCCAGATAGGATTCGGTAACTGGCTGGAGATAGTCGGTTGGACTGGCAACTTGCCCCACACACACACACACACACACACACTAGGCATTCGCATCCTTCGCTAGAATCTCCAGCTGTCAAATGGGCAACCGAAAAGGAGAGATTTGGGGCCAGCTTAGCACCGGATTGCCCCCAGGATTTCTTGGGCATGCCTTTGTACTTTTGCGCCCCGGCCATTTGTTGCCAATTCGAGGGCTTTGCCGCCGCCATCAAAGCGCTCTTGGAATCGAACTCGAACTGCGACTTACCAGCTCCTCGGTCCCGGAACGCCGTGTACAGAATGCCGAATGTCGAGTTAATCGCGATTTGATCTGCGTAGAAGCGCAAATGCAGGATGTTTGACTCCGCCGTAATGCTCTCGCCTGCCGAACCGCAAAAGTTCTTCACTCTGAAACGTAAAGAAAGATATTGTTGAATAATAATGCAAATAATTTGATTCAATTTGATTTAATGATAAAATAACCACAAGTGAAGAGTTCTATGCGTTATAGTGATGGACTTTTAATGGACTAAGCTTATCTGCGTATCGATAACGATGCATTCCAGAATCTTCTTCACTTCACTAGCAATCATTTTACATTCAAAATAAATAAATATGGCTATTTTAGTAATCAAAAAATATGCAAATAAGCATTAAAATATTACCAAATATTATTATTAACATTATTAACATATTTAAATATTGATTTCTTCAACTAAAGCTATAAAAGTCAGAAATTAAAAATGCATTTAGCTTTTTGCATTAATTTTTAAAGGAAAATAATTATTTTTTTTTGTTTTGTAATCGTTTTTATATAATTTTAGAATATAAAAAAATCACACTAAGCTTTACAATTTCCGGCAATGAATTTAAAAAAAAAAATTAATGCAAAATTAATGGATTTAATTTTAGATTTTTTGTATCTTTAATAATCGATAATTTCCCCAAGTTCTTGCCGAATTTAAAAATATTGCTTGGTAAGATAAATGCCATTTCCAACTTAATAAATAAATAATACCATTTAATAGAATACAGAAACAATGCTACGATTGATTATGATTCGAATCTTTACAACTTGCCGACGTTGCCAGTGACAATTCGTTAAATATTTGGTCATCGATGGCACGCACACACACACACACGCTGGCATAATCGATAATATCAATAATTTATAATATGGCTTAAATGATGACGTTCACTGAATACTGTATTTATGTTCATTTCGCCCGGTTATTGTTTCAATGGCAGGGGCGCAGTTGCGACCCGTCGTGTGCGATAAATTGTTACGAAAAATGAATTTAAATGAAAGCAAAGGCAGCGACGGCACAGCATCAAATCAGTGGCTGCCGAGAACCAAAAAGGACAGGCAGCCACAGCCCACAGAATTTTCCATTCGCCATTCGCCATTCGCCATTCGCCATTCGCCATTCGCCATTCGCCATTCGCCATTCGCCATTCGCCTCTTACATTTTCCGAAAAGCTGAAAACGCCAGTCAATCAATTTGAGTGTTGTCCCGACCAGCAGCAGCAGGAGCAGGAGCAGGAGCAACAAGTGGAAATGTATTGGCGCGTTAAAAGCGGATGTCAATGCGTGTCGAAGATGCCAGAGTCAATTGCTCAGTTGCTCAGTTGCTCAGTCCGTCATTGCGTCAGCCAGGAAGATGGTAAAATACTTTCTGGCAACAGGGACCAAGGAGATTGGTTGTGCAAGTCAAAGGCGACGCCACTTCCGCTGGCGGTACAATTTACTTTTGGCCGGTAATAAATTGAAATTTTGCCTTGGCCCAGGACACATTCCCATTCCCGTTCCCGTTCCCATCCCCAGGACCCCGAGACCAAGGCTTTGATCTCTCGCCTTTTGGGCAATGCGGAAATTGGTTTGCGGCATTGCGTATACGAGCCCGAATATTGCGTATACGCCACCGATGACTGCAATTTGTCAGTGCCGTGGAAATTTTTGAGCGAAATGCGATTAAGCAGCATTTCGAAGGCACAGCGAACTCACCTCAATGGCATCACAGTTTGCTCCGGGAAAATGTCCAGGAAATTCGTCTCGCAGTCGTTCGGCTTGCTCAGCTTGAAGTCCAGGAACTTGAGGAATATCTAAGGGGAAAGTCAGAAACAGAAGAGCATGGTTTTTGGTCCCCTTAATAAATAGCTTAAACAAATAGCTTACCTTCCAGTTATCCCTAACCTGAATCCGCCAGATGCAGTCCAACGCGATCTTGTTGCGTATAACCTGCTCCCGAATATCCGCCGGTACATCTGTGGAGTTAATGAACCCCTCGTAGCCGTCCTTCTCGATGGTGCAATTGAGATCGGTGCTGGGCGCCTCCCGATTCCTGTCCAGATACTCATATACCGCACTGAAGCCGGTGTATTCGATGGTCTCGTCGGAGTGAAAATGCAGCCACAGGTAGCGCTCCTTTGAGGTGATCTCTGGCGGAAAATCAGTGCCGCAAAATTTCCCAATTAGCGTGGAGAATCCATACTGGCCGTCTCGTATCTGTAAGGACATAATATGTTGTTAGGCCTCCAGAATGTACTCTATACTTTGGTCTTAAGCCGACAGTCGGCAGTTGGCAGTTGGCAGTTTTTCTTGGCCTAAACCGATTTGGCCGGGGCTGCGCATTCAAATCAGGCTTAAGGCAGAGCGGCCCAGAGACAACATTCAATTAAAACTTGCCATTTTTTGGTGCAACAAGGAAAAGTCGGAAGGGAAACAAATCGAAAACTTTGCAACTCTCTGCCAAGACCCGGGAAAGCCGAGCAACTAAGCAAGTTTTCCATTCGCTCCTCCTGTCTTCTTTTTACGCTTGCAGCTTGCAACAAAGTTTGTGTTTTTTATGCCTTGACCCTTTTTCGAAGTGGCTTATGTCGGGATTTGGTTCACACAGAGAGAAAATGATATAATTAAATAGCAAAATGTATTTGATTTTAGATATTATTTATACTGAACCATTTAATCTTAATTTTCTTTATAAAAATATATCTGAAATTGGTAGAATTTTCTCTCTCTGTGTCTGTGATTGCGTCTCAGTTACCAGTTCGGCGTTGCTTACCTCAAGAAAATCAAATTTGCACTCCTCCTTGGCCTCGATATTGAACGAGTTGCGAAAGTCCAGGCGTATGATTTGTCCCTTTGGCGCTGTAATTAGATGCCGTGGCAAAGGCCAAACAGAAAGACAGAACAGGACAAAAGCCAATACGTTAGTCCACAAATATACAAACAAGACTGTTTCATCTTTCGCCCCAAGCAAGACCAGGTAGCCATGGCACTCCGCCGAGGTCCTGCCAATCCCGGCAGCTTACTCAAAGTCAAATGGCCCCGGGCCCCGTGGCCGGGAAACTGATTAACAACAACTCACCACGGCTTCAGAGGCAGATGCCAAACTGTGGTCCTGCGGATCTTCGGATAACCGAAGTGGAAATGCAGGGAATTTATGGTTATAAAAAAATTTAGATATTATTTGAACGAATTCTTAATCAATAAATAATAACCAAATTTTTTTAAATATATATTTTATAAGTTATCTAAAATAATAAGCAAAATAAACACCTAGTTGCTAACCCAAATAAACAAGCCTGAACTTCATGGCAGGCCAATAAAAATATTTAAATCTAAGCACAGGGATTCCAGCACAGATCCCTTTCACAACTAGAGCCCTCTTAGCTTTTTTTTTGTTGGCCAAAGGAAAAGTGAAAGTGAAAGGACAAGACCCAATTTCGCACATTCACATATATAGAGCAAATGAAAGCATCTGGGGACCCATTTAGTGGCCGCATAAAAAGAAGAAGAATGCATCAAGATGCTGGACACACACCCACACTCATTCATTCATTCACTCATTCATTCACACTCGCATTGCGGGCCATACATATTCAAGCAACGAATCCTCGGCGTGAATCAATGGCAAATGGGGGGCTGGTCCTGGGCATTTGAAAATACATTTTCCTCCTCCCCACCGGCCACCTTTGTGGGCAATGTGGCATGGCAACAGCCGCACACTCGCACACCATCAATTGTCCACCCATTAACACCCAAGCACACCCCTAAAAGGAGATGGGCAAGTAATGAAAGTGGACGAGAATTGGCCTTGAGAGTGAGGGTAAACACTAGTCTAGTCTAGTCCAAAATGGGAAAGGGTATTCATAGCCACCACGATTAAAATCTTTCTGTTTAGTTGCCAAGTGGATAACTCCCCAGGATCTATATAGTCCCGCAACCACCTCGAAACCTCGCATATACAAATAAGCTTGGGGTTCCAGCTCAGCTGCTTTTACGAACAACTTTCAACTCTCGGCTCCGCCGTAACCGCAACACTTTTACGACTGCAATCCCTGGCGGAGGAGGATGAGTAGAGGAGAGGACAGGAGACCCTACTACCCGGACCCGGCCATAAACCGAGCCTCATCTGGCTGCCTTTTTGTTGGCCCCCGCTTAGTCCAACATTAACATGGCCCTGATATGCAAATAAGCTACTACGAACGACCCCTAATGCTGAACACAAACGGGAATCGAAGGGGCAGAGGAGGACGAAGGGATGATGCTGGGAGCATCCACATATGCTGACATATTTGTGGATTCATATACTAGGAGAGACCGCTGATGCGTGCTTATGGAAAGTCAATCATTCGCTTTCAGGTTTTATCTGTCAGCTCTTGACTTTTGCAGTGACATTATTTTGTCTTAACTGACAAATGATTTGGCCTCCCACCGACTTTAGATAACATAAGCAGCATTCGAGTTGAGGAGAGTTTCCCCAGCATCTGAACTTGCCAGCTTCCCAGCTTCCCAGCTACCCGGTTTCCCGGAGGCACTGAAGCGAGTGCTCAAATATGATGGCGCCCCGGCACAATCCCCAATAGAGGGATCGTATTATAGAGGCTGGGGAAATGGAAAATGGAGAAATGGAAATGGAGAAGAGGTGGGTGGGTAAGATGGCGGGGGAGAGCTGGAAGATTGGGAGATGCGCTAACGCTTTTAAATGGGCCACACAGAACGGCCCTGCCATGTGGAATCTGTGTGGAGCATCTTACGCATCAGCGCCATCTAATGCCTCCGGTTCACTGGTTCACTTCCCCACCATCCCTTTGCCCTTTCCCTTTCCCTTTGCCCATTCTCATTCTCACTCCCACTCGCACCCAGATTTCCCCCTGCAAATGACTCCCCCACTCCGGCTGACTGACTGACTGACTGACATCTGGTAATGTCAACAGCCAGCCAAGACTTGGCCAAAGACTTTGCAATTATTTGCAGTAGCGCTCGCTCGCTGGCTCGTCGCCGCCAAGTGCTTGCCATATAAACTTTTACGAGGCCTGCACTTCACTCCACTCACACACGCAAAGAAAAAAATGCCTCAATCGAATCGAGGACATCCCCTTACAGACAGCATCTTATATATACTGTCCTCAGATTCCACATTCTGAGACTCTGTTGATTCCCAAGTTCATATGTATAAATAATAATCTCTAATTAGACGAAACTTAATTGTTTTCTGTGTGCCTGTGCCCGTGCCCATGCCCGTGGCCACTCAGCAACAGGATGTTTGCCTGCGAATTGGCTGCCATCAAAGTTCGTATTTGTCTTTGTATCTGTATCTATATCTGGGGGTTTAAGTTACACATACTGCGACTGATACTACTGATTGCTAATTGCCTAGCCGGAGATAATCTGCAGGAATGAGTCAAGAAGTGTCTGCCATGAATGCAGCCTGAGGCAAAAAGGGGCTTTGACCATAAAATATGCATGGTGAACAGAATTGCATATATCCACATATATTTCAATATGTTTTTCCTGTTACATATTAATTAACGAATGGTTAGAATGAAAAATAATGGATCCCGTCTTCTTCTCGTTATTTTTCTCTTTGCTCTTGTTGGCTTACGAATTATTTTCCATTTTTTTGCGCTCATTTTCGATATATTTATCGCACTCCAGAGCGAAGATAGCCTTCTTACGCTCAGCTTGCAGCAGAGCCGGAGTCTCCGGGTCGGGTATGAAACGTCTTTCGCCTTCCTTCGAGGAGCAATCAGAGCCCGGCGGCTTCACTACAGTTAATCCTAAACGGCTAGCGTATGAGTCCAGGTATTCTCGTGTATAGTAGTTATACTCCATATCCTTTAGCCACAACTTGGTTCGCACATATTGCACCATGCCAGGAGTGTCGTACTTGTCCAGCATTGCAAGACGATCCTTGGTCAGCCGGCCATATCGATAGAACCGGAAGTCATGGAATGCGGCACCGAAAAGATGGTTAGGTCTACGCTCCGGAATTGGGTTGTTGTTCACGTCCATCCGAGGCTGTGGCCCAACGTCTCCAAAGAGTAGCTGTTCATCTACGTTCCTAATTTCCTCCATTAATTCTGTGGACACGAACGGGAGCCCTAATCTCAAAAGACTGCTGCTTGTGCGCACAATCGCCGTGACTCCTTTTGTATCCTCTTCTGGATTTTGATTTGATTACTTGACCTGCTTTGATTAAAATTGATTTAAATCAGCCAAACTAATTGATTTTTTATTACTTGTTCAACCACGCGGTTTACTTTAAAGTTCGTTGTAACTTTTACAACGAACTTCTCTCGATGTTCTGTCTGTTTTCTCTGTTTATCCAATAGTTTGTGGGCAACGTTTTAATCAATTCTTTCGGTAATGTAGATTATTTTAAGTTAAGTTAAATGTAAATTAAATTCAATTAAAGCAATGCCTGCTAGTCAGCTAGTTGCGCAGCAAAAACTCTTTTGCAAGTTATCGATATTGAAAGCATCTTGACACAAAACAGCTGTTTGTGTTGCCAGATAGAAAAAGGATTACATGTATTTGTAGAAAACTGTTTAAAAAATAAATATTTTATACAGAAATTAACAACCAAGGACCCATTTGACGCTAGGCTTTTGTAATTTTCTAATTCAGAACAGAAACAAAAAAAAAAAGTATTTCTGCATTGGCTGAGCTTTAGAATCCTAGTGATGATAGAAAATGGCGTCGATCTTAATTGGTTTTATTCGATTTCGATTCAATATTCGGGCTATTGCCCAACTATCATCGCCAAAACACAAACAAAGTATATTTTCTTGATTTATAAGACCTTTCTAGAAGCTTCAATAATCTGGGACATAGAAAAGCAATCGCCTACAGTTACCAACACAAGTCATCACCCAATATACATACATATATGGTACATCCCATATTTATATAGAAATACCCATTATTCCAGGTCAAAACTCACCTGTTATTACGCGAGTACAGTTGATGTTCTTCGGATAAAGATTGGGATACTCGGGGCTGTACAGCTCATTCTTGGTGGGATCCCCATCGACGAAGAGCCGACACCGGTCCACCTGGTCCTCCTCCGCTGCCTGCCGCTCGCTTCGGCCCGCTCTCGGCGGCCTGGAGATGGTCAGGGCATCCCGCCAGATCTCCTCCGGGCCCTCACCCTCGGCCACGTCCGCCTCGCGGAAGGGGCGGGTAAATGCCGGGGGCGTGTCGGCAGGAGTAAGCCAAGTCGGCGGAATTGCCAGCGATTCATCGGTTGGCTTGGAGCGATTGGCGATTACCTCACTGCCGGCCGACGCTGCAAGGAAATGAAAAGGAAATGGGAGATGTCATTGTATTATGCAGGCGAGGGGCTATATCCATATATAGGTAAGTGCTATGTGTGAAACGGTAGCATTACGTTTTATTATTATAATAAGAATCATGAGTATTCAAATTTATGCAGCGAAAGCGAGCTGTATTTTTCGGTGCATACTCTTGCCGAAGGTCTTGCAACTTAATGGTTCATTATGTAGCTTATACTATTATAGAGTACTTTTATTTTAACCACTGCAACACAATTTAATATTATTATTTGGTATACTTTATTCCAGCAGCAAGGGTATACTATCTTCTGCTGCCTGAAGAGAAGTGCCTTTCTCGTTAATATTATTTTTAATAATGCGCATAACTTTTTTGCGAGGCAAACTTAAAGCGGGAAAAAACAAGAAACAAGGACGAAGTACTAACAGCATATATTTATAAAGTTTAGTATGTGTCTGTGTGTGTGTGCATTGCACTTAATAAAAGTAACTATTTACGTTTCGTAGGCTTGTTTAAATATTTCCAAGTTAAATTTATATAATATTCGCCTATATTTAATCAGATAACGAACCTTAATTATTTTAAGATAAAAAAAAAATCAGAAAGATGTAATATATTTTCATTATTTAAATTTATATGTATCCAATCAAAGATTTCTATTCGGCAAGCTTTTCTGATTATGTTTTTATTATTAATGTTAATAAATCTGCATTCATTTAAATACTAATACTATTTTTATAATTTAACCAAATTGAAAACAAATTTAAATTGAGATTTAAGTGACGATTCGAAATATATTTACATATATTTATAGGGTCGTTAATAACTACTTCAGTTCATCTAGAAATCTTTCTTTGCCAAATTAACTTAAATAAAAACACAAAAGAATTACGAAATTCTAATATTAAATAGGGAGAATTATTTTTTCAATAACCTTTTTAATATTAAATTTATTATTCCATTAAAAATGCCTTTAAAGCGCACCCGTAGTATGCACTTGGCATCCCAAAAAAGTAGGCAATGCTTTTTTTAAAGCCTTAACTCGCTACTTTCCTCCACTTTCGCTCACTTGCCCGCGCTTTCTCCCCCTTTTTCTCTCTCTTTCTACATAGCCTGTGCTGTCTCTTTCTAGCTGAGCAACTGTAACGGCAACTGCAACTGTAACTGAAACTGCACCCAAACAACAATCATTAAGCCCATGCAAAGTAGCCCAAAGCATCGCACAAAACACTCCTTCGTGTGTGTGTGTGTGTGTGTGTGTGTGTGTTCGAGTGTGTGCGAGCATCTGGGTGTGCTTGGGTGTGCCTGGCTGTGTGCACAGGGCATTGGCACAACATTCAACAAAAAGTCGGCTTAGAACCACCGACGAACGTCAGATGCCCTCGATCCCGGAGCTGTGGCTAGCTCTCCAAACAGACTCCAATTAGATATAAGTATATAAGTATATAAAACCCTGATTTCGGACAGTCTCAAGTGCTTGAAAACCGCAGTAGATTTGGCTAACAGAGGCTAAAGCAAGCCGCACTATTTACCATTATTGGCCATCAACAGCAGTAAACTGATTTCAATTGGCATTCACTTGACTAGCAAATTAATTTTGTAAATGGAGTTAAGGTAATATTATATCAAATTAAATATATAATATTATTAAAACATAAATTGAGTTAGGATCTCTGTTGACTTAAATGATTTATTTACCAATTTAGATTTTTAATTGGAATTTTTAGGTAAATTGATTTATTAAAGTTTTGAATTAAAGTTAAACTTTATAACTGTTTGTTTAGGAATTTGTTAGAGCTTTATCCCGATTTGTTTCTATATGTACATATATTCATTAAAGTTAAGAATATTAAAGTTTGAAATTAAAAATATTAATTGCGAGCTAAAAATTCATCAAGAAAATTATATTTTATTTTTATTTAAAGTAAGCTTTCTATAATGCCTTGAAAATTTCCAATTGAACATTAAAATCATATGAATCAAATTAGAAAAACTGATTTAAATAGAAGCCCACTGTTTATAATAATATTATTGAAAAATAGGAATAAATAAAAATAGAAATAAACCATAAATTATTAAGAAAACCAAGTCAGGAAAAAAATATAATAGATAAAAATAATACAAAATTGCAATAATAAACCTCTGACAGTAAAAGAATACAAATTAACTTGAATTTATAAGGACTTTTAGGATTATTCTTTGTTTGTTCTGGAATAAATAAATAATCCTTTTAGTTATAAATTTTTATGCTTCTTATATTTTTAGACCAAATTTAATGGCAGTCCTAGCCTAGTCCTACTTCTTGTGTTAGTTTTACGTAGTCGTAGGGTATATGTATGCAGCATTCGTTACACCAACACACAAGGACTTTGACACACACACTCGCACAGAGTGGAGTAGACACACAAACACACACACACACACGTACACAAAGAGACATGGGGCACATGTGAAGTGTTTGCCTCACATTACATGGCTGCTAGTGCCTAATGATGTAGCAACAAATTTAATAAACATATTAAGTGTTGATGTTTTTGTAATCGCACAGGGCAACGCCAGATGTTACTCCAGTTTCCAGTTCCACTTGTAGACCTCCTTTTTGTCCACCACACTGGCACACACGCACACTCACTTGGTATGTATGGTGTATATGCTATGGCATCCATTTTGCCGTTAGTCAAAAGCTGCTTATTTCCGTTCTGATTCTGTTGTTGTTTCCGTTTCAGCTTCTGTTTGCTCCAGCAGCTCCGCTCCGCATGTACCGCACTCGAGAGCAACACAACTATTTGTCACATCAATTAAGCGGAACGCACATTAAAATTAATTTTAATGCGAATATTAAATGGATTGCTTCCTAATGAACCGCTTAAAGTGCGCCTAAATTTAGTTGCTCTCTGGCTATTTCCCTAATTAAAATTGCCACAATTTATGGTCTGTTGAATTTTGGTTTTTAGGTTTATTTATTTATTTTATTTTATTTTTTTTTTAAGATTTATGCTTCGACTATAGTGTTGCTGAGTTATCCGACCATAAACCAAACTCGACTTCCTGATAACGTATACGCCCCTTTGCCAGACTTGTTACCCGACCCTTGCCCTATTCCTTTGCTTGTAAAAATGCAGCGTTTAGTTGCCTTTAGATGCCAATATGTGATGCTATCCCCGCCCCAGCCGCCTGTCAACTCGCTGGATCTCAGACTTCATCGCGCTGTTCATTTATATTCATATTTCCATATGTCTGAGTCGGTGCATCTGTCAGAGAGGGTCTCTCCACGTCCTGTGCGGGTGTGTGTATAAAGTATCTTTGCCACGCCCTCTATCCTAGGCTGCCCCCCCCCTTTGCGCTGCCAGAGCCCGGAGCGCATTCCTCGCTGACGTCGTTTCGTATGTATTTTATTCGTCGACGCAGTTATTTGCTTTAATACACTCAATAGACTTAACACATTTTCCACGCCCGCCACACACCACCCACCCGCCGCACACTGTGTCCCTGTCTATGTGTGTGTTTTGTAGTTTTCAGCAATAAATTTTGCATTTAGTTTGCTCTGCCAGAGACACCCAGCCAGGCAAAGGAAAAGGAGCTGCTGCTGATAAAATAAAAAAATAATATTTCATTGGGAAAGAGCGGACAGGCGCTTGAATATATATTCAGAAAATCATTGGGAAGATACATAGTTACTAACTCTTTTGAGTTGGTTTAAATAGCAAACTTTCCATTGATTAAAGTTAAGTATTGCATTGCCTTTAATAATTATCATTATTCAGGATCACTGTGCATACTTTTTCTGTTTGTATTTGAAACTGTGACTGTAATTGTGACTCTGTCTGTGACTGTGCCTGAATATTATCAGAAAATCAGAAAACCATCAAAGAGATACATCTTTTAAAAGACCAATTACCAAATTTTCTTATTAAATTAATTGTAATGGCTTCTAATAATAATTATATTCATTATTCAGGGCCACTGTACAGCCTTTCTCTGTTCGTAATTGCAACTGTGACTGTGATTGTGACTTTGTCTGTGACTGTGCATATTTATAGTTTGGTATTGTCTGCCAGCCAACCGAGAAATGACTAAAACTGCCTTTTGAGCGCCAGTTGAAAGAGATGTGGTGGGCCAGGCTGGGGAGGGATGGGCGATGGCTGCAAAAGAGCTGAGCAGAATGTAACTAAGTATATAATAATTTACAGTTTGCATTAAAATTTTCGTTTGCCAACTGGGACCCATCCAGCCTCTCTCCAGGACTCTAGGACTCCAGCACTTCAAAGCTGCAGTTGGAGAGAGTACATAATTTTCTCATGACTTACTAATTGCTGGAAGCTGCCGCGGCTTGTTGCTCAACTGCAACTTTTACAATTACGATTTGTATTGAATAAATTAAACGCTGAAAATGTAGCTGCACTCCTTCTTGGAAAAGTCCTAATAAATACAAATATACAAATATATCTACATATGTATGTTAAGCTCTCTGGTCGCTTTGATGTTGGGCAAACACGAGAACGCCAATCCATAATTGAGTGCGCAAATAAATAGTCAAACATTGATTAACCATTGAAAGGCATATGTAGCCCCGGGGCTGCGGTGTTTTCATCTTATTTAAAGTAATCACAGCCAAAGACATTTCCATAAAATTTCAAATGAAATGACTAGAAACCCAGCCATGTGAGAATCCAATAAATTAATTGAAACTTCAAGGCTGCCAACGCAGCATTTAATTATGGCAAAGGCTCACTGATAAATGCAATTAAAATGTGAGTTATATTTTATTTAAAGCAAGCAAATATATTTATTGAAAGACAAACACATGACGAGTCAAGCTATTAACTCTGCAACTGAATAAAACCTTTACGAATTTAATATGATGTTAAGCTTCCGGTAACTATAGGAAATTGTCCATAATTAAGGCCACATTAGTGTGCATTTACCATAAACATTTTAAAGCTCTCGCATTTCTTTCGCTGCCCTCGCTTCCCCCTCGCTTATTTTCGCTCATTTTTGCCCTGTTTCAGGGCGAGATTACGAGGGATCCATGGTAACAGGCGGTGCGGCATTGCACGTTGCGAATTGTTGAAGCACCGCCCAAGGGGAAATTCCCAGGGAGCGGGATAAGGATACAGGATACAGGATACAGCCGCTGGTATCAGGATTGCGGGCATGCCACATACATATATACCATACACATTCCGCAGGACTAAGTGAAAAGTGGGTGTATGTAACTACTTTGGCCATAATTTGCAATTAGCATGAGAAATCTGGCACTTAAAGGCAAACGCGAAGGGACTCAGTGCAAGGGGTACACTTTAAAAAATTTTAAAAATCAACTTTAAACGATGTGGAATCAGCTGTATCTTTTTAGAAAGGAAAGGTTTCCTCGGGGGCATGACAGAATCTAATTGTAATTACCAGTTTTTTTCTATTTTTAAGCTCCTTTGGATAACATTTCGAAGGAATAGCTGCTAACAAATGTGATTGATAGACCAATTGGCGGCTTTTCTGTCCGCTCCTTTGTATCTGACAGATACTCGGATCATAATTTATAGAAACTTTTCGCACGTGTGCCATTAATTGTGATCCGTGTGGAGAAAAAATAAAAATATCCGATGAAGATGGAGTGGATGAAGTGGGTAACAATAAGTAAACAGAGAAAGAGAGAATAAGCTAGACACGCGATGCGAGTTTTTGGCAAACAAACACATGCCTGGGAAAATTTCTCTCCGGAAAACTAGACCTCCATCCCCCCCCTCCGTCACTAGTCTCAAGTTCCAGCTCGTGTTGCAAAATTTCAATTTTGGTCTGGCGCAGCACATAAATAAAATCAGTTTTATTATTTTCCGTGGCGCAAACAACGGAAAAAGATGGCCATATAGATAGAGCTGCCAAGTGTGCGACACAGACATGGACATGGACACCCCTCTGTGGGTTGGAAAATTGGGAAATTCGGTATGGCTGAAACGGGGCAATGGGCGTGGCGGCGATGGTGACGGTGACGGTGGCAGTGGCTGCCTTGTAAATTGCAGACTGTCGAAGAAGCCACAATGCAACCTGAAGTTGCAATTAGCAATAAAACATGGCAGCCCGGAACAAAAGATGCATCTCCTGTGCACTGAGAGAAATGGTTAAGACCTAGGCTTTGCTTTTAATTTATTTGTTGATTTTAATATAATAATATATTAATATAATATAATAATAATATATTAATAACTGTTTATATATATTTAATTATATTTATTTATATTTATTTTTGTTTATATTTATTAATCGTTATTATTATTTATCTCTTAATTAATTTATGATCTGCTAAAAATAAACATTAAGTAAATAATACCCCTTTTTGTACTATATTTTCTGTGTGTACAATCCCCGCTTCCCCTCGCTCCTCTGGGCCACCAGGAAGCTAAGCTCATTACCAGCTAAAACCCCAATTGGGCGGGAATCACCTGACAGCAGGCAGTGCTGTTGCCGGGGCTCTGAAGTTAATAAAACTCGAAATATCTAATTGATAGTGCATGCGGCGGGCAGATGGAAATATGGCCAACCATGGGGAGTGGGGTGGTGGTAGCACCGGAAGAGGGCTCGAAGCCATAATCATCAATTATGCATTTATCGGGCCGGGGGAAGTCCATTGTCAAAGTTGGCTAACAATGCCGCTGCATTCCGCCCTATTAACGAATTTTCGGTTGCTGCAGTTTTTAATTAAAGACAGACGAGAGATAATGATACCAAAATTGCTTCCCTGATATATGTGTATATAGCAAGCTAGAAAAAGTTTATAAAATCTAGATTGGGTTTCGCTGTGTATTTTAAATTTCACGCCTTAATTTCATGTTAATTTTCACCCATATTTGCTTGTGAAATGTGTGTGCTTTTAAATTAAATTTGTGAAAGCGGAGAGGCATGTGCTGGCGGGAAATATGTGTGTAAAATTTTGTGAAATTCAAGCGGGAAAGCGGAAGTCAAAGACAATAAGCGTGTCAGGCCCAACTAACTGAGTGAAATGACATGCAGACGCGACGTCGATTAATTTGCAACATCATCTCTCTGCGAAAGCAACTTTTCGCGACGCTTCCGTTGCGGCAGCGGCGACAAATTCCGAAATTGTTTGATTAAAATGAAAATACCTGACAATTGGATTGCGACCTGCAGTAAATAGGGCGAGGGGGCAGGTGGGAAGGGGCAGGCGAAGGGCGAAAGGCTTCGCCCTGTGACACACATAAACCTCGAGACCCCTCCACCACGCCTTCCTCGATGCCCTTTTAATTTTGAGTCAGGCGGCGCCGAGTGATTTAAAATTAAATCAGATATCCCACCACTCCCTCCGCTTGCAGGTTAACCCCTCTATTAGGGCCCCAAGGGGTCCGCAAATGGAGGGCGAGTCGAACCACAAGCGGAACCAGCAGGAGAAAATGTATGAAAAAAAAAACAAGGTTAAGGCGACAAATGAGAGTATTTCGATCGGAAGATATCCTTTGATAAGTAATTAAAACTGATTTCTATAACAATATTTATGTTTTTAATCTATAAAATCTATAAAAAAATAATATAAACCTTTATCTTCAACTCCAAAAGCTAAAGAAGCCTAGAAACTATTGTGATATATTAACCCCGCAAACACTGTAATAATTTCGCTTTAAAAATCAATATACCCTGGATTCCCTGGAGGTAGTTTGGAGGCATGAGAATTATAACCGGCAAAATCCGAACACGAACGGAACTCGTTCACCAAAGGCGTACAACCGCCATGACGAACCCTTCTCCTCGAGACCCACCCACCTCCGCCCCCTTTGGTCGCCTTCAGTGCGTGCTTAGTGGGTGAGATGAAAACGCGAAATGAAAATCTGCAGGCAAACTGTCAATTTGCAGCGAAAATTTGATTAGGGTTGACTGCATTTTCACTTCAGATTTTAACCAGACAAATGGCTGGAAGAAGAAGGAAAAGGGAACGGGGAAGGTGGAAGGAAAGGCAGCCCGCACCTGGCAACTGGCACCTGGCACCTGGCACCGGGCACCGGGAAATTGAGAATGCGAATGAGGAGGCAAACAAAAACAATTCGCGGAAGGACCTCCGAAGGTGCAATAAAGTGGGTCTTAAACTTAAACGAATATTATCCTGTAAACGGGGAAGGCATTTAAAGTGAATGTCAACTTAAATGAGGAAAGGGAAGCCTTGGATCGCAGGAAAAAAACTGAATAAAAAAATCAACGGATTGAATAAAAAATAAATAAACAATAAACTGAATAGAAAATAAATAAAAAAAAGTGTAGCAACAAATATTAAATCAAAAATAAATATAAAAAGTAAATAAATATATCCTCTGATTTGTTTTAAATTATTTTCCAAGGAAAAACGATAAGTTTAATAATAACCAGAATGCCTTCAAGACCAATTCCATTGAATGATGCGGTAACCACAGTAGCAGACACAAGCCTATGGAAAAGTGGGGAAGACACTCTAAACAGGAGCACTTATGTACATCCTGGCCAGGAGCAGGACAATAAGGTAGACAAGCGGCTGGTTACGAAAATGGGCATTGTTACCAACTTAGATTAAAAGTGATGGCCAGACAAATGCTCCCAATTGAGAAAGCAATCGCAGCCAGGATACAAAAAATGTCGCAGGATGCGGAAAAGTTAAGAAAATGGGAAAAATCAGAGAGAGAGAAAAAAAAGGAACACAACAAAAACAAATTTATAATTGAAATCAGTGTCAAGACAGTGAACAGAAGAAACAAGGACGATATTCAGGACTCAGGATGACACTTAAGAGGGAAAACACAGACAAGGGCCAAGTGCAAGATGCAAAAATTACAAAACAAAAAAAAAAAAAATAGAAAGGAGCAAGGAGCTAGGACGAGGCAAAAAAAAATAACAGCCCTGGCAAATAAAGAGAGCAGGGAAACGCACACAAATTAGCTAATGTTGGATAAAGCCAAAGCCAAAGTCAAAACCAATTCCATTCCCTCAACTTCTCCAAGTTTCCGCATCGAGAGCGAGATGGCGACTACGGCATACCCATTTCACTCACTCGCTCTCTCTGGTTGCCCCGGCCATCCGCAATTGGGTCAGCTAACATTTGGAGCAAATGGCCAAATGGCAAAATGGCCAAATGCGACGGGCCGTGACAGAAGCATGAAAAGTGCTTTAAACAAGAATTCGGTGGAGATCTCCTTAAATTTGATCAGGACACACACAGGACAGGCTAGAGTGTGAGAGGGATGACCTTTGCAAAAAACACCCACAAATTTTGACAGGCACTGAAAAACGCTAAATAACCCTTTTTCTTTTGACAAAAAAAACTTGACTTTAACTTGGGTAAACCATGAATTAAATGTATATAAATTGTTAAAGACTTTAAAGGCTCTTAAGGACATTAAATAAATAAGTATTTTCAGGATACTTGACTTTCATTACAATACAAATTTAATATATTCAAATAGCTATTGTCTATTTTGTTTAATTTAGTTACATTTCGTTTTCAAAACAATTTGAAAAATTATTCAAATCAAATGAAATATGTATAACCCCTTGGGCTATTAATTATTAAAATTTAATTTGCCATTCCGAAAACAATTATTAGCCTTAATTGAATTAAAATTTTGGTAACTTTGAATTGAATTTCACGATGAATCAATGACCCCCCTTTGTTCTATATACTTTATATATACTTCTGGCTGATTTACCAACTGACAGGGCCAAGCTGGCAAGTAATTCGATACGATTTCCCAAATTGATAGTCCTTTGTGCTAAAGCTTTTTCAGGCAAAAGGTGAGACAATTATTTACAAAGAGTCAGCTCCCATTTGTGACTGACACAGTTGATCCCGCCGATACCCTTCCCCACCCCCACCCCCACCCTCTTGGACAGGATTCAAAAGCAAAGGCAACGGGCTATTTGTTAGCATTTTGCAGTCATTACACAATCCCCCAGTAGTTAGTTGGCCCAGCAGGCAGCCCATAGCCTTTAATTAATGGCCACTTTTGGGAACAGTTGGCAGTTTCTAATTTCAAATAAATAAACGCAATCCCCCACTGGCAGGCCGGGGGGTGTTTCTGGTTTCTAGGTTTCATTGCAATTTGATTTGCCCTCAAAATCCATCGAATCGTATGACATCTTTATTTCGATTTATTTATTTTGATGATCTGTGAAAAACATTGTGATTTTTTGTGAATATTTTCACCCAAAAAACCTACGATAAAGGCATCCTTTTAATATTTAAAAAAAAAACGTATTTGGGTCCTGTAATTAATATTGATTTAGCTACCAATTTAATTCAACTTTATTAGCGAAAAAACTGAGCTGGCACGTGGCCTCAATGAAAGTAAGGGTTGGTTGGGTTTCCGCTGCTCCCAGAAAGCTAACTGACTCACTGACTGACTTCCGTACGCCGCCATCTTGTGTGGGTCACATTTTCTGCATGCATTAATTTACAATTACGATAGACCGATGACAGCTGCCCTCTCCCTTTTGGCTCAGAGACGGAGACGACCGACCGGGTCGTGTGGAGGCTACATAAATTATTATCCGCAAAACGAAATTCGGCAAAATTATTCTGGAATTTCTATAAGCCAAGGCCCAAAGTCTCTCTCTCTCCCTCCCCCCCTGTTGGTTCCTTTGCGTTTTTCGATGGCTTTTCCGCCCTCTAAACGATTCGGGTTACAAAGGCGACCCTTGCCCCGCTGCATCTGCCAGTTGGCAAAGGTCAAAATAATGTCCTTTATTTCTCCCCAGGTGGGCAAAAATCTGTCAGTCGGTGAGCTAGACATTTGAAATTACTACGACGACGACGAAGACGACGGGCTTTGTCCGGCAATTAAATGAATCCCTGCCAAGGATGCCCTAGTGCATGGGAAGCCGCAAGGATGTCTGGTAAACGCTTGACCAATAGCGTCAATCAATTACTCCATTTGAGGGAATGCAGCTGCACTGGCAGTCCTTCCAGGGGAATTTCTGTGTGGGCGGACACCGGGCGTGGCCCAGTATTCTGAGGCAGTTGAGGTGTTGATTGTTCTGAGAAATATGCACTAGCCACAAGGATCGATGGATACTTTAAGAGACATTCTGAAGCTCGATATAATTTGGTTTTAAAATTGAAGAAAATGTTTATCTTTATCTGGCGAAGGTAAACCATAGGATAAATATTAAAATATTCTGCGGATTAAATAAACAAATAGGCTGGACAAGGACGGTTAATATGAGAAGGTACTTATGCAGGTCCAGGTCAACAATATATTATATATGTATAGTATATATGTATATAAACATATATATAGAAGCAAATAGTGTGTTGGCCAACTTTGTTGACTGCCACAAAAATTGTTGAAAGAATGTTGTGCAAATAATGGAGCCTAGCAAGCCGAAGTTTGTATATTCTTAAAGCTTTATTAAAAATATATTTTTTTTAATTTTTCATAAAGAAAAACTTTTTCAAAATCAAGTAATCAGTTTTATGAATCTATAAATATTTAAAAGTCTTAAAAATGTCTTTGTATTTCTGCATTTAATTGTTATTAAATTAATTTTTAATAAAATATAGTGCCTGACTAACACTTTGTATGCCTCGTTTTTGGCATTAAAATTATATTACAAATTTTTAAACACCTTTTTGCTTTTTTTTTCAGGATAATAGGTAGCAAACCTTTGCCTGCCAGGATACGGACAGAAAAAATACCGCTGAATCGCCACCTCTTTCACACGACCTTGACTGCAGCACACGGAGAAAAAAAAACAAGCAGGCCAGGCAAAAAACCATGTCTGGGCGAAAAGTTTGCAACTTGTTTTTATGCAAAAATGCGAAAAAAAAATGTGAGAGTCAATTAATTACAAACAGACGAGCACACACACATAAAACTCTAGCCAAGCACGTATAAATATATGTTTATACATAAGAAAATACACAGAGAAAAATGCACAACCTTACCCAGAATTGTTTACTAATTATGCATTATTTCCTAATGTTTCTAAATGCCAAATTGGTATCAAAAAATGGTATACATTTCTTTTATTAAATTAAATAAATTTTTTTTTTAAATCAACAATTAATCTCTCAGTGTATATAAACACTCTCACACACACATACATCATCTTGGTGCGTGCCTTTTGTGTAGCATACAATTTAGGGCCATTCGAATTCCAATTTTTATGGCCAAAAGCGAAGCGAAAATGTATGCATTCTACTTGTGTGAGTGTGTGAGTGCGAAATTGGTAACACAAGAGACCACAAATGCCATATGGCCAAATGTATACATATATATAGTCGATGATCCAACGTATATAGTATCTCTTCAGTGTGTGTGTGTGTCCGCATAAATAAGCAAACAAATGAACGTCTAATGAGGTCAGAGAACGGGGCATTGGCCAAGTCCCCGACCATGTCCAACCCAATAAAAGTTACACTCGGCATGTGTGAAGATGCTACTGCCAAGCACTGAGAGAAACCAAAAAAAAAAAAAAAGGAAGAGAAATCACTACAAACCAAGCTGACAGAATTTAAATATAATAAAATGGGAAAGTAGGAAACTCTAACAACTCTCATAAAAGCCATAAATGTTGGCCTGGTATATATAGTGCATGTAATAATGCTTCGTATGTATAGTATAGTTTATATATTAGAGTTAAGCTATAGTATATTCTGGTGGCACTTACCGTAAACTGCTTGGGCAACAATTAGCAGCATTAGCAGCGAACAGCAGCAGAGTGGGCGGCTAAGGATTAACCTTTGATTTTCTTCTGCTATTAGTTGCTGCTGCTGCTGTTGCGTGATGTAGCCGCTTCTTCTTCTTCTTAGCATTTTGCGAGAGGTTTTCCAGCTTCAGTCTTATTGTTTCCCTGTCTCTCTGTCTCTCTCTAAGCACCTCGCTCTGTGTTGCTCACAGCCAGAGTCCTTCACACGAGTAACTGTAAAATATAGGAAAGAAGAAGAACGGCAGGAATAAGACCAGGATGCTGAATACAAAGAACAGACACAAGTCCCAGGTACAGTTAAAAGCAAGGCAATAGAAGCCAAGTCTAGATTATATACTATATATCCTGGAATTTTATTTATTAAATTTTTTATTTATATAACTATTTATTTAGTTATCGGTCTTACTAGTTAACTAATTAATTATTTATGCTTAAGCATTATTTTCAAACGCAAACAGTAGCCTAACATAAATATAAGTGATATCTTTTTGGCTGATAATAATATATATTTTTTATTTTTTGCAATATTTTATTTATTTTGTTTACTAATATCTTGGCATAAAAAACCGCCCATTGGTAGCAGCAACATAACGGAAATCCAATTGAAGCCAAATGTAAGACAATTGCTGGGAGTTTGTTCAAACAATTTTGCGCTCCCTTCGTCGAGGCAACAAATGAGTTTCTCTTCAAATTGAGTTTTCGCCGCTGGCGAAATGTCAGCACCAAAAATAAATGATAATCCCATCAAGTGTCGAGAAAGTGTATTGCAATTTTCTTGGAATTTGTTAAAGGATTTCAATAGAATTAAAGGCGAACAAGTAAAAGGAACGAATGTGTGGTATTTTCGAATTTAATTAGTTGGGGAAAAGTCAGGGTTTTAGCTTCTAATAAACTAACGTAACCTGAGGGCTAAAGTTTACAGATGGACACCTTTATAAAATAGTAGTAACTGAAATCAATAATAAAATTTATAATTTATAGATATCCTTACTAGCACAGAACTTCTATTAATTGAATGTTTTTGGTTTATATATAGAAATCGGACAGCTGCCAGCATTTAAGGATTTTAAAGTGTTTTTTTTTTTTTGTTTCCTTTGATAAAGGTAAGCTGCTGGACGCACATATCCCTCCTTCTTTCATTCATTTTTTCTTTATTTTTTATCCATTTTTGGGGCCTAGACTGCACTTGGAGTGACCCAAATTTTAAGGTGGCCTTTTTTCTTGCGACGACTGACTGCCACGGTCCGGTCGTGGCAGGTCCCCCTTTTTTGGAAACCGCCAGTCGCCACCCCTGCGGCGCCATAAAGCATGACCCAATTGAATTGTTACGCTCGTGCTAATAAAATTTTATGTGCGGCTATTATTAGGCTCTCGTGTCTGTTGGTGTCCTGCGGCCCCGCAACAAACAATGTCACTTAGGATCCTTGGGCTCTCCTATTTGAGCACGGTAAGAAATTTACATTTTAAAAAATTTCACACTAGCTTAGCAGGCAATTTTTTAAAGTTAATTTCAGGTAAATATGCAAGAAAAAAAAATATTAAAAAAAGTGTCTAAAAATTTTGTTTGAAGACCAGTAGCGGTCTTTTTGTTTTTATATTTTTAATATTCTGTTTGATTTGTTTATTTACTTATTTTTGTTGTAAATTGATCAATGTATAAAAAATAACATTTTTATTTAATTTTATTTTAAATGTCAATAAAGGAATACTGTTTCGAATTCAATTATTAAGTTTGTCACTACCTTAAAATGTTTAAACTTTGAATGATTTTGCATATTAGTATGCAATTTTTTTATACAAAATTGTATTTTACAGTTGTAACTTTTAATTTTACAGTTTTTAAAATAATAGTTGTTAAATTATAAAAGTTGTAATAGCATTTCCGAATTCCCTTTTAATTTTGTAGAACTTATTATTCAACTTTAAACGACTAAAAGGTGTAGTTATCTATTTTAATATTATTTTATTAATATATATACACTAAAATAAGGTTTACTCCCAACTTATGGTCAGTGTATTTTTGTATTCATTGTGCATGAGGCTCTTGGCACTTTCACTTGTTTTTTCTGTATTATTTCTTGCCATGCGAATGTTGAAATTTTATTTTGATACTCTGCTGTGTTTTTAAGGCGAAACTAATTTGTTTCCTGTATCGATTGTGGGGTGGATGGGGGTTAATCAAAATAAAAAAATACAAAACAAAACAAAACCAAAATCGTTAGTCGCGACGGCGTCCAAAATTTATGCATAACTTTGCTTTTTGCTCTCCGAATCTTTGATAACCAAACGCTTTGATTACACGCCCCGCCGCCCAATCGTCGATTTATCCATTCTTTTTTTTTTATTATTTTGTCGCCCACGCAATTTTCCACTTTATTCTCTGCATGTTTTTCGCATTTTTTGCGCTTCAGTTGTCTTAGGCGATTCCTCGTGGCGTTAAGTACTCACAAAGAGCACCAAAGCTTCCACAACAAACCGAAGGGAATAACGAGGCAGAATGGCCAAAAACAGAGGCTAATCCAAAGGAGGCGGGGGGGAAAGCTCATCCTCCATTTTCATGGGGGGCAGACGCGTCGAGACAAAAAGGACGCAAATGCCCTTAAATCCAAACTCAACAATCAGAACAGGACACTGTCCAGGACTTTCATTAGCCCAAAATACAACCGAAAAAGTGTGCAATTGACGCAAATGTCTGGTGTCATTTGTGGGCAAAGCAATCGGTGCGGATTCCAGCATGAAATGTTGAAGGTAGAAAAAGGATTTTCAATGGGAAATGGGCCTGTGAGCTGCTCAAAAAAAAAAAGGGAGCGTATCAGGGAAAATGAGTTTAAATTTAAAGAGAATTTAAGCGTTAGCAAAATTTATAACTTCTTAATTTTTAAGTAGATTTAAAATGTATGAAAAACCTCCTTTTAAAGCTATTATTATTCTATAAATCTTTTACATTTTCACATATTTTCATTCACAATTTAAATTACCTTCATCAGCATTGTGGCCAAAGTGATGTTCTGCAATTATTTAAAGCCTTTAAGCTGAATGAAATCGAAAAATAAGCAAATATGCAAACATTACTGAACTTTAATTCGATCAAAAGGATTGCCGGAATGTTAGATTTTCAATGACAGTCACACACAAAAACTTTTGCAGCAATGTGGAGGGAGCCAGGCTGGAGCCAGGCCACATATGCATATTCTCATCAATTTGCCATAATTTACATTTGCCAGATATCTCGCCATGGTGTTCGGTGTTCAGTGTTCGGTGCGGTGCGGTGCCCCCCGGAAAAGTGCCATAAAGTGTCGTAAAGTGCATTAGAGCGCACTTGGCATAACGCAGCCAACAATAAGAAAACACCAAGGAGCCGGGGACAGGACAGGACTGAAGAGGGACTGACGCGAAAGGAGCAACAGCAGTACAACAGGGCGTATGAGTGTTTTGCATAAATATTCATGGGCGGCGGTGAAGGGGACAAGCGCCCACAAGAACTGCGCCAGCGGAGCGACTAACACCTTCCGGCAAACAAAAAAAAAAAAACAAAACAACAAAACCAAAGCTTCAGAGAAGGAGAATAACAACAACAACAAACAACCAAAAAAAAAGACACAAAATTCCCCAATGTCGTTGCTGCTGCCCGATTCCCCATACTTTATGCCCATTTCTGATTGTTTATTAGTGCGGCAAAGTCCAAATAGGGGCGGGTTCCGTTGGGGAAAAGGCATTTTTAATGCCTTGGTACATTTATTGGCGTGTTTTACGCGCCATAAACTGAAATTCATAAACATTTTTTATGCACTTACATGTGTAAATGTGTTTGGTTCGCTTTTGGTTCCCAGGAATGCATCCTGCCAGCCTGCCATGGCATGGGAGGTGTCTCTCTTTCTCTGTCTGTCTGTGCGTCTGTATTTGGTATCTGTGTGTCTGTGTGGGGTTAAGGGCCTGTGCTCTCCAAAGAGGCTAAGAATGGGTGGACCAAAGGTAACATACACATATTTTTTGCCGAGGTGACGGCCTCTTCGTTTCTGTGTGCGTTATCCTGCATTGCGAAAATGCGACATAAAAATTCATTTTATTACATACGTTTTTTGTATTGTACTGCCATTGCGATGGGTATCCTTGGTCTCAGGGATGCCAAAGGGGTGCATGGAATTATTATTTTATTTGGGGCGCAACAGTTTATAACTCCCAAAAAATTCAAATGTGCAGCAAAACAAGTAAAAAAAATAAAAGAGAGGGGGAATATCTCAACTAAGATGGAAAGGAAGTCCATTTCTTACAGTGTATGCAAAGTTTTAGTTTACTTTACAAGTTTGGGATTATTTAAACACTATTAAAATCAGTTGTGAATCAAATAATACAGAGTTGGCATAATTAAGGCTAATTAATTACATTTTAATTATTATTTTTTATGAATTATAATTATTTCTACAATTTGCCAAACCTTCTTAAGTAGATTTGTATTGGTTTTTTTTTTGTTTTAAATATAAATCTTTTAAAATTATTCCTTTTCCCCTTTTAGGTTCCATGCCAGAGCGAAATATTACGCATACGCACATTACGCATACGCACAGTTGGTCGCCATGGAAAGCTCATGCATATGCAAAGGCAACAGCAAAAGCGAAAGTGTGTGGGTGACACTGATAAGCGCATTATGGGCTCCACTGGCTTTGGCAGGGCATTCGAAATTGGCACCACAAACACTCGATTTGGTGTCATCTTGGTGTGATAATTGCTACCGAAGCGGATAGGTCAAAGGTTGTACCCTAAGCCAGGGGGAGAGTCAAAAGGAAAAGAATCCCAGACAATGGGCAAAGCTAAAATACGAATCTGCTGCTGATTTTTAATAAAATAAAAATATTCTTTAAACAAGAATAATTAAATATAAATAGATGTAATAAAACAATTGTAATAAATTCCGTATTATTTACCATTAAACTTTATTTTCAGTGTAAAAACTGGCCAGAAAAGCACAAGTCTTACTTTCTCTCTGAGGAAGAAAGTTTTATGCCGACTCACGTGCCATGAAAATTGTTTTCATTTCCAATTCCAATTATTATTTTTATGTGCATTCATTGTCTGCAAAAGGCCCCACGCATGATTTTGTAGTCGAACTGCTGAATCAGCAGTGGGGGTTGGATATATAGTACATATATATATATATATATATATATATATATATATATATATATATATAGGGAAAACCCTGCTACGAGTCCACTGTGCTTGATTAATTTCATCAAGTTCGAGCGGGCGGCCCACTGTCGTCGCCTTCCCTCCCCGCAACTTTCCATCTCAATTACCTACTTTATATTAACAGCGCTGTTTCACTCTTGACTGGCCACCAAAGGCACCCCAGCCCAGCTCCTTTGTCCCGGCAGTGCTCCTCCGTGATGCCATGATGCCATGACTTCATGGCCCTCGTACGTGTCGCCGACTGGAGCTGAGACTCTCTGATGACTCTCTGCTGGGTCCTCCGCCGACACGAATTGAAACAAATTCGAACATGGGCCTGGCAAAATGGCGAAATGGCACAGAAACCTGCCCCGTCACATCTACATAAAGCAAGCAACGGCACCAACAATTATTGGCCCTGAAAGCCGGTCGGCCAAGTCCCCGCCACTCGAGAAGAAGAATCTGTTGACATGCCCATGGAACCGAAATTAAGTGCACCGTGGAGCGAAAGTGATTAAAATTGAATTGGCGAGGATACAAGTGATTTCAGGTATTTGAATTTTAGAATTTTTAGTCTAGGGGAATCCTTGTTAACTGTAGAGTTTAATGATGAGTTTATTTATTTATTTAATTTTTTTAATCGAGTTTAAAAATGATTGCTTTATACCCCTATCTAAGTTGAATTTAAGCTCATTTAAAAAATTTTACGAGTCTTGAAAACATACCTTTACCTCATGTACTCGTGGATCTCCATTGAATCTTCCCTGAATCTGCATTGGATCTCCCTTAAATCTTCCTTGAATCTCCCTTGAATCTTCCTTGAATCTTCCCTGAATCTCCCTTGAATCTTCCTTGAATCTCCCTTGAATCTTCCTTGAATCTCCCTTGAATCTTCCGTGAATCTCCCTTAAATCTTCCTTGAATCTCCCTTGAATCTTCCCTTAATCTCCCTTAAATCTTCCCTGAATCTCCCCTGAGTCTCCCCTGAATCCCCCCCTGAATCTATTCTGTAACTCCCCTCAATCTCCCTCTGCTATTTGTTTGGTCCTTCAGGAGCCACTCCTTGACTTTTCGGGCGCACTCGAGTACGGGGCTCTGTAACCACTGTGCGCTTAAGAGGCGTTGAAATTAGCTCAAAGCCCCCTCCACCAGGACTCAGTCAGTGAACCACCCACTGAACCAGCCGTGAATACCCATCCTAGGAACACCCAGGCCCAGGCTCGCCATCTTCATCTTCATTGTCAGACGAGGAAGACGACGACGAGGAGGACGACAGCAGCGGCGGCGACGACGTCGGCGTTGTTCAAGTGGCGCTAGATAAATGCTAAATTCATGTCTGGCGGGCGCCCAACATTATTAGATGGGTGGTTAGGCAATAGCCCCTGTTCTACACCCTCCCCCGCGCACCGTTAAATTCAAGCCCCCTGCCAGCCTCGCGACGCCCTTGGAAACACACGCCTTAGTGCACATTAAGACTTGTTTACGAATTTGCTTCAAACATGAAATTAATTTGTGAAATTTCCAAATTTTCCAAGGCATCAGAAGCGTAGTGCGAGGTGTGAGGTATGTGTACTACATACTATATATATATATATATCGCACATCTAGCCACTTTAATTAGAAGTCGGCTTGTAGTCTTGCTTTTCCATCTGCCAGGATTGCCCAGGACAACCAGCCGCCGCCATTTAGCCAGCTTGCAGAAATTCCCACCACAAAAACAAAATAAGGAAGACGGCATATTGGCCACGTTCCGCATTCCGGGAGTGTCTTAATCTGATCACTGCTTTCGGGGCGGATGCTTTTCCTTGGCTTCTCCCTTATTATTTGATTTTTCGTTACTCCCTATTTCGGCATGCACTGCATTTTTGTTCAATTTGTGTATTTGTATCGAGGAAAGGACCACAAGGAACACACAGATTAAAGGCACAAAATCCCAGCCAAGACACTTTTCTATTGGAATATCCAAACAATATATTGAAATCAGACTTTGAAAAATATTATAGCCCCCAAAACTAAAATACACACACAGTGGAAAATTGAGAGCGAAGGAGCGGCCAGGAGTAAACCTCAAACCTGAAAATGATGATTGATTCGATTTCATTAGGGCGAAGATATTTTTTTGACATTTCATGTGTCACTTCTTTCAGCATTTCGCTTTCCCTTTCCCTTGGATGGGGAAAAATTGCGCTCAGTGCTCATAAATTTCCACGAAGATCGAATACACTGCTCGTCGAGGGCCTCAATCAATTTGCGAATGACAAATGCAATATGATTAAATGAATCAGTTCATATATCAAACTCCTGTTACACAGTGTAATAAATATGTCAGTTGGTGGTTGCTTACACACAGATTCCTGCCAATAAATATATATATATATATATATAGATTGTATGTATATATTTGCTGTCTGTTGCCTTGGCTTCTGCTGCTACTGTTGTTGTTGTTCCTTCCACTTGGTTTTATATTTTTATTTTTCCTCCTTAGTCCTTTGATTTGCTGTTGCCCCTCTGGCCCTTTCCCCTGGCTTGTCTGTGTCTTGTCTTAAATTTTCTATAGCAAACATCCAGCCAGCCAGCCAGCCAGCCAGCCAGCCAGCCAGCCAGCCAGCCAGCCAGTCAGTCAGTCAGTTGAACTGCAAAGCTCAACAGGGAAAGGAGGCGGGAAAAACTGTTGAAAAGTTTGAAGGGATAATCCAGATATGTTGAGAAGGCTTTTCCCCTATGGCTTTATAAGTTTAGAGAATGTTTCTGCCAGTTGAGGCCATGCAAACAATATTAATTTATATTCAAAATAATGTAATAAATAAATACAAAAATATATAATAGAAGCGTTTGCTATTTTCCTGACCTCTGCTGTGCGCAACTATATAGTTATGGCATTGACATTTTCGTTGGCTTTAGCACTTGGTACGAGTTTTCGGCTAATTCGGGCGTCTTGGCACGCCGAATGCCTCATTAAAACCAGAAAAGGGGCGGAATTATATGGGGGGATTGAGTCTTTAAAGCCTCCTCGCCTGCCATTTATCAACAGATAGCCAAGTTCTGCGTGTGCCGAGCATAAAAACTAACTTCCAGCTACTTAAAGTGAACTTAAAAACATGAAACAACTCCCAAGTGGACTGACTGTCGCCCCTGAACGCAGCGACAGGAACACTAAGGAAGCAGGAAGGGTGCACAGTGGTGTACATTAATGCTAGAAAGTAAATTTTAAGCCGAAGCTCTGGAATCTTAAGGAACAAAGAAACTTTATTTTTCTTGCCTTTCAAAATTAAATTAAATTAAATTTTAAATTATTTATTTCCTTTAAAGTTTGCCCACTTTAAGGCCTAACAAGCCCACTGTGCACCAAACGAAGACGCGCAACAGTAGTGGCATCAGGGGAATGCTTTTTTGGCTGACTTGGGCTTGGCGGAAAAGTTTAAGTTTGAGTAAATACTACCAGGAAACAGATACAAGCACTGAGGAAATCGAGGCAAGGATATACAGATATATATACTTTTATATCGAACAGAAGATCCTTTCAATCGAATGCCAACTAAAGTCTTTATTTAAACTTCGCTTTATTTTTCTCTCTAGCAAACTATCACAATAAATATGCAATTATTAATAAACTAGAAATATTTGTTACCAAACTGATCAATATTTTTCTATCTGTAAAAGTGAAAAAGGGTGTGTGGCAGGGAATTCTCAATTTCGAGTCCATGAAACTCTCCTGAACACGTTGAACGTTTCTAAATTCAATTTGCAAAAGTTGAAAGCTAATGACGATGCCCGAAACTAAGTGGCCACTTGATTTGACGCAAATGCCAGCCAAAAATAGCCACCATCCCTTCTGCTTCTGCTTGGAGAAACCTGCACTCGTAGCTCGGCGGGAAAACTCCTTTCCCGGCAAATGTTTTTCGCTGCGCATCGTTTGCTAAGTGCAAGTTGAAAATTTGCAGACTACTGTGAGGTCCAGCGCTAAGGTATGGCCGACATTATTGATAACAAAAAATTTTAAAAAACGGAAACTATAGCTAAATATATTGGTATTAATTTTCAATTAATTTAAATGACACTTAAAGGCCAAGCGATATATGTATAGATTAATAATCTTTCACTGATGAACATCTCTAGGATGCGTATTTAATCCCTTTTGTGATTCCTCCCCCACTCGCACATTTCCCACCACTGACTCTGCACACTTTGCTGGTGGCCACTCTCTCAACTATCCTTTCCTTTTAAGCCCCACAATTTTCCCACCCGCAATTTCCACACCCACACACACACACACTCAATCACCTGCATGACATTTGCGAAAAGTTTTTACCTCTCGCTTTTTCCGCTCGACTGAAATATGAAGTTTCTGCCAATAATTTTTCGGTTGTAAGCGAAAAATGCAGTCGGTGACACAGCAGAAGGAGCAGCAGCAGCAGACTCTTGGCCATAATAATAATGATGATGGCCGGCAGGATATAATGTAGGAAATAATAACCCAAGCCACAAGATGGGGAATTAGGTGAGAAAATAAGTTTTAAGAGCTGCTAATCAACAGATATGCGGAAAATAATTATGGATAGAGGTTAAAGAATAGCCACTGAGGTTTAATTTCAACTCAGATAACTTTTAACCCTTTTCAAATACCTTTTATACAATATTCCCTTTGAGTTGTTGTCCTGAAAGATGATTCGAACATGGTAAAATTACCCATAATTGTCATCCATTCTTGGGATTGCGTTCATCATGTTGCCGGGTTCGTCATAACCACTTCGGGTGACTTTTGTTCCGAGTCAACAGCGTGGAATGGTTGCAGTGTGAAAAATTCATTTAACCAGTCGCTAAACTCCGGCATCATATATCATCCTGGACAGTGGAGACCACGACCACACAAAGCGCAGGGTGAGGAAAAGGCAAAGAAATGGCAAAATTGGCAAGGAGCCACTGGCTCTGGCTAGGGGCTCCGGGCTCCAGGCTCCAAGTACCAAGCTTTTGGCTACTAGATGCTGGCTCCTGGCTATATATCTATATACTTGCGGCCACGCTCGGCGCGCCTAGTTCATAAATCATTAGGCTCGATTGTCTGACTAACACGCTTTGGCCTCCACTACACTGAGAGATAAATAGAGCCTTTAACTTAAAAATTTATTCTTAATTGTAAACTATCAAATACCAGATACCTGAAATACCTGAATTCTAGGAAATCTTTGCTGTTTTGAGTTTATTTTTGAGTTACTTTTCTCTATGTGCACTCTTCCTTCCCTCCCTTCCCCAATCACACTAAATTAATAAAGCATTTTGCTATCTTCCACTGTCCCATCCCCCAAAAAAAAAATATATATATTACCCAGGAAGCAGAATCCAAAGTAATAAGAACGGTAAGCCCCAAAAATTGCCGCTTCAAAAAAAGATAATAAGCAATGAATTATCCTACACGCAACGAATTTCAAAATCAACCTGAACTACACACACACACACACACTTATATATGTAGATGTGTGTCCTTTGGAATTTATCGCACGTTACGCCTGATGCTGAGAGTTGTAATTTTTCATGAACAGCCAGCAGGCAGCACGCAAGGCAGGGAAAGGCCAGGAAAATGCTGGGAAAATTCAGAGACAGAGTAAAAAGACAGAGACAGAGAGAGAGAGACGTGCAGATGGATAAGAACACGCAGAGGCGTACACAGAGGTGACGGACTATTATATATATATTATATATATTTTAATTTTGTTTAAATTAATGATATTCAAATTTAAAAGAAATATATATATAAAATAGAACAAAAATGTTAAGACCATAAAACCTAATCCCTTAAACCCCTCTTCGAGCCACTGTTTACACAGAGATGGACGTGTGGAACGTCAGTGCCTCGCATGACTGACAAACGATTCTTGGCTAAAAGCGACACCCAGCCCAGCCACCAGACAAATGTTTACCCAACTGATATCCTTGAGACATCAGCCTAGACAAATCAAACACAGATTAAAATGCAAGAAAAGCCTCCATCAAATACAATTCTTAAACAATTTGAATTGTAAAATATATATATATACTAAATAGTATTTAGTTTTTATCTTTGCTAAATCGCCAGCGACACTTTGGTCGCCTTCTCGCATATGCAAGCAAAACAGGTGCGTTAGTAAGTGTTAGCACGTGTCTGTGTGGATGCGGGTGTGCCGGTGTGTCTGGCTGTGTGTAACGACAACAAACTTCATGAAAAGGATAAGCCGAGCGGGGCTGAGAAAAACAAGCAGCGAACAACTCCACACGCGCGCACATAATGCAAGATTAATTTCTGATGTCGTTATAAATAAAAGCTCGAGTATTTTATAGCCAACCCCTCAGAGCAGACCCATCCCTCAAAAGGCAGAGAGGGGGCGGAAAAACACTCTCCCACACACACACACACGCGAGTCCAACAAATGCTTTTGGATTTTTCAGTGCTGGACATGCAAAAGAAGTGTTAGGTAATATGCGGCGTATACGCAATGTCAATGGTCTGACATTACGTATACGCAATGGCAGGAAATTGGGCAAGGAGAGCGGGAGAGAGCCCAAACCCAAAACCAAACCCAAAACCAAACCAAAACCAAAGTCAACGGCCACAAGAATAATGTTGCATTTTATTTCTCCCGACAGTAATTCGCGGCCAGAACGGGTTTTGTTCGCATAATCGGATTTGCACACACAGAGTTTGGCCGAAAACGCAGGGGCAGCGGAAACGGAAATGGGAATGGGAACACAGGCAACGACGACGACGACCAGGATGACAACGGTGGATAGAGCCGGTCATCACATATTCTGGCAAATGACAAAACACACATTTAAATGCCGGGAATGCGCTTTCTTTCTGTCTTCCCACCATTTATTCATTCATTCTCTCTCGTTGGTCGTTAGGAAGGCACCGAATTATTTAACTAAGGAATGCATAATTGCTTCATTTGGGCCAAATTGCATTCAAAACCAAAACTAAACTAAACCCTTTGAGTGCCCGCCAAAAGTGAATGCTAATCTTCAAATTTGGAAACAATTCGCTAATCAAACAAACCGAGAGTTGAAACGATATTAAAATTGCCCTGATCGAGTACAATATTTACCACCTACATTGCAAGCATTAAAAATTAAAAGCTATACAGAGAATATATGTACATGGATAAAATCCAATGAATTTTCAAATATATTGAAATGTGTGGTCAGGTCAGCGAGCGAGGTGGTGTTTTGGTCCATATGTGTGCATATTTTGGCGACTGATAAACCGTTTTGTCTGGGCAATTATAAATGCATAAATGAATACGACGACGGGGCTATGTATTACAAGCAGCTATTTTTCATCAAGCCACATTTAGGAATTATTAACCCAGGAATACACACACACGCTAGGGGCAGGTATAAAAGCTAATCAAATTTTCCAGGTGCTAACTGGGGCAAGGGGGTCAGGTATTCATTCAATTAGCCAGAGTAGGGATATACATCAATGTGTTTTGTTCCCAACTTTCAAACCTCCTGCTTCTCACTCTTTCCTAAGAGGTCAGGAAAGAGTGAGAGTGTTGAGTTTACAGGCAAAAAAAAAAAATCGTATCGATTTTTATTAAAAATATAATTGAAATCCCCAAAAGTTAGCTCCGAAATTATTCTCTTTGTTTTATAAACTGCCCATTGTGGTTTCCTGTTGTCTGTTAACTTGTTTCCCTCAGTGTCCCCTCAGACTGACACACCTGATGACCTGTAAGGCAGATTCAGCACTTTTGGCCCATTGTCTGGGCTGTTCTATCTGCTCTCGCTCCTCCTTCTCATGCCTCATTTTGCCAATCTGTTTAGCCTCTAGAGAGGGGTCCTCCTCAGTTAGCCATTCATTTTAATGTCCTGCCTGGTTCTTGTTGTCCTTCTTCTCTCTCCCCTCTCTCTCGTAGTCCTTCTAATTGTTGCCATTGCTGTTTGTATTGCCTGTGTTGTTGCCGTTGCATTTCTCAATTTGTTTGCACACTTATCTCATGAAGTTGTTTGCTGTAAGCATTTTTAAAATAGTTTTCACCAAACGCTTAGTCCTGGCAAGTCCTTTTAATTGAATGCCCATTCAGTTTGAGTGATTTGAAATGTATATAAAGGGAGTTTTTTTTTTGTAAACAATACCAATTGGCAAATATTTATTTAAAAAAAAAAAATAAATTAATTTATTAATAACTTTTAGATATTTTGCTATGACTTTAACCTTCCACATAAATTTGTAAACAAACCGGGAATAAAATCTATCAAATAAAAACAAACAACAACATATTAACGCCCAGGAAAACTTGTTCAAACTAGTAAAATACAAATATATATTTATATATATATTGGAAAAGCTAACGACAACAACAAAAGTTGAGTTGGGAGCGAGAAGTGCTCAGGAAAACATTTTCGGCGCTTAGTCACGCACAAAACTTTTTTCGAATAATATTATCTCAAGAGGAGGATAAAAATATATATATGTAAAAAAAAAAATAAGAAAAACAGATACTCAAAACGCCCACGGACCACGCCCACACGCTTAACAATTCAATTTTTGGCGCTATAAAAATGCCAAAATGCGACAAAGCGAGATGGAGATAAACGCGGTACAAAGAAACCAAGAGATAAAAATTCAATGGAGTTTATTTTCTGTATTTTTTTACTGTTTTTTCTCCTTCTCCTACGCATACATCAGAACTTGGCTCAGCGTATGAGTACTTACACTGAAAACAATAATTGAATAATTAAAAAATATAAATTAAAGCTTATTTTTCAGCCACAATAACATAAAAGCCTTTTAAAATATATTATTTTATTTATTGTTTTTATATAATAATAAATATTAAAAAAAAAAGTTGTATTTGGCAGCTTCAAAATTTATTGGAAATAAAAAAAATATATAAAATAATAATAACAAACAATAATAGTATAGCACACAAATCCATTTTGGTATTTAATATTATTTAATTAAATAATATAATTATTTAAGAAGAAAACAAAACCATCTATTTAATATTCAATACATTTCTTGCGCTCATTTTCTCGTCGTGTATTTAGGACCCATTGTGGGACTGTGCAACAGTACATACAACAAATCGCTGCAAGTACCGCCAATCCAGTCCAGTTAAGTTCAATCCCCGCAGCCGTCCCCTTTCTCTCCCTCGCCGCCAAATAAAAGTTTAATTGTTCGACTTGGACCCGGCAAAGTCCCCGAAAAAGGACCCAAAAGCACCCCAAAACCCTCTCCTAGCCACTTCGCACACTTTGGGCAAACTTTGTTGCAGGAATTGCAATTGTCCAAGAGACGGAGAGATGAACATTTGAAGAAATAGGCAAAAGCGTAAAACAAATTTCAAACAAAACAAATCGCAACAGAAATAAATAAAAATGAGCCAAAGCCACAGTAAAATCAAATCAAATAAAATTATATAAAAGCGAAAAGGAAATGTAGGCAGGCGCACATACACACTTTTTAAAATAAAAAAAATATATAAATATATATAAAAAAGAGAGCGGAAAAATTTGAGAAAAAAAACAAGTGGAAAACTGAAAAAATTTGCATGCGAAAACGCGATGGCAACGTGGAAAAATGGAAAAGCTGCCACACGACAGCGGCGAAGGCAAAAGCAACAATAAACTGAAGCAAAGGAACAACTGCAATTATTCAACAATTTGCAAGGCTTGCTGGAAAATGGGGGGGCGGGGGAGGGTAGGGGAGGGGCGTGGCAGGCAGCAGGTGGGGCGGCGGCATTCAAAAAGCGGCAGAGTGGCCGCGCGGAAGAAAAGTTCTTCAAACTTTCGCCATACAAAAGTGTACTTCAATGTGTGTGTGTGTGTGTACAAAAATTATAAACATACCTTCTCTTTATATATATATATATGGAAAATATAATGTTTTCTTTATGTTTCCCATTCGCTTTTGTTGCCTTATTTATACTGTAATTTTAAGGGAAACTTTGGCCAAACCCTTTTGTTGCCAATAATGAGTAATAACAACAAGTTAACATTGCGTATACGTATTGCAACTAAACTGAAGTGTATATATATATATATATGAACATTAAATATTATAAATATATATATATTTCACAAGAAGAATCACAATTTCTGGGCGATAAATAGTTTAATAGTTTTTAAGAAACAAAAAACTAAACAGATTAAATTTAAAAAAAGCGAATTTTCAAAATAAAGTTAACAAACTTTATTACAAAAATGTTTATTATTAATAATTATATTTACTATATATTTATTTAATTTTCTATATTATTTAAGGGAAATATTTTTATCAATATTAAGTCCAAATTCGAGGGTGTAAATACTGAAAAATAACCCAATCTGGTGATTGGCTTTTCTACAGACAACACCCAACGTTTCATTAAAAATAGATAACTCTGTCTCAGGCTCGAATATATTCATACGATATTCATTATATGGCATCACCTTAACCCACTGAAGCCCGTTTGGCATTTGGCCCAATAAATCTCGTGTTCTCTTACCTATTTTTTAACCCCTGCTGGGCACTCACGTACTGTTGCCCACACAGTTTGTTCCCTGTCCCAGGACTGTCTTGTTTACAGATTTTTTTCGGGGTTTTCGGTTTTTTTTTTTTGCTTTCATATTTTTTTTTCTATTTCTGGTTTTTTTATCATGCTTTTTTTTCGTGCTGTCTGTTGGTTTATTTTGCTGTCTTGGCAGAAAGCTGTGTAGTCCGATGCAGTGATTCTGCTGCTGTTATAAAATATGAGCTGGAATTAGGCTACCATAGACACACCCATACTGCCGCAGAGAGCACGCTCACACAGAGGCAGGGGAGGGAGGGGGAGGGGTGTCACGCACACACACACCGGCACAACCAAGGTTTCATATATACATATATTCGTGCCTGAAGTTTGATAAAAAAAAAAAAAGAAGGAGGAGGCAGAGGCAGAGGCTGGGGAGCGGACAGCAGCAGGACATATGTCCTGCAGGGATTCGCCTGCTGGCTCCTCCTGGTCCCCATAACCATCTTCCTCGCCTCGAAAGGTGTGAGCCTGTGTGTGTATTTTGTCAAATGTGCACTCATTTCTGCTGAAAAATTGAAGTACATGCATGACTGCTCCAACCTGTCACAGGAGAGAGGCTCCTCCCTCCCCCCCGCTGAGTCCCTGGCCACACTGTGAAAAAATGTGATAATTAATCATATATTATATTTTAAATATAAATTAAAATTTATGGTATATAGTTTTAAGGCCATTGTAATGGCTATTTAATAATAAAATCGTTTTAACTTATTTTTGCTAACTAATTCCTTATTAAAATTTCTTCCTGTGCAGGATATAAGCCAAGCCTTTGCCTTGTTTTTCCTCTTGCATTTTTTTTTCTCTTGTAGATTTCATAAGATTTCCGGTCACTTCACTAATGAGTTTTACAATGCCTCGTAGCACACACACATTGTTGATACAATGTCCTTGCCCAAACAGTCCTTAAATCCAATCCTTCCCCACACAAACACACACACACACACACACACTGGAGTGTATGTGCTTAATTTAATTTCCCATTCTTCATCTGTGCGTGTGTGGGAGCCGGAGCTGGAAGCTGAGAATTTCCATTGAGCCGTGTCTCTGTTTGTCTTTTGTTGGGCGAGGTCATCTTTTATAAAAGGAAGCTGCCTGCTCCTTTCCAGGAAGAACTTTACAACAGTTAAGTGCTTAATTTATGTTGCTGGACTAATTCATTGAGATGGTCGTGGCTGGTCAGAGATAAGTGAAAAAGTCCTAAGTCGCCCCTAAAAACCTGACAAAAGGCCTCCCCAGGCCCCCCTAGAGAGTAAATAATTGGGTTAGCCTCCAGGTCGGTTCTCTACTCCTGAAGCCTGTAGCCTGTAGCTGCTAGCCTGCAGTGTGTGGACTGCTCAAGAAATGCTGGAGAAATAATTTAAATATATATATTATATATTCAACTTGAAGCATAATTGAATAAAGGCACTCAGGCAACAGAAGCAGGCGAGCAAAAGAAACATATTTTTAATGGCCTGACAAGCTCTAGGCGTAAGTTTTATTATTTTAAACTCACCTTTAAGGTTGAATTATATGAAATAAATAAATATATTCTTTAGATTCGAGAATAAAAGCTATAATAAAATAACTGAAAGCTGTTTAGATTGGAATTTTAAGCCTATAAAATTAAGCTTTAAAGAATTCTCCTAAAGACTTTATCTATTTTTTTTTTTTTAAGCAGTTTTGTGTGTAAACTTTCTCCTGGTATCGCTTAAATCGTAGCCAACTTCCTAGCCGCAAAGTGATTCATTCATAATCTCTAAGAAACTCAACTATTTTCAAGCATATTCCTCCTTCTCCTCCTCCTCGTCGTCGTCGTCGTCGTCGTCTAAGCCAACTGGCCAAAGTTCATTCATAATCTGAGATTGTTTCGCCAACTATTCACAAACATATATATATATACATATATAGTACGTATAAATACATATAAACATAAACACTTGTGCTGAGTCGCTTATGAGGAAACAGAGGGATTTATCATAAACTTTGCTTCTTTTTAATATTCACGTCACACGCGGCGTATGAGTAATTTTACCCAGCAAATGGCCAAGTCGTGTTTGTGAGAGTGTGTAGCCCAGCCAGCCCGTCCCTTGCCATTGCTAAGTGAATGAAACAAAGTGAATTAAACCCAATCCAATTGAACCATAACGAATGAAAGAACTTTTGGACTTCAAAAAAAAAAA